>CM050418.1:39618370-39705870 GCA_027564155.1 Gymnocypris eckloni scoliostomus
GAACCCACAACCTTCAGGTTACAAGTCTGACTGTAACCATTAGGCCACGACTGCCCCAAAATTTCACCAGCAAAACGCGTTTATGAGAATAAGGACAAGTAGAGCAAATTATTATTTCATGAGCATGAATTATTTTATATTCAGCACACTATTTATTTAAAACAAGCAAACAAATTAGTAAATTGTGCGTACAATTTACTCCCCCCCGGCATGTCATGTGTGGAGTAACACAGTAATATGTTCGTATAGTTAACCATTTTTATTTCTGTTTAATTTAAGTTATTTTAGAACATTGTTAAACAAAATACAAATTAGAAATGTTTATTTCGGAAATAAAATAAGTTTACGTTTTAAAAAATATTAAATTGTATTATTTATTTTATCAAAAAAAAAAAACTAGATTAAAGTTTAATTATCTAAAGCCAGATAACATTGAGATTTAAGTCAAAATTCTGTTAATTAATTTGTAACATCACAGGTTAGTCAAAAGTCATAACATTATGGGTTAAGTCAAAATTATCTGAATAAAGTCATAACATTACAAGATTATAGTAGTAATATTTTTAAAATAATATCAACATTTTGAGTATAAAGTCACAGAACTAAAATTAAGTTACTTTATTTCAAGTAACATTTTTTATTGTTTTAGTTTTAGTTAACTATAAACTGCAAATAAAATTACAAACGGCAATACACTGAAATAGTATTTTATTGTAGAACATACTCCAATGATCTTTGTTTTATTTACAACTTTGGAAAAAAATATATAATACAGGTAATAACCCTGTCTTGAAGTGAACATGTGGGGTGAATTTAGAGTATTATGAGACTTATAGACTCATGCGGGATACTCAGACATACCTGTTTATACTCTGCTATGATGGCTGTGGTCTTCTTGATCTCTAATTCGGCTTTCTCCAGTTCTCTTCTGAACATTTCCTTCAGCTGAAAATAAAAAATGTTATTGGACATGTCCACAGTAGTAAAATGTATTTGAGTGTCAGAGACATTTTGAGTCCTCAGTCCTCGTACCTGTGCTGTCTCCTCTCCTTGCCTTCTCTTCTCCTCCTCGGTCTCCACCAGGCGTTGTTTAGTGTTGAGCAATTCTTTGTTTAAAACATCAGATTTGTCCTCAGCCTGAAAACCCCAACGCTTATTAACACAGAAGATTTAAACAGAAGCTGAAAGTGTTAACTAGTGTGGAAATACCTGGTCCAGGTCGTTCCTCAGTGCTATCTTGCTGGTCACCAGTTCATGGGCGAGATCATCGTTCTCCTGCTCCAGACGCATGCTGGCCTCCTGCAACCGCCGGTTCTCTCTCTGCAGGGACACATAAACAGTTAATTTAAGACCTTATGGTGGGGACGTTGAGTATATTTACAGACGGAGACTGAAAAGACTGCAAGGCTAGCTTTACACAAGCTGCAGACTCAAATTTACCAAGCACTCACAAGTAAGCATAACAATGTCTAGGTGATTGTGTAAACCGCACCGTTTTGCAACACAGATAAACGCAACAAACTAAAATGTCGAAGTGTTCTAAATGTCAAAATAGTTATTTAAATTCTTTCATTGAATGTTGTAATATTTTTGACAGTAACATTTTGTCACTTACACTATGTACTAACCATGTGTGATTTTTTTTGTGTCAGCACTGAGAGCATTAAAAAAATGAACAAAGAATGAAATTATAAAACAAAGAACATTACAGTACATAAAATTTAAGTTTTATCTTAAATACTTTATAAGTAATATATATATATAGTATAGTATGTTAATAAATTGAGATAATAGGACAGATTTTTTAAAGAATAAAAACATATAGATATGTAATAACTTAAGATAGCTAAATAGTAAAAACTAAATTAGTCAAAACGATAATAATAGTTACTAATAAATATACTAATAAATTCATATATAAATAAAACAATAAATTGATAAAATATAGGAAATATAGAATGGTAATAGTAAATGAAAATATATACAATTGTAAAATATTTTCTAATTATAAATAGATAATAAATTAGGATCATAATAAAAATAAAGATAATAATAAAACATTGTAATAAAAAACGATTGGTAATAAATTATAATAATAGGAAATAGAGAAATAGTTCATATAATAAAATATTGTAATAAAAATAGATTAGTAATAAATTATATTAATAATAATAATAATAATAGGAAATAGAGAGTGGTAATAACAGTAAATAAAAATTTGTAAAATATTTTCTAATTATAAATATATAATAGATTAAGATAATAATAGAAAATAGCAAAAATAGTAAAAGATTACATATTATATATTTTATAGATAACAGCAGAAACAAAGGTAACAACAGTACAAATAAATAAACAAAATAATACTAAAAGATTGTTAGAATAATAAAACTACAGATAGGTAATAAGTTAAATTAATAGCAAATAAATAAATAATAAAATGACACAAAATAAAGGTTACAACAGTAATAAAAATAGACAAACCAATATTCTAATAAATTATAAATCAAGATAATAGTAAAATGTTTGTAACAAAAAAAGATGATAATAATAATAATACAGAGAAAAAAAACAAAACAAAAAAAACAAGTCATGCTGTCTGACACCTGCAGAATGTGACAGAAATGGGATGAAATCATGCATGTTACTATATTACAAATATTTTTTTTTGTATTAGATTTATATCAAAAACGACATTCCCCAAAATTAATAATTTACCAGACAGCCCCCTCCAGCCTTAAAAGCAGGAAACACCAAAAAAGCTGCACATTTACAACAAAAATTACACTACAGGTGACTAGGAGCCATATGTACAGACATTTCGAGATCACATGCCAGTATTTCACATCCAGTCTTGAGAAACAACACCAAATGACCCCAGTGTGACTGTGCTGCCTGATAAGAGAGTAGCCATTGTTACAGGGAGACTCCCACTGCTCACATGACACACATTTCCTTATCAGGAAGAGGAGAGCTGTCATCTGACTTCCATTTACAAACACACACACGTCGCTGGTTAGGTTGTGCACAGCAGTAGTAACATGGAAAGGCTTGATCATTTCAAATCGAACACACACATGCAGGCAGAGGTTAGTAGCCGATGAGCGCTGGTGGGCTGAAGGCTTACCTGCACCGTAGACCCAAACACAGTCAACACAACACCCACTAGAACAAGAACCGCAGAGGCCTTCCCCATCCGACAAATACAACACCGCCTGTCCATGCGCCACAGCTCATTGGTTAAATGGGTGAGTGAGGGAATCTCATTGGTTAGTCAGTTGAGTGAGGGAGAGGGTAAACAGGAACTGACAGCAAGGAAACCACTGAGTAATGGAGCTTCCTTTAATAGTGTGGTTAGCTTTTCAACATTGCACGATGCTTTGTATTTCCATTCATATGTCAAAGATTGTTTGGGATTAAACATTTGATTTGTTTTCATATGAACAGCATAAATTTAAACATATAAAACTATAATACATTCAATAAATGCGATCCGTTTAAATAAAAACATTTCAGTTATTGTAAACATGGGACTCAAATATGCTAACACTTTTGGCAATTTTTTTTAAATAATTTTAAAATAAACAAAGCACTTAAATTAAAAACTAAAATATCACTTTATAAAAATATAATTTGTATAAATATTAACTTTATAATAATTAAATAAATTATTTGTATAAAATAACAGGCGTACAAAACAAGCATCTACAACGTCTCTTTCCCTGTCGTACAGTCTGTGGTTTCCAGTGCGGCCCGTTACACAGTCCTGAACTGAGACAGAGTGAGATGAAGATGAATGTAGGAAGTGAGGATGAATGAATGAATGAAGCATTTATATAGCGCTTTACTGTGTATTGTTGTACACACAAAGCAGTTTATAATCATGTGGGGGGTCTATCCTCAACCACCACCAGTGTGCAGCATCCACTTGGATGATGCGACGGCTGCCACAGGACAACGGCACCAGTGCGCTCACCACACACCAGCTACAGGTGGAGAGGAGAGAGAGAGTCATAGAGCCAATCAAGTGTATGCGCCACCACACACCAGCTACAGTTGGAGAGAGAGAGACATAGAGCCAATCAAGTGTATCGCTCACCACACACCAGCTACAGGTGGAGAGGACAGAGAGAGATAGAGCCAATCAAGTGTATGCGCTCACCACACACCAGCTACAGGTGGAGAGGAGAGAGAGATAGAGCCAATCAAGTGTATGCGCTCACCACACACCAGCTACAGGTGGAGAGGAGAGAGAGAGATAGAGCCAATCAAGTGTATGCGCTCACCACACACCAGCTACAGGTGGAGAGGACAGAGAGAGATAGAGCCAATCAAGTGTATGCGCTCACCACACACCAGCTACAGGTGGAGAGGACAGAGAGATAGAGCCAATCAAGTGTATGCGCTCACCACACACCAGCTACAGGTGGAGAGGAGAGAGAGAGATAGAGCCAATCAAGTGGATGGGGATTATTAGGATGCCATGATTGACAAGGGCCAGTGGTGGGAATTTGGCCAGGACATCGAGGTTACACCTCTACTCTTTCAGAAGTGCCATGGGATTTTTAATGACCACAGAGAGTCAGGACCTCGGTTTAACTTCTCATCCGAAGGACGGAAGGACGAAGATCAGAGGAGGTAGAGATTAAACAAGCTCCGTCTTACCTGGTATCGGTCTATAGGGTCTTCCTGCTGCAGCTGACTCTCTCTCAGAGACTGATACTCCTTCTCAAACTTCTTCAGCTTCTTTGTTGGCACCTGAGGAAAACAGGAAATCAGAGAATTTTTCATCAGGTTTAAAAAAAATGCACAACAGTATAACAAAATTGTAAAGACATTAGGCTTCAAAAATACTGTAAAAAAAAAACACATCTAAAGCAGCCCTCCTCAAAACACCAAGGGCAAATATTTAATTTCATTTTTTTCCCCAAAGTAAATTTAAAATTTCATTCTGATATTATATACACAATTATCTATTACATATATCATACATTTTACAAATGACGAAAATGTATAATTAGCAACACGGTTATTTAATGAACGGTTATATACAAAATCATTATTTATATTATATTCTTATTTACAAATATACATTTTTGAACAAAATTGTATACAAATGTAATTATATTATTAGTATTAAACAGTAGGCAATATGTTAAATGTATAACGATTTATATTTAATGAATAGTTAGAAAATTACATCATATTACAATTTTCTAAATATGTAAAAATAAAAACAATCAAGATTTGTATACTTCTATACAAAATAATAATTGATATTAAGATTATATTCCAATGTTAGTTACAAATATAAACTTTGAAATGTGAATATGAATATAAAATTATACAAAAACAGAATAATTTTATAGTATAAAAATATACTAAATAATCATGTAATATAATAAGACTAGTATTCACTATAAAGTCAAGTTAAAAGTACAAATCATATATATTATTTATGTGTATCAATAGGGTAGAACACTTCTTAAAATATCATATGTAATATATTATTATTTTTAATATTAATTTTACATTATTTTTTATGTTAATATAATTAGTTTCATTTTAAAAATCCTCATAAAAAAAGGATTTACAGTATACCAAAAAATGACCAACATTGAGATCTATGCAAATATTATACTGTAACCTTACAATATAAATTATTTATTCTGTTTTATTTAAATGTAATTTATATATATATATATATATATATATTTGTAATGATAAAAAGAAATACAAAAACAGTTTTCCACATATTTGGTAAGATAATCAACAAACAACAACGTGCAGCACTATAAACTTCAAAAACAAAACTGACAAGCCCTTCCTAAACTTCCTCAACAACAACAAAAGAGCAAAACCCAAAAACTGTCTCAAGGAGGCTTTGATGGCGCAGCACTCGTGTCCATTGCTATAGCAGCACAGCCGGAGTTAGCGTGGAGTCTCTGAGGGTGGAGCGTGCTCAGTGAAGCCGGTCCTGAGGGGATCTCTTCATCCGGCTTTACTGCAGGAGACTTTGTTTATTACAGTCTTCATGCTTGTGGTAAGCAGACTTCTCCTCCTGTGAAAGAAGTCTTCAAACAGCCACCTTTGCCTTCGACTGCAGCACAAAGTGTCTGTTGTGCCGTTCGAGGAATGTGAACATGATACAAACACTTTAGAACACCATAAAGGAGGAGGAGAAGGAAACAGTTGATAATATCAGGACAGAAAAAGAAAGGAGACCGAAAAGAGAGATAAAGGATGGAATACAGTTGCTAGGTGGTCCACTTTACTGCTCATCAGACTATCCCGTCGTCTGCCAGGTGAAATGTAGGGCCTTAGGAAATCGGTTTTATTGTTATGTTTGAATTTTTTCATTTTTCTGTTTTAGTTATTCTGGTTTCATTTGTTTTCAGATTACATTTTTCTAGACTCTGTTCTAATGGTTAAATTAAATCTTATTAATAAAAAAACTAACTTATACAATTTAACAGCATTTTATTATAAGTTTAACAAAAATTTAATTTTAAGGCCGTAGAAAGGGTTTCATTTTTTCTAAAATTCAGTTTTATTTTCTTTAACCAAATTTGATGTTTTCCATGAATTTTGTGGATTCAACTCGAATGGTTTCATAAAATTTTAGTAATAAAAGCATCTCTAATGAATGGATTTTATACAAATTTTCCCCAGAAAACGGTTTTGTATAAAAAATTCTGGTAAATACATTCTGGTAAATATTCCTTACAAAATTATGTTTTAATAATTGTATTATTATCAGTACTACTATCATTACATTAAGAAATATATTTCTGTCACCGTTTCGTCAAGTTAAACCGAACTTTTATTTTGACGGGTTGCTGTGAAGACCTTTAAGTTTCTGTTTGTATCCACCTTTTTCTTCCTGTCAGAGCGGGCGTGACCATTTGTAAATTCTATGGGTCTAGCTCCTGGTCTCAGCCCTGTCCAGCTATTTTTAATTGTACAAAACAGCTATTTTAGTTGTATGGTAGTTGTACCATATTATTTTAGTGTATTATCTTAATGATGAACACACTGGTTTGTAGTGCAAACAGTTTTACCATTTACTGCGCATTGTTATTCTTCCTGCTATTTCCCTATAGCAGCTAATGAACCGGAAGTCTTGCCCATATGGTTTCTTCCACTTTGAATAAAAAGGTGGATATGATATAACGATGGTTTTTTCTCAAAAGAAACGGTAAAATGTTCATGAAGTGACTCAAGAGATTATGTTCATGTGATCATATATTGAGGCGGCAGAGGGTGAAAACACAGCGAGTGTCACGCACACTTCAGTTTAAACGAAACTGCTCTTCTGTGCCATTCATTCACACATAACATGCAGCATTCATATTTAATTAGTATATTTGCGGTTTAATATTCACAGACACTAGTCCATATTGTGTTTTGATTTAGCTGTACTGACCTACTTTTGATTTATTCATCCCAAATTTGGCAAATTCCATAACATTCCGCGTTATACAGTAAATTCCATTTTAATGACCTGATTCCGTCATTCAGTCTGCATTTTCCACATCGCAGAAAGAAATGTGCCAACGTTTAATACTTAAAGGCTGATAAATATAAAGATAACAATATTCGCTTCCACACCATAGAAATATATTGTCAGTTTACTCGCACCCTCATCTGCCGCTTTAAATTCTCGAGCTCGTTGTAGCAGGATGGATTCTGATTGGGTGTCAATGTTTGTATCGTTCATCAACTGGAAAAAAATTGTTCTGAAAGTGATTCCAACTATATTGTTCCTCTGTGCCTTTATCAGTATAGCTGTGATGTGGACTGTGTATTTTTATAGTTATCGTCCTTGGTGTGAACGGGCCTTTAGAGACTCTTTACACAAAATTATTTTGTATAAACACAAAACACCTACACAGGTATGAATGAGTAGCTGATATTTCCATTTATGTTGACATTAACAGCAGACGTTGTTTCCTATAAACCCGAATATACAGAAACTGAAACACGTCACAATATCAGAAGTATGATCGATTAAAAATTGCCACAAAAGTATTTTACACAAAGTTCTTGTTACAAAGGCAAAGCTTAATTTTGATTCATCGGATTTGTTAAACCAGTGCATTTGAATATTCAGGTCACTAGGCTCATCTCAGTATTCAAAACATCTACTTAAAAAAAGAAAAGAGTCATAACATGCAAAATTGCATTAGGTTGACAACCAATCGCTTGTTCATCACTCACACACACACACACACACACACACACACACACACACACACACACACACACACACACACACACACACTTCAGCTCAAAGTTGGCATTCCTTGGAATAAGGACATAATGGGGGAAATTGTACAGCCTTGTAATTTCATTACAAGATATTTCTCACAGCCCAGAGATAGTATCAAACGAACAAGCTCTGAGGAAAAAACAGCCGTTTGTCTTTAGACTTACCACCGGTTTAAGTTTGGAGTCAGCCACCAGACTGGCAAAGAAATCCTTGTTGATCTGATTGATAACATGAGCGTCATAAGCCACCTTTATCGACACTTCCTGCATCATCTTGACAAAGTTTCTGTGAGGAGTACTGACCGAGACAGGTGAGCTGAAACGAGGGAGGGAGGGAGGGAGGAGAGAGCTGACAAGTCTGCTGAGACCGGGACCAGTAGTCAAGTTTCTATTCGGATGAGAGCCGGCCTCTTGAGGTGGGACATAAATGCAAGGGGGATGGACCATAGAGGAACACACTCTCTCTCTCTCTCTTTTTGGTTTCGTCTTCCAAGGATCATGTATCCTGATCGGTTCCTCCAAAGAGACAAAGCTCTGTGAATTTCAAAGTTGTGACTGCTCTTTTCGCCACGGTCTCATGGGTAGCGGTGGTTACCGCTGGAAATATGAAGAGCGAGACAAGCGGAAAAGGTTAAAGTGGCAGGGGTAATTTGGGTTTGTCAGACAAACCACAACGGGCTCTCGCTTTATCTTCTCATCAGGCCTCCCAAGAGAAAATAAGCTTTGGTTTAATAAGTATCCGAACATAAACATCCAAGGACTCGGGATGGTCGGAGTTCTCCAAAGCTGTTTCCACTCTCAAAGCACGTCTCCTTTCGATTAAGTCCTCTTCCAATATCAAGAGGATGTGAAATTTGGAATTCGGCTCGTAATCCGCCGAGGGGGATGTTTGTATGGCTTGTGCTTTCGACGCAAGCAGGTGCCTGTGAATTCCATCACCCTGTAAGCTTATTACCCGGAGACTTGATCCTCTTTAAATTCACCATATCAAAGAGAAACAACCTCTTTGCATTTCCTCTTCTTGCACATGTGATTGGAAACGGCTGGGATCACGGGTGGCAGAATTAATCTGTGCACAGCTTCACGGTCTGTGTGTGTGGCGTCTGGTGTCGAGGTCTGATATGGAGATACGGCAACAAGGCTTCCTGTCCTTGCTACATAGTCTCCTCCCTCCCAGCCGTCTCATAAAATACATCCACTCGACATCCCAAAGGCAGAATCTTCTAGAAACCAGCAAGACTGGAGGCGGTGAGGATCTAAAATATCACTTTTGAGATTGAATGGCAGTCTAAACGTCTTTATTTGCCCACCCCAGCGCTCATTTAGGATGAAATACCTCATTGATCTGCTCTCCTGCCTGTCTTTCCCTTTTGTTTGCAGGAGATAAAGAGGAAAGTGTGACTACACACACATGCACATGGGCAACAATGAGGTGTGGTCAGCGCAGATGCTGGGAGAAATGACGGTGCAGAACTCATTTACGTGGGCAAAACGACACTTGGCATGATGTCGAGAAAATCTACTTGCAAAATCAGAAGGATCAGCCGGCTTGTGCTTATTGTCTTCCTCCAAAGGATATATGTTGCAGGTATAAACCTATCTTTTTAGTTAGAGTGTGGAAGAGACGAGGATCAAGGGTGCATGGAGGTGGGTGTGGACTGTAGGGAGTTGAAAGTGCCGTACAAAAGGAAAAACAAAGGATAATGATATTATAGACATGAATCTGGCATAAAACAAAGATGCTCTTTTTATGGACTTGCTGATGAATGCACCTGTTACATCACCTCACTCAGGTGCTGGTTTCCCACAAAGAGCTTCTCACTCTCTGGTTTCTAATTTCTCTTTCACTGGGTCCTAAATTCTGACAAGTGCATGGTTCTCTGTCCAGTCTCAGTGAATGGACAACATGGCATAGAGTGCGTGAAATACTTTTTTACTCAAAGCAAAAAATAAATAAAACATAAAAAATATACACAATTGGGTCATACTACATACATTTTTATGATACCAGCATATTTTGCCTCCAAATTGTAATAACTAATGTGTCAAGATGTTTAACTCTTTCTCTGCCACAGACGATTTTCTGGCTTTCTGCATTTTCACTGGTGTATGGTAGATGATATTACTTTAACTTAACTTTTAGTCATTTAGCAGACGATTTTATCCAAAGCGACTTACAAATAAGAAAAAGTAACTAAAACTATAAGTTAAAACTCTATAAATACTATATATACTAGGGGTGTGACGATACAACACTTATCCCACGAGACGAGGCACGAGACTGAGTTCACAAGATTTTTAGACTTCTTTGTTAAATCCTCAATAATGAAATATATAGGGAAAAATAGTATTTTATTCAACTGAAAACACAAAATGCAAAAATGTAGGTGCATTTTGAAATCAACTTGTACTTTAAGAAATTAAGCTTCTATTTTAATGAATTATATGCAGTAATAACAACATGTAAACTAGAGCTGCACGATTCTGGATAAATGGAGAATCTGTTTTTTTAATATAAATTGTAAATCACGATTCTCTCCCGATTCTGGAAAAAAAAGATTTGAAAACTAAACTAAATAACATGATTTACTAGTGGTGCTGACAACATGTTCATTGCTTAAGTCTTTTAAAAATATATATTCATTTGAACAAAATAAATGAAATAGAGTCAGTGTCTCACTTCATAAAGACTTCTTTCACTATTATCTCCTAAATGAATGATTCAATGACATAACAATACAAGTGTTAAGATACATTTGTTTTGATTGCTACTGTGGAGTACTTCTACTCTAATTCTATTATAAGTGTTTATAACCAAACTATAAACTTTTATCCCAGTACTTTAATGCACGAAATGAAAATTCTGAAGCCGAACAAATGAAACACTGGGCTGAAGGCGAATACCAAACATGGTTTTCACATTTCTTTCCACCATGTAGACCTATTTGACATTTATTTCACCATTGCATAAAATAAATAGCCAAAAGTGCTTTTACTTTTTGTCCTGCTTTTCAAATAAAACAATCAATTCAAATTTCTTTTTTTTACAAATATTTACTTAACACTGAATTTTTTTAACATTCTATCAGACATTATACAAACAAAGCACAATATTTGGCAATTTGAGACCTTCTTGAATCAGGCATGTATTTTTTCTGTTCAAATAAATGCAGCCTTGCTGAGAAGAGACTTCTTTTAAAACATTAGAATATATTACAGATCCCAATTTGAACACTGTGTGTGAATGCTATAATAAATATATTAATAGAGCTGTTGTAGAGTAATTATTATTATCTTACTTTTTATTTATATTACAGAACAACATTAAAACGATAATACTAACATTTGTCAACATTGATGGAGCTTTTATTTTGGCAGAACTCCATGAGGAAGACCTCAGTGCTTCTTTTTCTTGACAGCAGATTTATAAATGATTCTGACGAGTTTGGGAAGATGTTTGTCGCACATATCGCATCGGCACATGCCTTTAAAAACAAATACAAATTTTACTGAGGGACTGACGGTAACAGTGTTTTAGCACTATTTGATCGTGTCACGTTGTCATTCAGCAAAAGTTCGCGTGAGTGTTTGAAGCAAGATCGCAATTTTTATTGATTAACGGTGCAGCTCTAATGTAAACACTGCAAAATGTTTTGTAAGGACATCGTCATGTACTTTCGCATGAGACCAGTCGGATTTTGCGAAGCACATTGGATCTCGTCACATCCCTAATATATACACATTCAAGAAAATGAAGAAATTAAATAAAATGACAAACGCATACAACATCAGGGCTGTCAAATTGGCTGAAAAACTAAAACTAATAATATATATATATATATATATATATATATATATATATGTTTTTTTTTTTTTTTTATTAAATATTATCAAAATTCGGATTATATTCAAATTTAAAAGGCATAAATTCAGTTAGGAAAAAAAGCTTTTGTCTTCTCTCCTGAGGCCACAAGAGGGCGCATCGAGCAAAATATTACCAAATGCACATTTCTTCAAAGTAGGGCTGGGCAAAATGAGCAAAAATTACTATCTCTGTATTTTTTGGCTGATTTGCGGTATACAGTACATATCTCAGTATTTTGTATTTGGATTAAACAAATAAATAAAGTGAATGTAACCATGTAGGCATATAGAATGTGCAAAAAGAGTTAAAATCGCATTACATTCTAACATTGCGATCTAAAAAACAAAACTAATGCTTTTAAAGCAAAGTTAAATTTACTAAACCTAAAAAATGAAACAAAAAGCACAGACTAGGCTAAAAAAGGCTATTTTGATTACCCTATTACAGTCACTTTACAGTAGTGCTACCGTATCGTAAATTCAAAAGATGTATCATTGCTGATACCGTAATTTTATTAACATTTAATCATATGATCGCAAGGTTCATGTTTACGCTGTTAGTATGCACATTCGCTAGCAAGCTAGTTTCTTAATCTTAAAGTTGAACTTCTATGAATTTGACATGATGTTAGGCTCTCTTGTGTGAGACGCGAGTGCAACGATGATAGATGTCTCTAGAAAATGCAATAAATACGCGTTCTGTGTGAACGCTTGGTTTCAGTTTTGAGGTAAACAATATCTTCTCCACATTGATGTTCTTTTTTTTCCGCAATATTTTGAATGTGCACCACCTGTGCACTTTCGATGCGAGTGGGTTCAACTGGACAGGCAAAAAAGCATTAAAATGCAATGACAACTCGACATCACATTCTGTGTGCAAAGCTGCCTGACGGACACCTAAAATTCGAATGCAGCGTTTTGCATTCGAATGTGGTTTTATTTTAAATTGACGAATATTGAAATTCAAATTTTTGGACAGCCCTAGTACATATCCTCTGAAAGACTATTGAACTTCTGGATCAAATGCAGCGAAAAAGAAGCAGAAACAAGCGATAGCGTTTGTAAGCAGAGGCATATGTAAAATAACACGATCATCAAGCATGAAACAGCAAATAAATCAAAACTGATAGGACATAGCAAGCTTTGTTGAATGGAAGTGATCTACTACATCTGTTTTGATCGTCATTCTAAATCTGATTGAGATGTAGTTCTTAACAAAAACTGGATTTTCTCAGCTTTTAGTTTTAAATTTTGCTATTTTTTAATAAAACTTACCCACATTCAAGTGTTGACAAAAAAAAAAGATAGTTTGAATCTAGAATAAGAATTTATAAGAATCTGTATATTTTTTGTTTTGTTCTGTTTAAAAGCAAGAGCTCTGTTATTTGTTTTGGCATATTGCATATTCAGATATTCATGCAAAAAGTATTCTGGAGGCCCTTCAACTTTTGTGA
This sequence comes from Gymnocypris eckloni scoliostomus, assembly GCA_027564155.1. NCBI lineage: Eukaryota > Metazoa > Chordata > Actinopteri > Cypriniformes > Cyprinidae > Gymnocypris > Gymnocypris eckloni. The sequence continues at coordinate 39,631,960 of CM050418.1, forward strand.
AAATGATAAAAAAAAATGCTGGCGGTCAAAAAAAAAAAAAAAAAAACATTGGTGGGGAAAGAATTTAACTTAATTTATTTTTTCATTTTCCCAATTCTCATAATAAAAACTGATTTACAGTATCACAATACATTTTAACTGACTGTTCAAAGTTTAAAAATCAGCCAAATTAAAAGCATTACTAATACTATACTGTAACATTCTAACTATGTTATTATGTTTTATTAAATTAATACAAATTGTAATTATTCAATGAAATTATTATTTAATGATAAAATGAAATGTTCACATTGTATATATAATTGTCTCTCTCACACACACACACACACACACACACACACACACACAAATTTGCATAGTATCCAGTATGCATAGACACAGACAATAGAAGAACATACTATCCATATCCAAGAAAGTATCCCTTTAGCAACACTGTTTGGACACAATATTCTCAATGTCGCAATTAATTGTAGCATACAAACAGTCATCCCTAGTTAAACAGTGTTATACAATTTCTGCATTACTGAAGCACAGCAGTGAGGGACTGGGGCACAGGAAATCCTGCCGTTAGTGACAGCGAGACTGCATTTACAACAAGGAGGAGAAAGAGAAGTGGGAAGGAGAGATGAAGACAGTATCATCTTCACTACTTCCTTCCTGAACATGCACACTCAACATCACACAAATAAATAAAACTAACCCCTGCTCCCCAAAAATAAACTCTTGAAAGCATGAATGTATGGAAGAAGCAATAACACAGCAGAAAATGGGTCAGAGCCTATAGAAGTCCTGTTGAAATGGGTTTCAGGCAGATAATTGTGAGTATTTATCCTTGAGTCTTAGCTCCACCTTGAAACGCAGACAATGTCTCTGCATTCTCTGAATACTTGCATGCTAGAGCTTTGTGGTGTAGCGCTTCACATTTCTCAGACAATGAAAAGTGACCTGGGATTACATAATTAACTCTTTCATCACAAGTCCATAAGTTTCCACCCATTTCATCATCCGCCAGGCATAAATCCAACTGATCAGACAACTAAAAGCACACCTCATCACTATAAGCCACACAATATTAAAAACATTGTTCAAAGCACATAAAAAGTAGATAAATTGTTAAAATATTACAATTAAATATAATATTTATGGGGTTTGTTCAAATCAAAAGAACACAAGTAATCAAGAGCTAAAATAAAATGAAATAAAAATACATTAATAATGCACAGCGTTTGATGGTTTGTAGTTTGACAGATGTTTGGAGTTGTCTTACCTTGATATTACAGGCTTGCTCCATCAGGCGCTGCATGCGTTCTCTGCCCTGTAGCGTTTTGGGAGTTGGACCGGAAAATTTCAGCGCACCCTCAAAGTCAGCTTGAAGCAGGTCTTCCTTGGAGGTCTGCATGCAGACAGAAAAACAGAACTGGTTTAGGGTCATTTCAGTAAAATCAACCCGATAAACGTGAACCTGACAAAGCCACATAACGTTTTACAGATGCTATATTGGTTGAGCATAAATCAGATATTAAAATCCATAATATCCAATGACAACAACCGTAAGAGTAAGATTTTCACAATAAAGTATAATTTCTAAGGAAGTACCTATACTGAAAGTCTGGCTGATAGCGAAAAGGCAAAGCTAATAATTACTTCCATTTTATGGCCAATATAACCGATATATGGCCAAAAGCTAATCTGCACTTTGCTAACAAAAATAAAATAAATACACATTAAAAAATATATATATATAGTTTGTTTGCTGGAATTGAACATAAATAATAATAAAAAATTGTATATAAAAAAATATATATATATATATATATATATATATATATATATATATATATATATTAATAATAATAAACCTAAGGCATCAAAGCATTTTAATAAATACAATTTATAAAAATAAATAAAAATATGTTAAAAATAATAGTTTATGCTGCAAGTGAACAAGGTATTAAATAAAAATTAAACAAAAAAATAATAAATGCACAAAAAATTAAAAGAATAGTTTATTTGTTGCTAGTTAATGTAAGGTCTTAAAGCATTGAATAAATAAATAATATAAAACATAAAAAAATAGATTGTATGCTGCAAGTGAATTAGAACAACAAATCATTGCTAAAACAAACAAACAAACAAATCAATTTTAAAATAAACGGAACAGAACAGCTGCAAGTGAATGTAAGGCATCAAAGTAAAGTATTCAGTAAAATACAGTAAATATACAAAAAAAATAAATATATAATTTAAAATAAAAATTTGTATGGTGCAAGTTAATTTAATGTATTAAAAACTACAGTGTTTTTACTAAGTGTTTGCATACAACATATATATAAAGTAATAAAATATATATATATTTTACTGATACTTATACAAAGGCCACACAAGCAGCCTGGTAAGAGCCACATATAAACACAAAACATAAACAGACATGAAGAAGGCCTCTATTTGCAGCAGCAGCCCTCACCGCCAGCAGCCGGGCACAAACAGGCGGTGACCCATGCCCAGCAGCTCCATGACTCTATCAGAACAGTCATTGACCAGCCCACCCTTGTCCTCTCCAGTACCCCTTCCTCCAGCCTCCGCACGGTGGGTGGTATCTGAGCCCATATCGGTGGTGAAGGCAAGTCTCTCTGGGGTCAAAGGTGAAAGAGCCTCGGGCTCCTTCAGAGTCCCCAGCATCATCCTCCACGGAGGCTCTGGGGCTGACCTGGAGTCAGCCACGTTGACGCCCCGAGACGGAGTCCAATCTTGGAAAAGTTCGTCCCAGGCAGTTGATTCGGTAGCGCTAAAGCAGTCTCGGTGTCATTCGACCATGATTTGACAAGCGTGAAGCATGCAGCGTCAAAACGGAAAGTGGATTCATACTTACGTTGATCCATCTTGGGTCCGCAATGTAAACAATATCAGAGACCACGCCTAGTTTAAAAGACGCCAAAGTAAACCGAAAGTGGCTTGACATACTTCAACGAGGAAATATGCTTTGATCCCGTTTTATTTTGGGCTCCTCCCAAATATCAAATTTGCTATCTGTTGCCTGGCAACAGGCAGGAGGAGAGTCGCGTGGTGCTGTCGAGATGGACAGCACGCCTTCCGTGTTTTGCTGCCTTCAAAGCGCCTTGGACCCGAAAGTTGAGTCATCGTTGGGTGGATTCTGCCAAGTCCATGGAGTCAAGCTAAGTCCTCATTCTCCCTCTGTCCAGAGTCAGCCAGCTCCGCCATCCTTTCAAGTCCAGAAGTGTCCGAAGGTGCCAAGTGTGGGATTAAGGAGGTGAGATGCGAGACTGGGTGGATGTTATCGTCACCTCGTCCCTCCGCCCTTCTTACTCCAGCTCCAGTGGCTTCTCTGCTTTGCTTTTCCTAAGTCGACGAGTGCATGAGAGGAAGACAGGGAGGAGAGATGCTCACAGAGATGCTGTCGATGCTAGAAAAGGCGGGAGTGGCGGAAAGGGAGGAGGAGAGGAAGATAGGAGGGGCGTCGTGAGGGAATGGGAGACCGTGGACGAATGGACAGTGGATATGGCAGGAGCTTCAATGCAAAACTCATGCTAAACGCTAATTGCTGCTGGAAGCTCACTGAGGGAACAGACAGGGGGACATGTGGAGAAACCGAGCGCAAGATGGAGGGGTGTGGACAGGCTCTCTGCGAGAGAGAGAGAGAGAGAGAGAGAGAGAGAGAGAGAGAGAGAGAGAGAGAGAGAGAGAGAAGAGAGGAGGGGGTTTGGGAGCTTTAGGGGAGAATGTCGTAATGGTTGGCCAATAGGAGCGAGGCAGTGCAACCCCCTCTAGCTCCTCTCTATCTCTCTTTATTAATGCACATCTCTTGCTTCCTAACACGCAATCAGATCAAATTCTGTCCACCTGATTTCACTGGTTTCTTCCGTTTCCATTTAAACATGGCGGGAAAACTGCAGAACACACTAACAATAATATTTCTTTTTAAACACATTATAATTTAATCAGTGAAGAACATATATAAAAAAAACCACACATTGGCAGGCAGTCAAGAATATGTTTGGTTAATATTTCACCCCAAAATAAGAAAGAAATAATGTTTTACTTTATTTAAAACAGCTAGAACATTTTTACAAATTAGCTCAAAGACAAAAAAATAATAATACTGGATTATAGAAATTATAATCAGATTCGCAATTGAGAAAAATTTGAACTACAAAATAACATTCAGATGCAATATGGCAGAATTTAATTAACTAAATGATTTAATATATTATTTTTTGCTTATACTTTATATTAAACTTATTTTATATAATATTTTTCAGAATTAACAGAACAAATTAGTATGTCTCATGACACTGAATGTTTTTTTCATAAATATATATTTTATTTATATTTTATATATATATATATATATATATATATATAAATATGATCAAAGGCGGCTGTGAAAATGAACATGCATTGTTAATCCTTTTGATGTTTTATAAAAAAAAAATTTTTTATCTAATGCTCATAATGCTCAATGGATAATAAGAATTTAAAATGGGGGGAAATATCATTATGAAATAAATGTTTTTCTCTAATACACATTGGCCACAATCAACAGCACTCTTTTATTCAATACTTTTTGAAACCTCCATTTGTCGGTTTAACAGCTCTAAATGTTCTCCTATAATGCCTGACGAGGTTAAAGAACACCTGACACGAGATCAGAGACCAATCCTTCATTCAGAGTCACTCCAGACCCTTTAGATTCACAGCTCCACGACGGTGCTTCTTCTCTTCAGTTCATCCACTCACTTTCTACAGGGTTCAGTCAGTCAATTATTGATTTTTTATCTGTTGGTATTTGATAGAATCCATGATGCCGTGTGTCTAAATAAGATGTCCAGGATCTCCCGCAGAAATATAGGCCCACAACATAAAACATACAGCAGTATATTTCATTGTACACATCCCTGTGTTTACCAAACCCATCTTGAGTGTTTGCTGCTAAAAAGTTTCTTTTTTTTTTTATCTGACGATAGAAGCCAGTCCCATTTGAATTTCCAGTTGTGTCTGATAACTGAATATATTTTTGGATGAGCTAGGATAATTTTTCTTGAAACCCTCCCAAACAACATGTGGTAATGTAGGTGCTGTTTTATAATTTGTTTGAGGGAATTTGGGCTTTGTTTTACCCCCTATTTATATTTCTGTGAAACCATGGCTGGAAAATTTCATGTTCATAATCACCCTGGATTGCTCAAAATTGTGAATATGAATGGGAATATACTTCAGAGATATTGATCATATTTACCAAGGGTGCCGATATTTTTTACCATGACTGTGTGTGTGTGTGTGTATATATATATATATATATATATATATATATATACACATAGAGAGAGAGAGAGATAGAGAGATAGAGAGAGAGAGATAGACAGAGAGAGAGAGATAGAGAGAGAGAGATAGAGAGAGAGTCGTTTTTATGCAAAAGATTAAACAAAAGGAACAAAACTGGGAACTAAATTTTACATTAATATAAACATTTCCATCACATTTGTATTTAAACAAACACCTAAGGAGTGATGTCACATGTATTTACATAACTCTTTTCACAATACACATTGTTTTGCGACAATATAAATAATGACATGACAGGTCATATGTCATAACTAATTATGTAAAACACATTGTTTATCTTCAACATGACAAATTATATCATACGCTTGTGTAAATCTAGTACTCTGGGATCTGAGGTTTCGTTACAAAACCCCTCACAGTTCCTCTTCAATGAACACCTGGAGTATGCAGAGCTTTAAAAAGAAACCAGAGAACATTATTCTGGTTCTCACATCTGCTGTAATTACAGAACAGGGTAGTGGAGTCTATTTCTCCAAATTAAATCAGCGTATGTATCCACGTCTCCTCTATAGGTCGGCTCAGACACATTCAGGCCAGCGCAGTTTGAGCAATAGCTCCATTTGTCATTCTGCCATTGCAGCTTACACAAAGGTGTGGCTTTGTGGATGAAGCTAATGTATTAGTGCTGAGAATGCTGGAAAGCTTCGCAGCAAACAGAATTGGCCAACCGATAATGACAAACTGCCCTTTAAATGGCAATGGAAGCTGAATAAACACTTTAATCAAAACCACAATTAGAAACTAACAAAATGTTTGGACTTTATAGGTGAATTTGGCTCTAAATAGTAGCCCTTCTGGGCTTTGCTTGCAACCCTCTAAAAACTGCTGTACTATAGTCCTAAAGTACCATGAATAGTGCTGTATCGAGAGCTCTAGTGGCATTACAGGGCTAATGACCCACAGCTGCATACTGTGTCATCTATCCTGCTGATGATCAATAACACCACAGCAACAAACTCAAATGCACGCATACATCACAGCAGCCATACGGCTCGGATCAACTTACTTATTGTGGTGTTAATGAGCCAATGCATCTTATGAAAATAAAATGTCATTTGCGTGCAGGAAAAGGGATAAATTGAGGTTACTTCCTGTTTAAGCTGCATTTCTAACCGGTTATTTGTATTATTATGAAATGCTATACTGTTTTTGTAATGTGTTTGGGCTCATTTTTAAATTAAATGTATGCATTTCATATTTGAAAAGCTTCATTTAAAAATAAGCACCCAGTGTTTTTATTTTATTTTAATGTTTTTAGCATATTGATGTATGAGATTGTAATTCTATATTATGATTTATGAAGTGTTTCAGTTTCTTGTTTAATATTGCTCATAAAAACTAACCCTAACCAGAAAGCTCTGAACAGCTGCACACAAATATTTGGTTCAAAAAATAAAAATAAAGGCAATATGTATTCAGACCAGCAGAGGAGACACACTCAATATTTCCCTTTACCTGCAGAGTTGCTGCATTTTAAACTAAAAGCAATAAATCATGAGCCAGGTCAGGATTCTCACACATTTTAGCAAATTCATTTCCTTGACTATTTATGATTAGGACTTAAAATAAAATAAATGATTGAACAAAATAAAATCCTGCACTCAATGAAATGCCGTTATTATTGGTAAATATAACAAATTATTATGAAGCATATTGATATATATGAGATTGTAAATAAAATATATAGGTAAAGAAATATTTATTTGAAACTAACTGAAATAAATTAAAGCAGAAGAACTAAAATTAATAAAAGCACAAAACTAATCAAATAAAGAACAATTAATAAAAGAATACTGCACTCAAATAAATGGTGTTGTTATTGGTAAATATATGATAATTGTTTTCTGTGACTGAAATAAAGCTGAAATAAAATGTTATTTTAAAACAACAACTTAAATAAAAATGAGAAATTTTGCTTAAGCCGAAGCACAAAAATGACTAAATACAATAAAGAAAAAACGAAATTAATAAAATAAAATGAAATAATTTAAAAGTAAAATAATTGTTATTGGTAAATATAAGTTATATTGAGAATTGTTTTCTATAACTGAATTAAAAGCAGAAATTAAATATTATTTTAGTTGAAAAACTTAAATGAAAATGATAAATGTTGTTTTGGCAACTAACATAAGTACTAAAATGAATATGCTACAAAGAAACAAAACTATATGATATGATAAAACTATGTTATTGTGATAAAAATTATTCAATTTAAACTTAAATTTAAATTAAAATAAAAAATGAAAGCTAATTGAAAATTAATACTATAATATATCAATTACTCTAATAAATTACATAGATTCTAGCTAATGGTTTAAATCTGAACATGACTAGGAATAACTCAACTTTTTATTGTTTTGATTAATTAACAATGAATTAAGTTTCGCAATAATTCATAAATAGGACAGAGATTTTAAAAGAGATTTCACTCACAAAGAACGATTTCTAATTTCTGAGCATAACCACATACATTTCCATGACTTTTCACTGATTTTATTAATTGTCCCATTGGTTTTCCTTCATATAAACCACCTCCGTCATGTGAATTTCCCTGACTGTTCTGAACTATTTCAAACAAGGAAATATAAGCACAGTGAGGTGCAGTACCTTCAGAAGAGCCAGCGCCACATTAAAGATGATGTTCAAACCCTGTGAAGACAACGAAAAAAATGTATTATACACAGAAACATTTCTTTGAACATCAAACTGCCTGGAACGACAAAACGGGCCACATACAAAGGTGCTTTATTGTAATAAAGACGATACAATTTCATTTAAATGGTTCGGAGGAGCTGCAATGCTGTACTAGCAAAGGGAAGTGCGATGTCGAAGCGCATTTGCATTTCCTAAAATAGCTCGAGTCATACAAAGAGCTCAAATGTGTGGGAGTGAGCTGAAGGAAGAGGCAAACAATCTCGCTCGCACACGCTCAGGTGGACTGACAGGCAGGTGGATGTGAAGGACGGAGGTGCTGTGTGTGTGTGTGTGCGTGTGTCAGAGGGGAGCAGGTGGCATCACAGTAGCGAGCAGAGAAGCAATGCTTTAGTCAGCTCCGCATGGAAACACCCGTCTCCAGCATCGCTTAGACAACTCGTTCACATGGCAACACCGAGCTAAAAATATCCTGCGTTCTCTATTAATAACAGACGGCAGAGGCTATCTCCCCGACAGGCTCTAGATGGCGCTAGGGGCTAAATGGAAATTGCAGGGGATAATTGTGTGTCTGCGTGTGTGTTTGTTTGTTGAGGAGGGATGAGACTTTACTCTTTGGCTTGGGAGCTGAAGGTTATGTAAGAAATACGAAAACTATGATTCTTGTTAGCATTTATACTAGCAAAACTATCAGTATGTATATCAGCCAAAGCAATTTACAACCTGAGCAATTCATTATTCGTTAGCTTTAAGAATTACCATTGAAAGTTAAAAAATTGCAGTAATTAATTGCAGGGACTATTGAGGATAGTTTGGGGTCAGTGAGATTTTTTATGTTTTTGAAAGATGTAAAAGACCGTTTTGAAGACAGTAAATCTGTAATATTGTAAAATATTGTAAAATGTACAATTTAAAATAATTGTTTTTTATTTTAATATATTTTAAATTATAATTCAATTTTACAAAGGATACAAAGCTAAATTTCACACAGCACTATTCATGGTGCATTAGGACTATAGTACAGTGGTTTTTAGAGGGGTGCAAACAAAGCCCAGAAGTGCTACATTTTAAAAAATTTATTATTTTTATCAGTGTTGAAAACAACATTTTCCTGAAATATTTTTGTGGAAAAGGTGATGTATTTTTTTTACGTATTCTTTGAGAAGAAATTTAAAACTGAATTTAATATATTTATATTTAAATCTTTTAAAACAGTGTCTTTAGTGTCACTTGTCATTAATATGTGCTTTGCTGAACAAAAGTATTATATAAAAATAAATACATATTTATTAATATTATAAATTAGATTTTTCTACTTTCAGTAGAAAGTTCAAAATAACTGAATTTAATATATACAAGTTCCTCTAAAAAAAAAATTGAATATCATGAAAAGGTCAATATTTTTGTCAATCATTTCAGAGAGTGAAACCCATATATTATATTTATAGGTTCCATGTGATGTCACAGTGTTTCATCGCCACCATTTTTGTGTCCGCGTCACAGCTGAGCGAGCTGTCAGTCTATGGTCACAGCAGCCACAACGAGCAAAGGAAGATCAACGAAACACTCCCAGAAGGTTCATAAGGTTACAATATGCGCGGGACATGTTGTGCTGTAATAACAGTCGTCAGTAAAACCCCAAACTACAAATTTATTAGAACCCGAAGAGATTAAATTGGCGGAATAAATTGTTGGCTTCAATCAGAAGGCCCCACTGGCAGCTAACGTACGGTCAGAAAAGGATAATAAGAGACAAGTGTGATTCTTTATAGGAGAATAAAGGACGATAAAATATTTGTTATTGTAGCCATGTAGCCTATAAATAAATGAAACTGCATATTTTTAATTAAAGAGAACTTGGTGTGGGCTGCTTTTGGTGCCTGGATTTGTGCTTCAATAATGAAATCCAGGTTTAAGAATACATTAGAAATGAAAGACGTCTTCCCTCAGGTAGATTGCATGTTTTCTTGGCTTGCTTTGTCGTTGTCGCCTCTGGCTTGCTTAGTTGAGGACACTTCATTTCAAGCGATATCATCGACTTGATTGCACAGATATTATTTAAACTGAACTGAGCTGGATGATGCCATCACTAAATTCAATAATGAAATGCCTTCAGCTGAAAATTAAGGGTTAAATCTTGTCATTTTACATTATTGACACACTATATTTCCTATTTTGATATTGTGCAGTTGCTTTGTTACAATCTGTATTGTTAAACGTGCTATATAAATAAAGGTGACTTGACTTGACTGGATGTTGGGCTCATGATCAGTAATCACGTTGTTTGCATTTACCAAAACTGACTTGCTGAAATCAAAATGCAGATGGAGAAGTCTCGCTCGCCGTGAAGCAGGAGCGAGGAGCCGGCAGAGGGTTCTTCAAGCTCTTAAAGCCTTCGAGCGGCTACGTTCGCAATTCAAACAGCAGTTTGTCCAGAAAGACTGATTTATAATAAATTGTGCTAATATTAGCTAATTAAATTCAGATTGTGCAGTAAGATAATGTTATCTTGTTACACTATCATTGACTCAAAAGTGCTTTGAGCTGATGTCAGTTTTAAATTCACAATCAGAACATTACATGGTCTAACTGTTAGACTTGCTATTCTAAAAATAAAATCAAGTTCAGGGATCAGTGTGGGAAATGTTATTAATATTATCTATTAAATCTCATAGAGATGTGCTGTGCTCGTTGTCACATCGGACACATATATGGCGGCGAGCATAGCGGAAGTGACGTCTTTGGAACCCATGAATAGATTCATTACACAGAGTGAAATATTTCAAGCTTTTTTTGTTTGAAATGTTGATGATTATGGCTTACAGATAATGAAATTCCAAAATTCAGTGTCTCAGAAAATTAGAATAATACATAAGATCAATAAAAAAAGGATATTTTAAACAGAAATGTCAGGCTTCTGAAAAGTATGTTCATTTCTATGCACTCAATACTTGGTTGGGCCTCCTTTTGTATGAATTACTGCATCAATGCGGCATGGCATGGAGGCAATCAGCCTGTGCCACTGCTCAGGTGTAATGAAGCCCAGGTTGCTTTGATATCAGACTTCAGGTCATCTGCATTGTTGGGTCGGGTGTCTCTCATCTTCCTCTTGACAATAACCCATAGATTCTTTTTGGGGTTCAGGTCAGGTGAGTTTGCTGGCCAATCAAGCACAGTAACACCATAGTCATTGACCCAGCTTTTGGTACCTTTGGCAGTGTGGGCAGGTGCCAAGTCCTGCTGGAAAATGAAATCAGCATCTCCATAAAGCTTGTCATTAGAAGGAAGCATGAAGTGCTCTAAAATTTCCTGGTAGATGGCTGCATTGACTGTGGACTTCAGAAAACACAGTGAACCAACACCAGCAGACGACATGGCAGCCCAAATCATCACTGACTGTGGAAACTTTACACTGGACTTCAAGCAACATGGATTCTGTGCCTCGCCACACTTCCTCCAGACTCTGTGACCTTGATTTCCAAATTAAATGCAAAATTTACTTTCATCTGAAAAGAGGACTTTGGACCAGTGAGCAACAGTCCAGTTATTTTTCTCCTTAGCCCAGGTAAGATGCTTCTGATGATGTTTCTGTTTCAGAAGTGGCTTGATAGCCTTTTTCCTGAAGATGTCTGAGTGTGGTGACTCTTGATGCACTGACTCCAGCTTCAGTTCACTCCTTGTGAAGCTCTCCCAAGTGTTTGAATCTGCTTTGCTTGACAGTATTCTCAAGCTTGCGGTCATCCCTGTTGCTTGTGCACCTTTTCCTACCCAAATTCTTCCTTCCAGTCAACTTTGCATGTAATATGCTTTGATACAGCACTCCTTGAACAGCCAGCTCAGTAATGACCCTCTGTGACTTACCCTCTTTGTGGAGGGTGTCAATGATCGTCTTCTGTACCATTGCCAAGTCAGCAGTGTTCCCCATTATTGTGGTTTCAAAGAACAAGAGATACCCACAATTTATACTGTATGGATGGTCATTTATTGAAACTCAAATTTAATTTCATTAGCTGCAAGCTCTTATCATCAAAATCAAAATAAAACCTTTTGAAGTGTTTTACTTTGCATGTAATGATTCTAAAATATAGGAAAGTTAAATTTTTTGAAATAAGTTACAAGAAATAATTTACTTTTCCACCATATTATTTTTTTTTTTAGATGTACATGTATAAGTTTATATATATGAGATACATATTACAGTATATAGATAATACTATAATATATATATATAGTTCAATACATTTAATTTAAGTTTAATTTAATCATTTAGTTTTTTTTATAGCTTTTATGTATTTTGTGCTAGTAACCTTTAAAAAAAATTGTCAGCCCAATTTTAATCCTCAAAAGCGCTCACTATGTAAACACCGTCCCTTGTGACACTGACTTTCTTTCCTGACGGACTGATAACAAATCCTGTGTGCCCTTAGTCCTGGAAGTTGTTTGAAGGTAGCCAATCAGATTAGAGCTTGCCAAAGAAAGAAAGTGCTTTCCAGTTTTGATGGCACGATTTTAAAGCTTCTTTGGAATAGTATAAAAATTATGGGAAACAATGAATACAAATAAACTGAAATGTAAAGGTGATTTAGGGAGAGATGTGTGAATAAGACTACGATCACTACAAGTTACTTAACAGTAGAGCCAGAGCCTCAAAAGAAGGCAGAACACTAAATGAATTAGAAATGAACTGATAGATGGATAAGGAGAGAGAGAGAGAGAGAGAGAGAGAGAGAGAGAGAGAGAGAGAGAGAGAGAGAGAGAGAGAGAGAGAGAGAGAGAGAGAGAGAATCTAACAGATTCTCATCATGCGATTCATTGACTGAGACAGGCGGAGGAAACTTTTAATTGTCTTGCCTCAGGCTACCACAGATGCTGAATGAAAGGAAAAGGGGAGAAAAGTGATGGGAAAACAATAAAAGTAAAAGCTCTCTGAGGAGCAGAAAGGTCGAAGCGTTTCTTTTGGAAAGACACAAAGCCTAATTCTTTGAAGTCAAAGATGTTTGCTTTGGGAAATCTAACAGAGTTCAAGAAGTTTAGAAACAACTGAACTTTCTGTCAGTTTCATGTGCTATAGGAAACCCAACAACTACAATATTTATTTAGTAAAAGAAACGAAAAAATTAGTGGTGGGCATAGATTAATTTTTTTAATCTAGATTAATCTAGATTAAAATGGCTCATTTGAATTCTCAAGGCATTCAGAATATGTGTGCTACCCAAATAATGACTAAAAGTAAGTCTTTGAGAGCGGGTTTCTCAAGCCAGGTGGCGATTAGACCAGGGGCTCATCTCCTGTTTCCAAAATGCATCACAAACTTTAATCTCTTCCCGTCCCAATCCCACGAAAAAACTGGGGAAAATCCCGTTCCACTCCTGGAAGAATGACTCCCATGCCCTCCCACTCCCGTGTTGTTGTTTTTTTTTTTTTGCCGATAACTGTCAATTACAGTAAAAATATAGTACAGATCACAGCGTGCCCACCTTATTAGTTGAATAAAACCCAAAATGTCGTTTTTGTTATTATATTGAACTGAAAGCCATCTTATGCACAGTGTTGCACAGATTCAATTTCATGTAAATCATCCATGCTAACACACACGCCTTCTATTTTTATTTTTAGACATTTCACTCTATAGATATATTTTTCAAAGACAGAGTTTCTAAGTTTCTCGCTCAAGTTCACATGAGACCTAAAGCGCATCCTGTTTGCTTAAAAGCAACGCTTCGTTGTTATTCTGAGTGCACACAAATAACGAGAGTCTTTACAGATTCGAAGATGTATTAGGCTACTTTTATCTGTATGACCAAAAATGACGGAGATTTTAAGAGCAAGTGAACGCACCGGAGCCTGTCCTGCAGCAAACGCGCTTCCACACAAACACTTCAATAGCGCACATTTCTCTAGGTTAACATCATATTGAGCGCCATGTAAAGTTGTTACTACATACATCTTTCAGATGAAAAGCCATATTTGAGGTTGATGAATGATAGGTGAGTGTTTGGATGTCCTGCCCGATTGTATTACCACACAGACCAGCCGTTAACAATCTGTCCATCACGGACTGCGAGCCTCTAGTTCGAAGACTCGTTCTCGCCCCCTACAGTGCAATTCGGCTAGGTATACATCCGCACTAAAATATCAGGGTGAAAGTCATCATAGCTTGCGTAGTATAGACCCAGCTCCCAACACAACTTTGAGAATAGATTAACGGCGATATTTTTTTTAATCGCCCGATAAGAGTCTCACGTTAACGCAGCACGTTAACGCCGATAACGGCCCACCACTAGAAAAAATATTATGCAATCCGTTAAGTTTATCTTTAGGGTTACCATGAGCTTACAAAATACTTTAATAAATTTTTCACTAAAACCAATTTCTAGCCAATTAAAAACTTGAACATATTATTAATTAATCTGTTTTATTAACTTCAAGGTTTAGCATTAGGTATCACAAACTAACACCATGCAATACGCTTTACCAATTATTATTCTAGGTTAATCTAAATGTCTATATGCGATTAAATTTTTAATATTTCAAGCTGTAATAATTGCAAGTAATAATAATCACTCACAAAGAAGCCAGTATTTTCAATTGAGCATTTCCACAACATTTTACGGATTTTATTCATTTTTGTAACTTTTCCAGGCATTCATAACTAGGATAAGGATTTTTTTTTTTTTCATTATGAAGAGTTTGCTCACACAAAGAGTAATATCTAGCTAATGAAATAATTTAAACTTCAGCGCAGCTAGATCATTTTCCATTACTTTGAATAGATTTTATAAATGTATCTGATTATATTAATTTAAAACTTTAGCATTAACTAACAAACAGCATTCATATACTATTACATTATTAACATTTCAAGTTAGATTAAGAGACTAATATTAATGTATTATGAACAAATGAACAATACAAACTATATCATATTTATATAATTAACGAACAATTTCTAAATGCTAACTTACTGTTAAGTATTAAGCTCCTTGCACACAGTCCGTAATTTTCGTATGGGTTTTGTTCAGGTTTTTGTCATCTTTTCCTATCAAAATGCTTGCTAAAATGCAAAAACGCAGAAAATTCGAACCTGATCCAATTTTTGACTTAACGCGTTTCGGAGGCAGAGTGTAAACGTGATTGACAACATGAGGTCATATTTATTTTTTTAACATATGAAAATTTAAAACGAGAATTTCGTACTCAGTGCTTAAAATCACAAAACATTTAGTCTCTTTCACTAATAAGCCTACAAGTTGCGTACTAACACAGAAACTCCAACAGATGTGTATAACAAGTGCGAATGCATTTAAATTTGATCTTAACCTCGTTTTAATCAATTTGGCCGCTCGCCTAAATATACCTTCTTGCTTACTATATAGTAAGTGAAAAGCAGTGTGAATGTCAAAAAAGCAGAATGTCTGAATGTGTACTATTCATACTATAGGAGAAAAAACAACAACACAGATTTAGTGAAAGAGACCCAATGTCAGCTGCCGGGTTTCTATTTATGTTGTGCCTACTCCGTGACTGCTCACTGGTTAAATGACTTTCAGTTACTGCAATATTGTGATTGGAGGAAGATGTATCACCTCACACAGGAGCAGGTCGGTGATATGGAAGACCATGCAGAGAGGGAACTTGGCGGTAAACAGTGTTAAGAACCACTGGGACGCGTACATATGGGCCTCCAGGTTCAGGACCTGGAAGTGAGACCACAGGTCCGGCAACTGCTCCTGGATAAAGAGGAGACAGTCGGTTAGTGCAAGGGAAATAAGCATTATAACTTAAGTTTTATTATCTGTTATTGAGATGACAAGTTAACCATATTTAGTTTTTGGAAACCGAAGGGAAGAAACTTGAGCAGGAAGTATATCCAAACAAAAAGAACAAAAGACTACTGACCCTTTTCTTTCCACAAGCTTTTAAAGCATTTCTATTGGGAGCGCAGGACTACTGGACTACAGCACAGGGTCAATAGCAGTTATAAAGTACATTACACAAAAACAGCTACTAATTCAAAGACTTACATGTGCTTTGATCTCCTTGAGCTTGTGCTACTGTGTTCATAAGAGCGTGTTTGTTTTGTGTGTTTTAAACCAGAGGCTATGAGTAGTATAATATAGAGACATTCTCAGTGTTTTCCTGAGGCAATATTGAATAACAATGACGAAGCAGAAGCTTCTCCAACACTGCACTGGGAAAACTCAACACTGAAAATAAACTTTATTGCCTAAGACAAACTTAATCACTGTTAATCTAATAAAATAGTTTGGAGTTCATAAAAATCCCTTTTGAATCAAAATAAAACTTGTCAATTTGCTGTCAACCCAATAGCTTTCACCTCTAGAACAAAAATAAAAAATTACAATACAAATAATAATATATAAAAATTAACAAAATTAATAAATAAAATGACACCAATTTAAATATAAAATAAAACATCATGTCTCTTCAACAAGCAACATCTGAGAAATAGCAACAGTGCCTCAAAAAAAGAGGAGTTACACTATGTATTCAGAGACCGAGCAGAGAATAAATCAAAGAGGTAAGTGATATCTACGAAGGCACATCTTAAATTAGCATTTCAAAAAGACCCAGAGCTGAAGAGAGAATATTTTTCTGGGGTAGATTGCATTGTTAGATGGGAGAGGTGGGAGTGTTAGGTTAACACATGCAAAGTAAATGATGAGGAAGGAGAAAGAGACGGGAATTCTTCCAGGCATGTTTTCCGTGATTGATGCTAACACTCTTGTAGTAGCAGAGCTAGTCGATACTAACCGTGTTGGGTTTAGCGCTGAAACAGTGCTACTTCAGGCCTAATTGCATTTCAGCACAAAATTAAAATCTATTTTCCAGCGCATTAGGTCTAATAGCTTGCAAGAGGGCCACCACTTACACTTGAGACTCACAAGTACGGCCTGACAAGGTGTGTACAAGACTGTAGGTGCGTCCCAAATCGTGTACTTATGCACTATTCTATAACGTTTTGTTATATGAATAGTGCAAATAGTGTGTTCATTCTGAAAAGAATAAGTGTTCTCAATATCCGGATGATGCACTTAAATAACCGTAAAAATTAAGTGTGGAATGTTGGACACTTCATGCATTCAGTTGTCGCAGTTTTAATAAAAAATACATGGCTGAGTGCATAGTGAATAAGTACATAGTTTTTAAGTGCATAGTATATAGTGTGTCATTTGGGAAGCAGCTTGTGTGCAATGAACTCTCTTAAAGGAGTAGTTCACCCAAAAAATTGAAAATTGCTAAAAACTGATTTGGACACATTTGCAGAGGATCAATATTATGAGCAAGTAATGCTAAATTTCCCCAAAGCTGTGCTGATGAAGAAACAAGCTCATCTACATCTTGGATGGCCTGAGGGTGAGTAAATATTCAGCAACTTTTCACTTTTTAGTCAACTATTCTTTTAACAAACACTCAAAAGGCCAAACCTGCAGCAGACGCTCCAGCTGGTAGAACTTGCAGTGAAGATCTTCAAAGTTGTTTTTGTAGAGATCCCGGAGACCATATTTGTACATGATCTTCACCAGCACGCAGAAAGCTTGCTCCTCGGGCATCTAAAGAAAAAAAGCGAGAGATATCACCATGATATTTCAGATGCTAATGCTTCCTGCATAAATAAGCACAACCAGTCCATGATGTTTAGATGTATCAACTGTCCTTCTACCTGTCTATGGCAGTCTACAGTGATGCTATCAGAGTTTGTTTGTGTTTCTGAGATGGAGAGCGAATCAGACAGAGAGCTAGGTATTAAATCACACAGACAGCGTGTGTGTCCCGAGCTCAATGGGCTCCTGCAGGTAGACGGGCTCCATTAATATTCCTGACAGCTCCTGAGCTTCCTGGGCAAGGCCACGAGAAAGACACTTACACTACATTATAGAAATCCCCAAAGGCTCCAATATCAAGCTCCATACAGGTCGGCGTCGCAGAAAAACAAAAAACGCCCTTATTCAGCCCTCACTTTAATTAAATATGGAATTAACCGTTTCATCAATGTCTTTCTCTCGCTTCCTGTTTCTCTCCGTCTACTGTTAGCTCAATAACAAGCCTCAAAAAGTCAAAGATAAGGCACAATGAGGTAGGTTTCTATTTACACTTTTATTAGTGCTTATTTAGTTAGCAAGCGCTCTTAAAGAAAACTCTTCATACTGCTGATTTACCAGCACAGCAGTTGAGCTTAAAGATAAATCTGACCTAAAAAAACATAATGTCTGCTAAGAGAAAGTAACGAGCGCTTCTGTTAATAAAATGGATAATAAATCAATAAAACCACTTTCAAATAAAACAATAACACCATTACTAGTAACAATAGTAAAACAAAACAAAAACTACAAAAAAATGCAACAAAAACAAAAGATACCACAAAACAAACACACACACACACAAAACTAAAAAACAAGACAAAAAATAAATCAAACAAAACACATGACTAAAAAAAAACAAAAGACACCACAAAAAACACACAAAACTAAACAAAAACAATACAACAAAAACATGACAAAACATAAGACAAAAAAAATAAAGCACACCTCTGCACACCAAGAAGTATGATTTGAGGTAACATTCATGTCTCTAGCACGTATGGATGTATGGTGCACTTAATATTTTACACACTACTCTTGCCAAATACTCACATGTAAAAGCAATACAGCTGCCAAAAATGATTGACCTGGGCAATAGCCAATCTCATCATCATACACAGAATAAGCCTGTGGAAAAAAAACATAAGTTCAGATATTGTGCACCAAAATCAAGGGAAAATTTAATATTTTTTTGTTCACGAGAATATAATGCTATTTCTCAGTTTCTGAACCATTTTTTGACAATCAAAAACAATACAATTAGTAATAAAATAATACAAGTCATATATTTTAAAAAACTATTAACAGAGAAACATTTGATATTACAGAAAAAATTATTACTTTAGAAAAACAAAGCATGTTAGATGCATAAAATCAGTCTTGCACTACAGCACTTAGCACTAAACATTTTCTAATGAATAAACACATTACAATTTAAATGTGCACATGTTGTGAATGCAGTTTCATGTTGTCTTTAAATCACACGCAGTTATAATACTGCTTCGTCATAAATGGTTGGAAAAACTGATAAATGTTCATGGCAACATGTCCCTCTGAGCTGAAGGATTTTGTATCCAGGATTAGCTGGATTGAAGGTCTTTTGCACAATTTAGGAGGCTTTTAATCAGCTGATGGAGAACCTCTTAAGACTCCTCACAAAGGAGATTTAACAGAAAACACCGCACCACTTTTCTCATCCACTCAATGCTTTTGTCCTGTTTTTCGATAATATGAAATGTAATATATAATTTTACAATTATTATCAAAATGTATAAGATTTTTATCAAATGTATTTTATATAATTATTATATTTTATTATTTAGTATTATGTTATAAAATTATCAAAACGCATTACTTTGCTAAGCAATAACATTTCTTTATGAATTAAAATTGTCAAGCAACATAATGCAGTAATTCTGAATTAAACTGATTTATGGTCAAGTAGTTTAAAACTGCTTTGTTTTATGTGGCTCATTCATTCAGATTTTACAGCCAGAACCATCTGTTTAATTGTAGAGATAGATGTGCTTAACTGGATAATTGCCTGCTGGATAACTGCATAATCTATTGCTGTAGCTTTCTAAATATATTAATGAATCCATGATGCGTACCTGTTTAATTAGCAGAGAGTACACGTTATTTTCAGACGCAGGGAGGTGAGGACAGCACATGTGGCTGGATATCTATCAAGGCCGCTCAGACACGGCAAAACAAAAGCTCAGTGGATGGAGATGTTGCAGCGGTGTCGTGATGCATGTTACCAGACAGCAGGAGTGAGTCATGCCTGCAGGATGAGCAGCTTTCACCTCACCTTACAGATCTTATAGAGAGTCTTGGCCATCGCCCTCTGAGTCTTTGAAGTAGTCGTGAGCAGGAAAGGTGCGATGGATGTCTCTGGTGATGACGGCTTCCTGGGCGGAGTCCTGTGGATCAAATCAAGAGTTAAAATCAGCCATGTCTTTCTTTCTTTCAAGTGTGTTATTACTTATTAAAATAATAAAATAATTTACAATAATAATAATAATAATAAAATATTTTGCCATACCATTTTATTTATAATCATTGTATAAATAAATGTATTAATTGTATTATTGTATTTATTATTTTTAAATAATAATTAGACTTGTTTATATAACCAAATAAGATAAATACAAATAATATTAGTAATATAATAATAATAATATATATTTTGCATTATATTTTAAAATATTTTATTACCATGTTATTTATTATTTGTATCATTTATAATTATTTTATAAATGCATATCTATCAATATTAATTATTTTACTATTTTATTATTAATTTATAATTAGTTAGACTTATTTAAATCAAATTTAAGATTTTTATTTTTATTTAATAAGAATAATAAAAGATTGTGTATTACACTTCATTATTATCATTTTCATCAATAAAATTATTACATTATAACAGTTTTATTATGAGAGTTATTTATTATTAAATATTAATTACATAATTTCTTATTAGATAATTATTAGTCAAAGAAACTGACATTTTATAATAATAATAATAATAATAATAATGTGTTTTACATGTAATTACTAATCCATTTAAAATTTAATGTTAAATGTAACAACTTGCTTGAAATATACATTGAACATTGTTTCTACTGCAAATATATTTCAGTGTAGCTCACCATAACATGCTATTTTATGCTATTTTAATTCGACCTAAGTCAGATTTGAGACATTTTGGGGCCTTTTTGGCACTTTTTTCATTCAGCAACCACAACAGATGGTGAACATATTTGAACAGATTAGTGTGCAGGCAGATGAGATACAGATATGGTCCTGTCAAACATGTAGCCTGGACTGGAAAAACTCAATTACTAATCATGTGATGGTCATTTTCTCTGCACCCTTTGATCTCTATATCAATGCTTGCTGCAGTTCCAACGCAAACGTGAGGGTTGAGCTTGACTGAGGACAGTGAAGGAGAGCGTACAATGTGTATTTTTTCAAGAAGACTCTAAGAAGAGTCCTTGAGTGAAGGAATAACCTTGTGTGAAGTGTTTACAGAGCTGAGACAGATTAAGAAGCGCAGGAAAGTGTCTTACTCAGCATAGCGCGCTCTTCAAAGCCGAACAGCAAATCGAATTAACAAGTCATATGAAGTTATAACAAGTCATATGTTCCAGTCACATGATGGAGTACATGAACCGACTCTTCAGATGCAAAACAGGGCTGAAACTCCACTTAATAGCATCTAATCTGAACAGAACTGACTATAGAATGAGTTTTTTTGCTATACAGAATTATGGGAAGTCTAGTTTCGTGGCACATGCCTGTTATAAAGCGGCTAAATGAGCAGAATATTAAGCAGTTGTGTTTCCCGTCAAGTCTTCAGCGAACAGATCAGTGGATTTCACGCCATGGCAACATCAGACGGTAACTGCAGAAATGTCTCTGACAGGCTGAGTTGTAATAAGGTGCATTCAATTAACAGCATGTGAGCATGGCTAATTAAAGGCATTATTAGTCAACTAATGCTAGAGAGGGAAGAACAGGTTTCCATTTTCCCTCACCTGTTTACACCACGCCTGAGAGTTTGTTAAAGGGTGGGTAGAATAAAGCCTGACAGAGGATGAAGGGAACGGAATCATTTTAAGTGTCCGGGGACCAAAACAACGAAGAAAAAAAATTCTAAAAAATAAATAAATAATACACACACACACACACACACACACACACACACACATATATACATATATACACACACACATATATATATATATATATATATATATATATATATATATATACACACACACATATACATATATACACACACACACATTATATATATATATATATACACACACACACATATACATATATACACACACACACACACACACACACACACACACATACACATATTATATATATATATATATATATATATATATATACACACACACACACATATACACACACATATATATATATATATATAAATAAATAAAGAATACATTTAAAAAATATGTAATATTTATTATAACCTTGCGTTCCTCTTTCTCTTCATCACACAAGCTATGAATAATGCAGCCTCCTTTTCTGCCATTTCTTCTTCTACATGATCAAGATAAATTATTGCTGAATAGTACAGAAAATGGCACACCCATTTGTGTAAGCTGCTTCATCAGTTTCTGTTCATGCAGGAGAAGAACGAGGCTGTAAAGGCCATTTCCCATGAAGGTTGCCTCAGCATATGTGGATGTGGT
Organism: Gymnocypris eckloni scoliostomus; assembly: GCA_027564155.1. Taxonomy (NCBI): domain Eukaryota; kingdom Metazoa; phylum Chordata; class Actinopteri; order Cypriniformes; family Cyprinidae; genus Gymnocypris; species Gymnocypris eckloni. The sequence goes on from CM050418.1 coordinate 39,654,317, forward strand.
GAGCTTGTTCTTTTTTGTAATAAAGACGTAAAAACTTCTTGATGGATTAACCAGGCAAGCAAACACACAGAAACATTATTCACATATGATACAACTATTCTTTATTTATTATAATACTTATATTTATTATTATTTTTGAGTAGTTTTTATATCATTTTTTTTTAGTTATGTTCATTTTAGCGCTGTCAAATGATTAATTGCTATTAATTGCATTCAAAATAAAAGTTTGTTTACATAATAAATGTGAGTGTACTGTGTAAATTTATTAGGCAATAATTATGTATAATAGAACAATTTTATATTTAACTAAAATATTTATAATTGTATTAGGGCTGTCAATCGATTAAAACATTTAATTGCGATTAATCGCATGATTATCATGAGTAACTCGTGATTAATAACTCGTGATTAATTGCAACTTAATCGCACAATTTAATTTGTTCTAAATGTACCTTAAATTAATACTTTTCAAGTTTGTAATACTCTAATTAACATGGGCATTGTTTTAATACTCTAATCAACATGGGCATGGTCAAATATGGATGCTTTATGCAAATGTTAATTATTATTGAAACCATAGTCAACATGGATCATAAACACTAGACATGTTTCAAAGGTAATAGATGTTTTTCAAAGAACTTGTTCATGTCTGTTTGACACATGAAAAAATAAATACAAGGTTTCCATTACTTCTCTTTCTTTACAAAGAGCAATTTACTGACACAAACCTGTTTACATTTCTGCAGGACAGGGCAGCTCACTTATTCTGAACATGCAAAATGTACATTTATTATTTATTATTACATTTGTTTCCCTCTCTGTGACCACATACTGTATTTTGATGCAGCTAAATTCTCAAACAGTTTTCATTTATATATTTTACTGTTTCTGTTGTCAAACAACGGAATGAATATGAAATGGTGACTGAAACGCGACCCATTAACAAGGCTACATAACCAGCTCTCCCTTCCAAGATGTTTATCTGCACAAAAATCAGATGAAATCAAATACACATCAGATAATGACAATAGCTGTGCTTTGATTTCGCTATACTTGCATGTAAAATTTGAGAATCAACATAATATCTGAGTTAAACTGAAAATGCACAGAGAGAGAAAGGTGTGCGCGCGCTGGGACAGCAAGACCTCAAACTTATGCGGCAGTAGTGGCGAGTCTCAGAAACGAAATAAGGTTTGGGCAAACCCTAAAACTTAGTCACTAGGCGCTATTTTGAAGAGGCGAAAAATTCACTAAAGGGGTCTGCAAAGTCGCTAAGTTGGGAACACTGTGCATCTCCATTCCTCCAACTACGGGCTGGGCCACGGGTCAAACAGAAAATGCACGCGCGTTAATACAATTAGTGCCGTTAAAATAAATTTGCGCTAACGCTTTATTAACGTGTTAAATTTGAGAGCCCTAATTTTAATATAATCTACATAATAAATGTAGATCATATACGCATATATACATACATACATATATATATATACATACATACATACATACATATATATTAGTGTTGGGCGATATGGTCAATTTTCATATCTTTCATATCATGATTTTCTAAAAATCAGTCAAGGTGAAAATAAAAAGTAGATTTATTTTAAACAACAGTTTAACACTATATATTGGACATAAAACACGTAAAAGATCATTTTAGTATTTTCAGGTATGTTCATATTTTATGAGTAAGGTTTTTTTTCTTGTATTCAGTGTTTTTATTTATTTTCAAAGTAGCATATAGATTATAACAAACAAGAAAATGTAGCAGACAACTACTGCCCCCCAACCTCCCTCAACCCACCGCACATTAGTATTTTGAATAAAACCAAATAATAAAGACATAAATAAAATACAGATAAATAAATAAAATAACTACAAAAATAATAGAGATTGTTTAAATGTCCAAGTTCTCCCTAACTGAACATATACATTTCTTCCACATAGAAAAAATGACCGGTTTAGCATGAGTGGTCCGTGCTGATGACAGTTCCAAATATAGTATCTCAAATAAGGAACGTAACCAATTCCTGATACAAAGGTCATGAGGAGGTTTCCATCGTTGAACTAAAAGTTTCTTTGCAGCAGTCGAGGCAGCCAAAAAAAAATTACAGTCCTTATTTAGAGGAATTTGAGAGTTGTCATTCAACAAAAACAGAACAGGATCTTTGGGAAAATGAATCCCGGTGACCTTGTACAGAACATCAAGAGCCATATCCCAAACATCTTGCACATCTGGACATTCCCAAAGCATATGCATCAGTGTGCCCAAGCCACCTGGCTCACAAAAATTACAATAATGATGTGGTGATAAACGCATATGTCTTGTGCGCATGGTTAAATATGCCTTGTGAATAATCTTAAAATGGATGAATTGATGATTGGGGTTTGTGGATGCATGACATGTATTATCCCAAACTGTTTCTCATTAAATATTTATATTAATGGGAATAAACTCAGCTAACCATGCTCTTGCTTTTGGAAAAATCTCTGCTGTATGAGTTGAAAAACAAAAGTAAAAATAAGAAACCGTTCCTTTGTTTGGTGCATTGTTAATCCATTTTACTACTGGATGAGTTTGAAGATCGGTACCCCAAGTTACCTTGTGTTTATGAGTAAAATTTAATTTAAATCATACAGCGCTCCGGACCGCGCACCCCATGACGAGCCCTGTTTTAGACTGATAACTTTTTTTTAATAACAATGATGAAGAATATGCATCAATATTTTTTGTTGATGTGCTGTAAAGAATACGAAATGCTGCCGGTGTGGTTTAGTCATGTTCATTAATAGCTTGAAGCTGTTCAAGAAGATGTCTAAAAGATTAAGGCCAATATAATATATTATAAATTCTATAAATAAATTCTATAATAAACACACACATAACCATGCAAAATAGTAAGAATAGCATAATATGAATACCAAACCAGCAGCTACTGTTATCAATGAATGGGAGCGGCCAATACTTTTCAATCACTGAAACCTTAGTATTAAACTCTAATATCCCACCATAGCCTAAGGCGAACTCTGACCTTTGCACAGCAACAATCTTTAGTGGGAATTATAAAACCTGCCTTTTTACAGCAAGTGCCATATTGGCGTTTTTTGCAAGAGCAACAGAAAGACTCAAAGCTGTAACTTAGTCTCAGTATGGGGTTAAGCATAGTGAATGATTGAGTTCAGCGGACTGTTTCACTGTTGCTCACTCCCACTCCCCCCCCATCACTCTCGCAGTGTGCATACAAATGAAATGCTGCCTCATAAACTGCGAGTTTGTGACAAATGGTATTCATAAATAAAGCCAGAGATACAGGCTGCGAATGGTAATGTGGCCACTAAACATCTGCGAGGCTCTGCTACAGCAAAAGCGTCCAGAGCAGAGCAGAGACCCGGAGAGAGGGATAAACAAAGGGATGCAATCTGATTACATCCATGGCAAAAGCCTGAGTAAACTTCACCATAGGGTTTGCTCTGAACATTGCTGTTGACTGGATGTGCGATCGCAAATAACAGGAGGCCGGTCAGATTTATCCAGGCTCTTGAAGAAAGGTAAAACCACTGACCTTCAGGGACATTGATCTGAGGGATCTTCAGTATGGCTGGGAGTTTATTAGACTGACATGAGCATCCTTGTGTGGAACTGAACTAGTAGAGCAAGGCGCTCGCTAGAAATGCAAAAGTTACTGCATGTTCTCAGGGAATGAATAAATAAAGATGTCTGATTTTTAATCAAAATTGTACTGAAAACTACAACTACAGCAAACTTGGGTTTAAACACTGTTAATTTAGACGTTAATCACTAGATATGCACCGATTGCAATTTTCTTGGCTGATTCCGATTTCTTGGACGTCTGACCTGCCGATACCGATTTTTGCCAATTCCGATTTTCTTCCAAAGAAATATAATTGACAGCATATACAAACAAAAATCTATGCAAATATCAACGAATAATTATTTACATAATAAAATAAATACAAAATTACAATTCCCGCAATCTGGACTAATTTACAGATTTTCTCTCACATAAACAACTCTCAAAATAAAGTGCTCTGTTACTGGAAAGAGGAAGATATAGTTAACTTAAAATGAGTTTCTTTATGTAACAAACATGTCATTTCCCACTGTTTATAAATGGTCATTTCTTTCCCCTAACCGTAAATTCTTAATTTGTTTCAATTAATTCCATTAGAATAATAAGAAACTGTAGAGTTGTTACCATTCAAATGAAGTTAGTATTAAACTATCTTTCCACTGCTGAGGAAACAGAAACAGCATCTGAAGTGGTATTAGATGCATTTACACAGACAGTTTGATGAAGCTGAGGTGCCATAATTGCATTTACACTGCAAAATTTCAAATGCATAAATAATTTCATAAGATTAATGTTTTACATATTGTTTTTAAACATACAAATAAATGTAGAAAAAAATGCAATGATACTTTTAAATATGACTAAACCCCCAGTAGGTGGCAGCAAATATCTGTTTTAATGAGCGAGTCATTTATTCAACCGATTCACTCAAACGGCTGATTCATTCAGAAACGAGTCAATTGACTGTCCTTATGAATGGGCCACTGAATCAATTGACTCACTCGATTCATTCAATAACGTGGATTCGTTCAGAAACAAAACACCGCTGTGTGTTGCTCAGAGACACACAACAGTTCTGCTGTGGCTCGCATGATATGATCGCAACTATTTTCGGATGCGAAATTGAGCAAAAACAGTCAATATTTTGTCAAAATCTAAGTCACTTAATTTCAACCTCTTGTTTATTAAAATACTACTGTATAAAATCAGTGTCACATTGCAATTGTGCTGATATTGTTATTTGGGGAAACATCATGGCCGTCTAATTTTGCTTACCTAAATCATATTTTGTAAATATCTTTTTTTTCTACCACAGTATGCATCTATACATTTTGAGTTACTTTGTGTGTGCCGTCTCTCTCACACAACTCACTCAGGCTGTGCAAACCTCATCTGGCACGACATAAATACATTATCAGTCGCCGTTTACACTGAATGCCATTAAAATTAGAATCATTCTCACGCGAAAATTACATGCTTTCAAAAAAAGAACTTTCAAAATCTTCATCTTTCTCTTTCTCTCCTTCCCTTGCTAGCTTGTACTTATTTGAACAATGCCTGAGACTTGGTGTTATGGGCACTTCCTCTGTATGTTTGCCTCTTCAAGATGTATCGCTTTATGTATTCCCCAATTGTAAGTCGCTTTGGATAAAAGCGTCTGCAAAATGACTAAATGTAAATGCTTAGACGTGACTGTGATATCATACTGTGAGTGTTCACGTGGCTGTAAGTCTCTGCCTGTGCCGCTGGCAATAAAAGGATCGGCTTGGAATCGGCTTGTTCTGAAGTGTGCTTGCATTCCTAGGGTCATATGGTTTCCGCAAAAATGTGGACCGGATGGCGGAGTCCACTCTTAAAAAACGCCATTTACTCTATAGCGCGGAATTCGTCAAGTTTTGGATCAATAAAAGAAGGTCAGTCACTTAATTCGAATCGCAATATGAACTAGTGTATATGAATATTAAAACACAAAAAGAATATTTAAATATGAATCCTGCATGTTCCGTTAGCCTCTGTGTGTATGAATGGCAGAGACGCGGTTTTGTTTAAGCATAAGTGAATTCGTGGTGATTTTCGGCCTCTGCATCTCACTACATAAACACATGAACACATGAGCTTACAGGCTGTGAGTCATTTCATGAGAATTTTACCGTTTGAATTGAGAAAACTAGCATCATAACATACTGTATACACAGAAACTTCACAGCAGCATGTCAAAATAAAAGTGCGGTTTAACATGTAACAGAAATATATAACTCTTGTATTACTTTGTACAGTATAAACTACGTCTTTATATATGCCATTGACTGACAAATTTAACTAAAACAATTAAATGTTAAAAATTATTATTACAACCACATTAACGACAATTGTAGAAAACAATTAAATTATTAAAACTTTTTTAAAGGATTTTTCTACCATGTATTAATTTTAACAGTAAACCTCTGTTTGTTTGCCAAAAAATTTAATGTTTTCATTTGATTAAAAATAACTAAATGTTTCATGCCTTCATTTGATTATCAGAAAAAAAATATTTCTGAAAGAAAATAAATTAGGGCCCTATGGTTCAAAATGTTTAAATTGAGAGTTTTGGACATTTTTTTCACTGACATAATTTTTTTTATTACATGGAGAGTAAAGTACTGAAAAAAGGTACCTTTGGGTACCGGTACGGAATTTCAGGTACTGGTACCGTACCGGTTCAAATGTGAACGGTACCCAGCCCTAGCGATGACCAGTATTGGCACTCTATTCCAGGGGTTTTCAACATTTTAGGATATGCTAAAATCATATTGATTGATCCATCCAATCCCATTGATTGAGATTAGAAATAGGAATGCACAATGAAAAAACATGATTTTTGAAAATTTTTGAGTTATCCGTTTTTGCAAATGAACTCTTCATACACAATTTAAAAACTGCACTATAATGTGATAAATCAAAGTTGTCATATAAAGAAAAAATTATCTGGAAATGTGATAGTTGGGGTATCACCTAGTATCACACTGAAAATGAAAACACAAGGGTCTTAAATATGTGTCTTCGTTCTCGAGCCCTGCAAGCCCGTCGGAACCCGCTGAGTCCATTCGGGGTGGGTTCGGGACGGTTTTTTTTCTTGACAGATTGGGCTCAGTTCGGCCTCGGGCCAGAGCATGTGAGCAAAGCGGAGCGGTGTCACGCTCAGCTAAATATTCCGCTTTGTGGGCATGCGCTCCGCTCAGTCGCTCACGGCCAAAGCAAACACTCCGCTAATGTTCCGCTCACCGTCACCGGTAAACCAAATCCTGCTCAGATCAGGCTCTGACATTAAATGTCTCCAGTAGACTTATTTTTTTTTCCCGTTTATAATTAAATTATTGAATACATGTCTCAATTAAAGCAGTAGTCTGATAAGTAACGGTTATGTTTCAGCGTGACATTATTAATTTAAATATATTAAATTAAAACTATTAATTTAAAAACATGTCTTGTTTTTGAAGCCACTTAGCAAACTTTCGTAAAAAAATGTAATAACTGAAAAAGTATACTTTTACATTAAGACGCCACTTCAGTTATTGTGCAAACATTCAAAACAATATAGAATAGAAGAAAAGAATTTCACAAAATACACCTTGCTTATCAGGCTCATAAAAGCACACACAAGATGAAATGCACTTAGTGAATTATTTCGTTGTGTAAATAAAAAAAAACGCTTATTAAAATTAAAATAAACCTAAACTGCAGGGAAATGCGATCTATTAAACCGCCTTTCAATCTTCACAGGATTTTAGAATTTGGTTTTAGAAACACTAGCTTAGACAAACTATTGCTTCACCTATTACACAGATTCTGGAACTAGCAAATTACCAAAGGGGCATTTTGGGCTGAGCGAGCGGCGCTCAGCATATTGAGCGAGTGGAGCGCAATCTTCAGAAAGAGCTCTCCGCTCTGAAGGAAATATGATCGCTCCGCTCGCGCTCCACTCTGCTCACATGCTCTGGCTCGGGCTCAGTTAGCTTCTCGCCTTTTATTGTGACCAAATACATCAACGATATTGAAATATTGTTATAATTATATTATAAATATTATACATCGCCTATGTAATAGGCAAGTACGCAACGCATAAACGCACGCATTAGCATACAGGTGACAGTTGACCATGCAGAGCATCAGGGAGAAGTTGGAGTGTGGGGAGTTACTAAAAGTTCCCAATGCTTCAGGAAAAGCTGCATTTTGGCAGAGTTTTGTCTGTAATGATATTTGTGGGCATGATTGTCGGTGGTGGTGTTTGAGGCCTATAATAAAAGTTTACCTCTTAGTAGAGTGTGTTTGTGTATAGCAGAGACAGCACGCGTCAGAGAGCTTAAAGTGATATTGATGTTGGTCTTGGGTCGGGGAAATTTTATATTAATTTTTATACATTTTTACATTTATGCATTTAGCAGACGCTTTTATCCAAAGCGACTTACAGTGCATTCAGGCTACACATTTTTTTGTCAGTATGTGTGTTCCCTGGGAATCGAACCCACAACCTTTGTGCTGCTAACGCATTGCTCTAACCACTGAGCCACAGGAACACATTTATTAATATTAATAAACTAGTGTTTTCTAAGTCGGTATCGCAAGGATAAAGTTGCAGATCCCGACTTGCCATCTCCTCATTAGACCAGCCTTTAATAAATGCATCTACGGATTATGATTATAACGAAAGGGTTTTTGTTTTCTATGTTTTATTTCGTTAAGTACCAATTTACAGCTTTCTATAGATATATTTATTATGTCTAAATTGATCAAACAAGCTATGTTAACTACTTTAAAAAACAAAAGCTTACATTTAACAAATAAAAAAAGATCCAAATGTTTTTCTAAATTACCTTAATAAAATAACGAAACGAAATACAACCACCTTGCCATTTGATACAAAACTGAAGTATTCTAATTGCTGAAACAGTATAGTATACCTGTTTTGGGAGAGGGGAAAAATAAAATACGGGCTCGGGTCAGACTCGGGATAGTAACTCTGATCAGCTGTCGGACACGGGCCGGGCTAGGGCCTGAGCGTCTCGGGCCAGGGCCGGGCTAGGGCCTATATTTTAGGCCCGTGCAGGGCTCTACTTTGTTCTCTTACGCCTAGTGCATTTTGACATGCAGCCTTGTGTGAATTGGGCCCAACAAACGAGCTGTCACAAAGGGGCATCAACAGATGTGTTCTTTCCACCCTGAAGCTCACAGGGCCTTCGCTCATCTCGTTACCGCCCCGGAATGACAGGCAGTACTGTACCAGCGCATCCCAGAACTCTCGGTTTCGGTCAAAGCAACGCTAGGGATAAAAGCTCAAAGCAGAGTCTCCTGCAAGAACAGACTGAGTCGCTCTGAAATCCGAGATGACAGCAAACAACATTAGTGCAAGCCGGACTGAGAGATGCAGCATGACAATCTGGTGTTGAGGCACAGTGAGCGAGACAGGCACATCGGCTCGGAGAAGCTGCCGTCAGGCTCGCTCCGTCACTCTAGAACACTCCGCAGTGGGCGCACAGTGTGCAAGAGCCTCTGAAGTTTGTGCCGGGCCTCCCACTGGGTTCTGAGGCAGTCAGCACATATCTTGTGCCGGTCTGACAACAGGAGCCCCACCCGGAGCGAGCTGACCTATTTCTCAGATGTGACACCGGGAGGATAGAGTATGTAAGTGGTGTGACGTGCTATCAAAAGTCCAATCTGCTCCAAGTGGAGCCGACTAAACAGGGCTCTAGATTTTTTAGACCTAAATTCTCAATGGTACGACTAACAAAAATCTGAGGTCGCACTCTGCAAAAAGTCTCCGCAACTCCCTGTGGTTCAACAACAGACACACATTAGGCTCATGTCGTGGTCTAAACCAATCAGAGATATTGAAGGGCGGACCCCCCCTCTGATTGGCCGTGGTCCAGATATTCCTGTACGTGTGTTTACGTTTGAAAATATTGCAGTCAGACAGAGAGAGAGGTGAGTAGTAGAGATGCACGCAGTGTTGCCAACTTAGCGAGATTTAGCACCTTTTTAGACCTCCATAGCGACTAGTGACAAATCTAACGACTTCTTGGACAAACTTTAGCAAGTCTCTCAGAGTGTCTCTGTGATCGCCGCAACGGTGCAAGATCAGTGTGCACGCAGCTCTTTCTCTGCATCTGCTCTGTTCAGTGAGCGTCTGAGAGGATCAGCCCGTTCAGTTATAAGAGATATTATTGCTTCTCTGAGTTTACATGCAAATGTACCTGAAATCACAGCACGGGAATTGTCTTTGTCTTGTCTTATATTGTGTATTATTTGATTTCATCAGACAACAGCTCAATAAAATTATACATTTTTGTGCAGACTAGCTTCTTGGAAGGGAGAGATGGTTATGTATTCTTAAAGGGCTGTTTTTTATGATTATAAATTAGATGACAGCAAAGGGGATTTAAACGTAAAAATAGAGGAAATTAACATGCTAAATTACATAGCCAAAATCGACCAATACCGATAAATATATATATATATATAAATATATATATATATATATATATATATATATATATATATATTATGTATTAGCCAACAATCAGCATAACAATATATTGAGTATCCCTACATATCTCAGCCAAGTTTGCTCCTTTTCACAGCTTAGTTTTGATAAATGTATATCAATTAGGAAGCAGCTTAGTTTGCAATAAGAACATTAAATCGACCAACACAGATAAAAAAAAAATCTGTAATATCGGCCAATAAACTATATGATACTGATATATTGTGTATCCCTACCTAAAATGTCAGCCAAGAGGACTCCTTTTTACAGCTTAAGTTTCTATAAATATATATCAGATTAGTTTATAAAGTAGCTTTGGAATAACATTAAATTGACCAATGGCAATAAATAATGCAAAATGATCTCTAATATCGACCAATAACTGATATGATACAGATATAATCAGATGACTCCTTTTACATCTTAAGTTTATTTTATATATATATATATATATATATAAATATATTTTAAGTGGATTTAGGAAGCAGCTTTGCAATGAGAATGTTAAATCAACCAATGCCGATAAATATAAAACTATAAGTCTGTAATATCGCACAAAAAACAACATGATACTGATATATTGTGTATCCCTACCTAAAATGCCAGCCAAGATGACTCCATTTCACAGCTTAAGTTTCAATAACAGTAGATGGGTTTAAAGGTAGCTTTGGGATAAGAACATTATATTGTCCAATACCAAAAAATTATACAAAACTATCTCTAACATCGGCCAATAACCCATATGATACCGCTATATTGTGCATTCCTATACAGTATCTCACAGAAGTGAGTACACCCCTCACAGCGGTTTAGACATTAATGGCTGTGTTGAGTTATTTTGAGAGGACAGCAAATTTACACTGTTATACAAGCTGTACACTCACTACTTTACATTGTAGCAAAGTGTAATTTCTTCAGTGTTGTCACATGAAAAGGTATAATAAAATATTTACAAAAATGTGAGGAGTGTACTCACTTCTGTGAGATACTGTATATAATGCAAGCCAAGATTACTAAGTTTTACAGCTTAGTTTCTAGAAATATACTAGGTGTACTTAGGATGTAGCTTTACTATGAGAACTATATATTGTCCAATAAAAAAATCTCTAATATCAGCCAAAAACTGGTATGATACTGATATATTAAGAATCCCTACTTAGAATGCCAACCAAGATGACTCCTTTTTACATCTTAGTTTCTTTAATTACTCAATGTCTTAGCTTTGCAATGATGTTGCTATATTTCTACATAGAGAAAATCCTATTTTGCATGATACAGTACATCTCCTGACCCCTTTAACCTTCCTGCAATGGACCTCAGAGTGGTGGAGGTTAAAATTAGAAGCAAGGGAAAAAGCAAGGCAGAAAAAATAGCAGGTGATTGACAGAAGGAATATTACCTCCCCTATTTCTTCCCTGGCTCGAAATCGGAGCAGTTCAAAGGGGGCCGTAATTGAAATTGACAAACTGCAGCATTAGCCTGATCTCGACAGCCAACCTTGCAGAAGCAAAATAAAAGGTGCCTGAGAGGAAGAAGAAAAAGGGAGAATGAGAGAGAGGAAGAAGGGCTGAAGTGTTCTTTATGCTTCGCAAGCACCAAGACAGATTCATCTTGTTCATGCATAATGCATGCCAGCGCTGTGTGTGATCGCATTGACGGCTGTTTATTAACTGTGTCACAGTGTGAAAACACACCCGAATCAACAGACCTCACATGCATATACAATCCACGGCTAAACTCCTGCAAAACACTGATTGATCAAAAAACTGTAATCGTCAAAAGCTGAAATATCATAGCTCAAGGTGTACACTACCTTGAGCTAAAAATGGCAGTATTGTATACTTGAAGATGTAGATCTGTTCCATTTGATCTAAATGTACACATTTTCTGGATTACGTGTTTCACAACATTCATCAGATGCTGAGACTGTGTCACCAATTTTATCAAAAACTGCAGAGCCTGCGGAGCTCCACTCTGCCATGGCTCTTCTAGGATTTTTAGGTCTCCCGAGGGCCTGCAACATCTGGTCCTCAGGACAGACTGTTAACTCGTCTGTCAGCGTGCCGTCACTGCTCTTTTAATTGCTAGTGCTGTGTTGCATGCTAATACATTGGGCACGCTAATTACCTAATAAGTAAGAACACTGCAACAGTTATGGATACAGCTACTACGATTGTTACTAAATTAAATTCATCATTACCGATACCAGAAAACGAACATGCTATTGAACATACTCCTTTATTTAAAAAAGTGAAATATTAAAATTAATATTATTAATCAAATTAAATATTAAATATTATTAAAGGGGTTATATGATGCGATTTTAAGTTTTCCTTTCTCTTAGCAAGTGTAGCAAGCTGTTCATGCATAGATGAGATCCCTGAAGTTGCAAAGACTGAAGTCTCAAACCCAAAGATTTATTCTTTGTAAAAGTTAAGGCTCGTCCACGCCCCCCTAAAATGGCAAAAAAAAGGGTAAATTCCGACTTTGCTATGACAATCTGGCGCTTCTGAATCAGCGACTGTAAGTATGTTTTGTTATTAGTTCAATATTTGCTATTGACTGTTCAAACGCGGAGTTGTGTGCATAGTTTGTAAATTTACATATAAATGTAAATAACAAAACTAAATTGAAATTTTAAAACAAGCTATAAATCAACTAAGTAACACAAATAAAAGAAATCTCTTCAAATAAACAAACTAAGGCTTTGTCTGTGCTCTTTCCATTTAAAATTAGAGGCAACCACTGCATTTTAAGCATGAGCGCCAAACAAAGATGCTGCATACATGCAACATGAGCAGTTTATAATCTAAATTAGGTTGTATAATTTCGAAATTTGAAGCAAAAACAGAATGCTCTGAGATCAGTTTTGTGAAACTACTGTATACATGAAAAATATCTGCATGAATTGAATGCAGACGAGCTGAATGAGATGCAGATTCACTCACTTTAAGTGTTTCCTTGGTTTCCGCTCTAAACAAAGCAGTGCTGCACTTATGAACTTTAATATGCATTATACAGAGGCAAGATTAAAAGAAAAATACCATTTAAACTTTTCTAATGACAGTAACTTCCCCTCAGACATACATTCATATAAACTCCTTCCCCTAATGGAATCACGATTTGTTTAGCATCTCAACCGATTTGAATTGTCACATGTTTGAATCGATTTTCAACCGCTCAGGTTAATCGATACCTTTAATCTATAAATTAAAGCCAAGTAATTATTCATGTAAACTAGGGATGCATCGATAATTATTTATTAAGCGAAGCCAAATAAATTTAAGAGGAAGTACTCGTCATTAAAACAAAAAATAAAGCTAATAAAAAAACTACATAAAACATGTAAATGTAAACTAACATGTAAACTGAAATTAAAAGGAAAACTAAAAATATAAAAAGCTAAGTAAAACAATAAAAACTATACTAATATATAAAATATAAAACAACAACAACAAAAATCTTTACTATCCCACATTTATTACTGATAACTAAGGGTGTGCGATATATATCGTCTGCGATATCGTAATTGTTGTTTTAACGATGTGCAATTTGACAATATTGAGTATTTTGCAAAACCCCAACTAACACCTATATAGTGCACGCATACATTAGCCCGCGTGGTGATGAAGGAGTTAAACAGTGCACACGCGCAATTAAAGTGTGTTCTTTCACTGCATGATTCAGTCCATTAAAATGCATTAAGAATGATCGCAAAATTCAAGATATGGGGGCAGAAAATGTATATATTTACGTTTCATACAGTTAAAAATCACACGAAGGGTGCCTGTGGCGAGGGGGGCGTGGTTCAGCGAAGTCTGCAGCGGGAGAAAGACTCAGGAGACAGCGGTAAGTAAGTGGGTCAAGTGCCAAATGAGGAACACCTGTGTCTGATTGCAGTAATTGGCGTGAGAGACCCAATAAAGCCACCGTGGAGTGGGAACTCGGGAGAAAGACGGAGTGAAGACTGGGCGCACGGTCTGTGAGCGGAGACAGCCGAAACGAATGCTGAGAGTGATCGCGGAGACAACCGAGAGAGTTGATGTTTTAGAGCGCAGAGTGCGCAGCTGTTTAAGTTTATCTGAATAAATTTCACCGAGTCTTCCCAAGCCAACCCTGTCCGCTTCCTTCCTTCCATTACGAACTTTGTTACACTGGTTGCGAAACCCGGGAAGGAAGCCGGAACGCTGCTGCCATCATGTCCTCACCAACGGGATCGCCATTTGCGGAGGTTATCCAATCGCTCGCGGGACTCCACCAGAACACCACAAAGGCGCTGATGGACATGAGGGCAGACCAGGAGAGAAGATTTTGTGCCCTCGTCCAGAACCAGCGGGAGGACCGCGAGCTGCTCCGGAGCTGGATGGACCGGGAGGTTCGGGCCGGGGAGAGTTCAACAACCCCGGCCCCGCCCACCCACATGCCGGTACAGAAGATGGGGCCGCAGGATGACCCGGAGGCGTTCCTCGACCTGTTCGAGAAAACCGCGGCGGCATGTGGGTGGCCCCAAACGGACTGGCCAGTGCGCCTCATCCCCCTGCTAACCGGGGAGGCGCAGTTGGCGGCGCAGCAGCTGCCAGTCCAGAACCTCCTGGTCTATGAAGACCTGAAACGAGCCATCCTCCAGCGGGTCGGCCGGAGCCCCGAGCAGCACCGCCAGCGCTTCCGGTCGCTGGAGCTGGGGGAGAACGGCCGGCCCTTCGTGATGGCTCACCAGCTCCGGGACGCCTGCCGCAGATGGCTGTTGGCGGGAAGGCGGCGTCGATTATATCATCGACCAGGTGGTGCTGGAGCAGTTTATTGCGCGGCTCCCCAAGAGGACCGCAGTGGGTCCAGTGCCACCGCCCGGCGTCTGGACCTGGCCATCCAACTCGCAGAGGACCAGATGGTGGCGTGCCATGGGGTTGGCGAAACCCTCACCGTCTCTCTCTCTCTCCCTCCCTTCTGTGTCTCCCCTATTTTTCTCCCCAGGTCCCGTGCTGGCGTGGTTCCCGAGCCCAGCCCGATGGAGGGGAGGGCCGGCCCGGAGTCGGCGGCCGCAGAGCCCACAGCAGGGAGGCAGGGTCGGCTGGCCCGAGCCACGCTGCTGGTCCCGTTTCCTCAGTCTCTCCACGCCAATTCCTTGTCCTCTTCCCGCCACTGGGGTGGCGGAAGCCTGGGCCGGCCTGTTGGCGTTGCGGGGACCCGGCCATTTTATCGATCGGTGTCCGGTGATGGAGGTGGGGACCCTGGTCCGGGTTCCGGACGTCCGCAGGCCGCCCCGATCAGGCTGGCGGGTACCAGATACCTGTGAGTATGAGGGGGTGCGTATTGGGCTTTGGTGGATTCGGGCTGTAACCAAACCTCGATCCATCAAAGCCTAGTTCAGCCTGAGGCATTGGATATGAGCTGCATGGTTCGGGTAAGGTGTGTACGGGATGTGGCGGAATACCCAGTAGTGCGTTTAGCCATCCAATTTCGGGGACAAAAGCATAATGTGGAGGTGGCGTTAACCCCCACCTCCGGCATCCGCTGATTTTGGGAACCAATTGGCCCTCGTTTAACATTTTATTGGGAGTTTTGTGTGCGGATGCCTCCTGGGGAAAAGAGGCGCCGGGAGGGAGGCGGCCGTGCGCTCGGGGAGGCTGAGCCTGGGCTCGCTGAGGCGGCTCGGGGGATCGAACGCGATCGAGAGGTCAATCCTCAGGAGCGTGATGATTTCCCTGGAGCAGTCTCAGGGACGAGACCCTGAGAAATGCGTTCGAACAGGTCCGTTCCATTGACGGCCGGCCTCTCCAGACCGCACGGCCCCCTTCCTATCCGTATTTTGCTATTTTAAAAGATAGGTTGTATCGAGTGACCCAGGACGCTCAATCAAAGCAAGATACAACCCAGTTGTTGGTACCCAAAAGCCGTCGGAAATGCTTTTCCAGGGGCTCATTGCAATCTATGGCCGGGCACCTGGGGCAGGCGACAACACTAAACCGTTTAATGGCCCGCTTCTTTTGGCCGGGCATCCACGAGAATGTACGCCGGTGGTGTGCGGCTTGTCGTGAATGTCAGCTAGTGAATCCCCCGGCCTCCCCAAAAGCGCCTTTGCGCCCCCTTCCGCTAATGCAGGTCCCCTTCGAACGAATTGGTATGGACCTCATCGGGCCATTAGAGCGGTCGGCACGAGGGCATCGATTTGCATTAGTTCTGGTGGATTATGCAACCCGATACCCGGAGGCAGTAGCGCTCCGCAACATTTCCGCAAAAAGTGTGGCGGAGGCTCTGTTCAGTATGATCTCCCGGGTGGGAATCCCGAAAGAGATTCTCACCGACCAGGGCACGGCGTTCATGTCACGGACCATTCGCGAACTTTACGGATTGTTGGGAATTAAATCGGTTCGCACCAGCGTCTACCACCCACAAACGGACGGCCTGGTGGAGCGGTTTAATCGTATATTGAAGACAATGATTCGAAGTTCGTTCACGAGGACGCATAAAAATTGGGACAAGTGGCTGGAACCCCTTTTGTTCGCTGTGCGAGGTCCCACAAGCCTCCACGGGGTTTTCCCCTTCGAGCTCCTGTCGGCCGCCAGCCCCGCGGGGTTTTGGACGTCCTGAGGGAGACTTGGGAGGAGGGACCTTCGAAGAGTAAAAATGAAATTCAGCATGTGCTGGACCTGAGAACAAAACTCCACACTTTGGGGCAGCTCTCCATGGAGAATTTGTTACAGGCCCAGGACAAGCAAAGCCGGCTATACAATCGGGGGGCCAGATTACGCAATTTCACGCCGGGAGATAAAGTACTTGTGTTGCTCCCTACCTCTAGCTCCAAATTACTCGCCAAGTGGCAAGGACCGTTCGAGGTCACACGGCGGGTAGGGGATCTCAATTATGAGGTGGTTCGAACGGATCGGAGCGGGGCACATCAGATTTATCACCTCAACCTCCTTAAAAAATGGAACGAGGTCGAGCCGGTGATGCTGGCGACGGTGGTAGGTAGCGAGGAAGATCTCGGGCCAGAGGCGAGCCCCAAGGTTCCATCACTCACTCTGGCCCCGGGGGGGGATCACCTCTCACCCTCCCAGCTCACCGATGTAGCCCGGTTGCAAAGAGAGTTTGCGGACGTGTTCTCGCCCCGGCCCGGTCGAACCAACCTTATCCAGCACCATATTGAGACCGAGCCGGGCATGGTAGTGCGCAGCCGGCCGTATCGTTTACCGGAGCACAAGAAAAAGGTGGTCCAGTCGGAATTAGAGGCAATGCTAGAGATGGGAGTGATAGAAGAGTCCCGCAGTGACTGGGCGAGCCCGATCGTTTTGGTACCGAAAACAGACGGCTCGGTCCGATTCTGCGTGGATTATCGCAAGGTGAATGCGGTGTCGAAATTCGACGCCTATCCAATGCCGCGGGTTGACGAGTTGCTTGATCGGCTGGGTACCGCTCGTTTTTATTCGACACTGGACTTAACTAAAGGATATTGGCAGATCCCTTATCACCCTTATCCAAAGAAAAGTCAGCCTTCACAACGCCGTTTGGATTGCACCAATTTGTCACGCTTCCGTTTGGGTTGTTGGGCGCCCGCTACCTTTCAGCGCCTCATGGACAAAATCCTCCGACCGCACACGCACACGCGCTGCCTATCTGGATGACATCATCATCTACAGTCAGGACTGGCAGCGGCATATGGTACACCTGCGGAGGTGCTGAGAGCGCTGAGGGAGCGGGACTAACGGCCAACCCAAAGAAGTGTGCAGTTGGGCGAGTGGAGGTGCGTTATCTGGGTTTCCACTTGGGTCACGGACAGGTGCGTCCCCAAATTGATAAGGACGGCAGCTATTGCGGCCTGCCCGAGACCCAAGACCAAAAGGAGGTGAGGCAGTTCCTGGGGCTGGCGGGTATTACAGGAGGTTTATTCCTGACTATTCGGAGCTCACCAGCCCGCTGACTGACCTCACTAAAAGGAGGTCCCAGATACGGTCCCGTGGGCGGAGCGGTGTCAGCAGTGTTCACCCAGGTAAAGGCTGCTCTGTGTGGCGGACCGCTATTGCACTCTCCTGACTTTTCTCTCCCTTCTTGCTGCAGACGGACGCGTCGGACCGGGGCTGGGAGCTGTCCTGACCCAGGAGATAGGGGTGAGGCGCCCGGTGCTGTACATCAGTCAGCTCTCGAGAGAGGCGATGTACAGCACCATTGAGAAGGAGTGTTTGGCGATCCGGTGGGCGGTCCTCACCCTCCGCTATTATCTCCTGGGCGGAATTCACCCTCTGTTCGGACCACGCGCCCTTGCAGTGGCTCCACCGCATGAAGGATACCAACGCGCAGATCACCCGTTGGTATCTGGCATTACAGCCCTTCAAATTCAAGGTGATCCACAGGCCGGGGCGCAGATGACTGTAGCCGACTTCCTCTCCAGGAATGGGGAGCTGCAGGCGGAGGGCTTCCCGGCCTGAGTCGGGCGGTGGGGGTATGTGGCGAGGGCGTGGTTCAGCGAAGTCTGCAGCGGGAGAAAGACTCAGGAGACAGCGGTAAGTAAGTGGGTCAAGTGCAAAATGAGGAACACCTGTGTCTGATTGCAGTAATTGGCGTGGAGAGACCCAATAAAGCCACCGTGGAGTGGGAACTCGGGGAGAAAGACGGAGTGAAGACTCGGGCGCACGGTCTGTGAGCGGGAGACAGCCGAAACGAATGCTGAGAGTGATCGCGGAGACAACCGAGAGAGTTGATGTTTTTAGAGCGCGCAGAGTTTTTTCAAAAATAAACATGATTACAAATGTGATATTGATTTTATACAACAGT
This sequence comes from Gymnocypris eckloni scoliostomus, assembly GCA_027564155.1. NCBI lineage: Eukaryota > Metazoa > Chordata > Actinopteri > Cypriniformes > Cyprinidae > Gymnocypris > Gymnocypris eckloni. The sequence goes on from CM050418.1 coordinate 39,673,196, forward strand.
TCAATAAACAATAAGTTAATATTAAGATACTTAACAGCACACAGAATATGAAGAATATCATAAACTGCAGCTGTGCACGGTATGAAGAGATCAGCCCAATAACACACTCGGCAAAATATCGTCTAATTATCGTTATCGAAAAAATCCCCAAAAATAGAGATATCATTTTTTTTTCAATATCGCACACCCCTACCGATAGCTAACTTTCTTTTTTTAAAGGCAAATCAAAAATATATTTCTTATCAGACCAATATAGATAAAATTAAAACATTTATTTATTTAGACATTTAGCAGCCGCTTTTATCCAAAGCGACTTACAAATGAGGACATTATAGAAGCAATCAAAACCAACAAAAGAGCAACAACATGCAAGTGCTATTACAAGTCCTGGTTAGCCGAACGCAGTACACGTAGGAAGATTTCTTTTTTAAGAAAACGAGTATATAGAATATCGAAAAAAGAAACTTAGTGTTAGTTTTACAAGAAAAGCTAGCAGTTAGAGAATAAATATGCAATTGATAGAGGGTCAAATGTGTCTGTAAAAAAAAAAAAAAAAAAACATATATACCTTTACCAGTTAATACGATATGATTACCGATATATTGTGCATCCCTAAAAAAAAAGGTACCAAAATACATGAAAATTATTAGAGCAAAAAGTTGCTCTCTTTTTCTTTTAAGTTTTCTTTGATTAATTTTACTAAAAAAATAAACAGACAATAGTGCTGCCTAATGCACAGATCGTATTTATTGAAATATACTTAATGGTATTGTGAAACTCTATACTACCAATACTGGAGAAAGATATTTATTTTATATTTTATGTGTATTACTTAATACTTAAAACATTACTTTCAACATCCCTAATAGCCGCCATGTAGGTTTTCGGTTGTGAAGCCTCGCTGAATGGAGGCTATATTTGTCTTTTCACCTGAGGACAGCATATGTTCTTTACCAATCCATTTGTGAAGTGAGTGTCTAGATGGAAGGTGCACTTTACGCCTTGGGCCAGTTTCCTCTTTAGAAAAGTTAAACTTTACTAAAATGGAAGAAAAAGGCCGCACAGGTCACATACAAGTGAAAAAGGGGCGACAACAACTATTGCATGAACCTTCAAAACATCCCAAAGCAATCTGTGAGAAACTTAAGTAGGTGGATGCGGGCAGCATTTCAGGTTGGAGGGCAAATGGGAAATGTTGGGAACGTGTAGTAGATGTGCCAACTAACCCAGAAGACCTTTGAGAAACCGACAACCTGAGAGGACAGACTTAGTGTAACCAAACAGCATCCATGATGTGTACTAGGCTTGCCACGATACCATAAAAATTTCGTACGATACTATACCAGCTGAAGTATCACGATACCAAGTAGTATCACGATCCCATCCATGCAGTGTTGTCAGTTTAACATTAAATTCTACAAAATGAATCAAAAATTAATAAATAAATCAATTAAAACAGACAATATTTTTCTCTGAATACTTAATGTGAATTAATGACTGGCTATTGTTTTCCCTCAAATTATGTAAACAAAACTCATCTTAGCACTGCACAGAAGCAGCATGAAGTGACATTTAGATGTGGCATTTGTACATTTAGACTGTATTTATTATTTATAATTGAATAAAATATTTTATGGGATTAATGTATTTTAAATACAAAATTCTGAATGTAGAAATATGTTGGAAAACAATGTATATGCTTACTTTTAGAAAAGAAACTGGTAAAAACGGCCAGCAGGTGGCAGCAGTTCGTTATTGAATCACTGAGTCATTCAAACGATTCTTTCAAAACGGCTGAATACTGCCGGAGCGAATCAAATGACTGTTTTTATGAATGGTTTAGTGAATCAGTGATTCACCCAAGCCAACGATTCGGATTCGAACACAAAATGAAACAAAAACAGCGCTCTTGCTCGTGTCATATTGCCGAACTGTCAGGAGCATTTTTACTCGCATATCTTGAAGTTTACAAGTTAGCAGCATGTATATTAAAACATATTTATTTATAATGTTAATATATATATATATAATCATTATGATGATTGATAAGAACCAAGTGCAAAGCCACTATGTTGATGAATGTAATTGCATTCACGATCGCAAAGATGCTTCCAGAAACGAACTGTTATATGTTCTAGAAGTAGTCAAATTAATACAACTGTGAGAATACTTTCTTGTAAGATGTTATGATGTTGAATAGGCCTAAGTGATGCTTGAGCTGCTGTTTTTTTTTATGAGATCTGAATTAAACCCTTTCTTCCACAGCATGAACAACGACGTGCAAGTGCAACTTCTCATTGCAATCTGAACTGAAGCCTCGGGAAACACCATATTGTAGCGCACAGACCTGATAATCAATGGGAAATTGCTGTTATTTGTTTTGCTCCGGCAACGATAGTGTTAATGCGGGAGTTCAGCACCCGGAAGAGAGAGACGAGCGAGTGTCTAGAACAACCCGAGGTGTCGCACACGGTGCGGCACACCAGACGCGCACAATTTATACTAATAAATTACCTGAAGTGTGTTGTAACGGTTGTGTCCTGGCGAATTCAGTAGGTTGCAACCGACGACAGTGAATGTAATCACGACAGACAATTGTTACATAGGTCTATACTGTAATATTTTGTGTATGTAAAAATGTCTCAAGAGAAATATAAAAACATTTAAAGGATTACATTTATTATACATTTAATTCTATATGTTTACATTTTATTCAAGCTGTAAAACTAATGTGTACAGTATTTTGCAGCAGTGGTATCTTGGTGTAATGTATTAACAACGGTTTGAGACAAATATGATGTTATTTAATATAAAACAATGCCGATGGCGCTCTGTGGCGCTGCAGGAATTTGAACAGCGTTCTGAGTCGTTGCTGGGCGCTGCGGACAGACGCCAAATGACGCCGCCGGTGTGCGTACACACATAGAAAACAATGTGTTCGAATTTGAAAGACATGGCGCGACGCGACGCGACGCTTCGCATCCGGTGTGCGACCCCCTTTAAGTGCGCATCCGCATACGGTACGGAGCGTCTTCTTCTTCTTCGAGAGAGAGATCGAGAGAGAGATCGAGAGAGAGAGAGATCGAGATCGAGATCGAGATCGAGATCGAGAGAGAGAGAGAGAGAGAGAGAGAGAGAGAGAGAGAGAGAGAGCAGCCGCGTGTGCCAGCCGTGCATACAACATATATTACGGTATTACTGTATGAACGATACTACATTTTAAAAAATGCAATGGCACCGCGGGTATTTTTAAGCTTTAGTATCGCGATACTATCGTAGTACCGGTATATCGTGCAACCCTAATGTGTACTTGAGGTCTTCCAATGGCTGCTTTGGACTCTCAATGAACTCCAAAGAAGGACCCTTGTGGGTTAATCGCCAAAATTTGGGACAGGACCACCGAATAAAGGCTCCAGACTTCTAGGAATTCAGATAACCGAGAGGTTCCGATCAAAGCTATTAAGAGGGAAAGCAGCATCTCAACTCCTCAACATGGCATATGCATATTATAAGCAAAGAATTTTCTATTTTAACGGCTATTATTTTTCAGCCTAAAAAAGGAAACTCTCAAAAGTCTTCTTGAATTAAGTTGCTATAGCTACAAGACTTGAAGTCTTGGGGGCTGGTGGAAAAAAAAAGCTGTCAGAGCTGGTGACAATAACTCTTGATTTGTCGATACGTTATTCAAATGAACAACTAATCCCACAATTACACAATGAAGTAATGGTAGAATCCATTTCCACGGTGAAAGTACAGACCCAGAAGATTCACCTCAGGTCAAGTAGATTAAACTATGACGGATCTGGCCGAACCCACAGAGATGATTGAAAATAAGAGCATTGTCTCAGAAGGGAATAGGGCTTTTCATTCAGTCGGTGATAAATGAAAGGGCTATGAGTGGATCCTGTCTGATAAGGGAACAGTGGTGTCAAAACGATCCTTCATTGTTCTTGGTGACCTGCTTTTCCTCACAAGGTGTCAAGTCAAAGATTTGACTCGATCTGTCTCACTTCTTTAACCCAAACCTGAGTGGCAAAGGGGCAACCTTTAGGGAAAAGGCACAACATCAATCCTTTCAATCCTTATTTCTCTTCAAATAACCAATTTGACTTGCATGGTTTGGACCTGTAACCTAGTGGCTACTAGTACTGAGTCTTAAAGTGACAATTCATGCTTTATAAATTAAAACTTTTGTCATTATTTATTCAAACTCATGTCATTCCAAACCTGCTGGAGTATATTTTCTTTTGAACGTATTTTGATAAATGTTTTAAGAGTTTTTGTAAACTCTTTTACATACAAAAATCTGCAGTGCCTTGCACATGACATGAAACAAAGTAAATAGTGCACATGATTTACTAATTCATTCTCTCGGTTTACTAAATTGTACATGCAATTTACTAATTAGTTCCCTCGTTTTAAGTCAATTGTGCGATTTAGTTAAAATGAGGGAACAAATTATTACAGAATGCACAATTTACTTAATATAAGGGAACAAATTAGTAAATTATGCACACCATTTACTTTTTCCCCCGCATATCATGACATGAGGGGCTCTGTAAAAATGCTATTTACATAAAAATAATTGCAATGTTACGCTGACTATTACTCTTTACTTTTAATTTTAATTAAACTTCAGTATTTAATTAAGCGTTGATGTTGTCTATAAATCTGATCTGGTGAATATGACATGACAAAACACTGACAATTGCCACTGATCAGAAGCAACCTGCCAGAGTGTGGCAGGAGATGAGTCCAGAGAGAAAGGTGGAGAACGAGAGATAGAGAGCAAAGGTTTGCGCAAATGAGAGAAAATTCAAGGGAGAGGAAACAAAAAAAACAGAGGTCGGGGCCTCGTCTGGCTTGTCTGTGGAGACCTGCAGAGAGCGAATTCGGTCTCATTACCATCAGGGTCATTAGCTTCAGTCTGATCTCTCCTCAACACGCCAGTGCAGCAACCCTCGAGAGAACATGTGAAAACACGCTCTACAAAAGTGACGCTTGTTATGCCATTAAGTCATGAAGAGCTCGAGAACGCGAGGACAATTCCTCTGGGACAAACGGTACCCTTTTCACTGTCCTTCTCACGCCTCCCCTTGTGTGTCTTCATAACCCGTTTGTTCACCCGCTAATGATATTAGCTGACGTGCTGCCATTTTGGGCTCAGACACATGATCCCTTGGTGGTTTTCCATGGAAAACAATAGGGAGAGATGAGGTGCTAAGGGACGCGAGCGGGCTTGTGGATGCACGCTGTCCTGCTCTCGAAGATTTTAATTAATTTCCATGATCAAAAGTGAAACATCGGTGGGGTAAGATTTCCTCATGGTTTCCATGACAATGTAAGATGACTGTGATCACCCCTCCACATCCGAAGGTTTATTTGAAGAATTTGCAACCCGGAATTATTCATATTCAAATATGGCCAAAAATAGGCTGGCACAGAACTAGACTTTTGATATTCAAGTGGCAGGATTCTGCAAGCTCTCTTCAACCAATCCATTCAATGGAGACACGGAAACACTTTCCACTTTAGACTTCAGCATGCACACGGTTACTGGCATACAGAAATGTCCACAACATATTTTTTTATTTAATCATTATTAAAAATTTTCATGTTGTAAAAAAATCTATCTTTTTAAAAGATAAAAAATGGAATATAGTCAAAGGATAACATCATTTGTCTATAATGAGTTGAAAGTGTCTAAATATTCAAATATATAACTAAATATACTGTATATGGGAGTTGATAATGCCCATGATAAAAATATATTATATAGTTAAAATAATAAATGTATTCATTTTAATAACAAAAATGATTTATACGATTGTATATAAAATGAACTGAATAATCAGCCTATATTACCTATATATATATATATATATATATATATATATATATATATATATATATATATATATATATATATATATATGTATATATAAAAACAGTTGTTACCTTGAAAATCTTTTTAAATAGATATTAATACATATTTTTTATTAAATATATATATAAAATTACTTAAATATGTCCTATGTTAGAATGCTGTTCATCGACTTCAGCTCAGCATTCAACAATTATCCCACAACAGCTTATCAACAAATTAAACATGCTGGGCCTCAACAATTCCCTCTGTAATTGGATCCTGGACTTTCTAACCAGAACCAGTCAGTCCGTGTTGGCCGCAAAACCTTGAGCACTACCACACTGAGCACAGGTGCTCCACAGGGCTGTGTGCTCAGCCCGCTGCTCTTCACGCTGATGACCCACGACTGCACTGCCAAGTTCAGCTCCAACCACATCATCAAGTTTGCCGATGACACATCAGTGGTAGGTCTCATCGGCAACAACGATGAAACGCACTACAGAGAGGAAGTAGCACAGCTGGCTGAATGGTGTGGCGCTAACAACCTGTCCCTCAATGTGGAGAAGACAAAGGAGGTTTTGATGGACTTCAGGAGAAATTCTGGTGACCACCCCCCACTGGCCATCGACAGCTCGACTGTGGAGTGAGTCAGCAGCACTAAATTCCTGGGGGTGCACATCACAGAGGACCTCACCTGGACCACCAACAGCATGTCACTTTCCAAGAAGGCACAACAGTGCCTACACTTTTCTCTGCCGGCTGAAAAGAGCAAGTCTCTCTCCACCCATCCTCATCACTTTCTACAGGGGAACCATTGAGAGCGTGCTGACCAGCTGCATCACTGTCTGGTATGGGAACTGTAGTGCAGCAGAAGACCGCAAAACCCTCCAGCGGACAGAGAACACAGTTGCAAAAATCATCGGTGCCCCTCTCCCCTCCATCCTGGATATTTTCCTTAAACGATGCTCCAGCAAAGCAAAAAGTATAGTAAAGGACCCCACCCATCCTTCCCACAGTCTCTTCCAGCTCCTACCATCAGGAAGACGGTACCGGAGCATCAGAGCCTGCACCACCCGACTGCTCAACAGCTTTTTCCCCCAGGCTGTGAGAGCCCTGAACTCAATTCACCCCACCCCTCTCTGAAACCCCATACAAACCCCCTACCTCCTGAAACATGGACCATTTCACCCCCTCCCCCCATCCTTACCACATCACAGGAAAAAAACTGTCAAACTTTTTTTGTGCAATTCAAAGTGTGCTATACAGGTGAGTGGGCCAGTACAAGCCACCTGTGGTAACACACTGTCCTCTATTCGCACTAGACACTTTTCACACACTACTGTGTGTACACAAAAGACTCCATAATATATGCATGTCTACATGCTCACGCACTACAATCTATCTTACACTTATCCCCAGCCAGCTGCTTGACTCGCAATGTTCTCTTGGCACATGTACAGTATTTGCAAAGCATTTGTACAGTTTGTATTTTTTAGTTCATGTATAGGTAACCATTTGTATATATAGCATATGTATAATCAAAATCTGTCAGTAGGTTAGTTCTGTATAGGTTTATACTGTTTTACAGTATAAACCTCAGCATAAACCACAGGTTTATACTGTATAGGTATAAATGTATAGTATAGTATATAAATGTATATGTATAGTATACATTTACAGTTATCGTTCACAGGAACATCTGGAGCTCTCCTGCCTCCACTGTGGCACCAGATGTCGTAATACTCTTGCAACAACCACCTGAGAGCTCAACATTCATGGGGACGGCGCCGGACGTGAGAACATAATGTCTCGGCATTCAATTTCAGTTAAAATTAATCCACGTCTCAAGGCAAGTCCAGAGCAGGAGGGGGTCCATCGATGGTCTCTGGGGAAGGCTGCTTAGCTGCTTCGGGGTTACGGTTGGCCACTGTGGTTCAGCCAAATGAAGTCTGGTGATACTCAAGGACACTTCTGGAGACGAAACGGATGTCTTGTGGTATTTAATTTAGAGCAAGCTATCCAAAATCGCTTGGAAAGCAATGTGGTTTAGCATCCCACAGAGGTGGCCTCACCTGAGAGAATGGGGGAAGTTAGTGTGAAGACATGCCAAGTTCGGAGGCTGCATGCTGGGGATGCCAGGTCTGCGTGAGCTGAAATGGCACTGACATCAAGCCAGTGGATATGAGCTAAATATATATATTCAAATCAGGAGTCAACAATATTTTTTTTGCTAGTACAGATATTTACTGTTGCAAAGACAACATTTTTTTTGATTGCCAGCAATTATTTTTATATATTTACAAGAGGTTATTACATGGTTAATTATCGGACCCCAAAAAACACACAAGTAATAATCCTAGAACACTGTCTAACACTTGATGGCTGCTCTCTCGATTTTTCATCATCAGTCAGGAACCAGGTGTGCTGTTTGATAGCAATCTCTCCTTTAACAGCCACGTTTCTAGCATTTGTAAAACTGCATTTTTTCATCTTAAAAATATATCTAAACTGAGACCTATGCTCTCAATGTCAAATGCAGAAATGTTAATTCATGCGTTTATGACCTCAAGGCTAGATTATTGTAATGCTTTATTAGGTGGTTGTTCTGCACGCTTAATAAACAAACTACAGATGGTCCAAAATGCAGCAGCTATAATTCTTACTAGAACCAGGAAGTATGGCCACATTAGCCCGGTTCTGTCAACACTGAACTGGCTCCCTATCAAACATCGTATAGATTTTAAAATCTTGTTAATTACTTATAAAGCCCTAAATGGCTTAGCTTATCTCTTATCGCATTATAGTCCTCCACGTCCGCTAAGATCTCAAAACTCTGGCTATTTGACAATACCTAGAATACCAAAATCAACTGCGGGCGGCAGATCCTTTTCCTATTAAGCGCCCAAACTCTGGAACAATCTACCTAAAACTGTTCGGGAGGTAGACACACTCTGTCAGTTTAAATCTAGATTTAAACTGAATATATAGATTAAAGACCCATCTCTCTAACCTGGCATACACATAATACACTAATACGCTTCTAATATTCAAATCCGTTAAAGGATTGTTAGGCTGCATTAATTAGGTCAACCGGAACCGGGAACACTTCCCATAACACACAATGTACTTGTTACATCATAAGAAGATTGACACCTACACTAATATTAGTCTTTTGCTTTCTTATTCCGAGGTCACCGTAGCCACCCGATCCGGTCCTTATCCAGCCCAGATGATCACTGCAGTCAACAGATCCAGTTCCTATCCAGATCAAATGGTGGATAAGCACCTAGAGACAACCTCTACAGCCCTGAACTAGGGGTCGACCGATTATCGGCGCCGATATTAAGCATTTTACCGATTATCGATATCGGCCATTTTAAAAACAGATTTGCCGATAATTTTTTATTTTTTTCTATGCAAACAAACATACTACTTACAGGTGACATTATTTATTGGTGAATAAATAATACAGGTGAAACTATTTAATGTTTAAATGCACTATTTGGCTCGATGCAGCCTGTCTGAGCTCAACAATCTGTGAGAGTGAGGCGATCTCTCAATCTCTGAGAGCAATCTCCGCCCACCGCTCATCTGATATGTAGGAAGTCACGAGTCCGACCAATCAACGCGGAAAACTGAAGGCAGTCTCACACCGAAAGCACTCGCTAACTGGAGCTGCCTCAGTGATCACGCATCAGTTGTCTCTCAAAGGTAAGGCAGCAGCAGACGTTGCTGAAGTTGCAAAACACCTCAATATAACCTATGATGTCCGCGATGCGGAAAATGCGGGCGGAATGGCGGAATACAGTCATATAATGGAATTTACCGTATAACGCGGAATGTGTCGAAGTTTGGATGAATTAATCAAAAGTAGGTCAGTACACTTAAATCGACTCGCGCTATGGACTAGTATCTATAAATATTAAGCTGCAAAAACACTATTTAAATATGAATCCTGCATGTTCTGCATCTTTGTTAATGAATGACACAGACGTGCGGTTTCATTTACTGCACACATACATACTGAAGCGCGTGTGATGCTCGCGGTGTTTTCAGCATCTGCCGTCTCACTAAATGAGGACATAAATACATGAACAACATCCCCAGAACTGCTCGGACAGTCACTTCATGAGCATTTGACCGTTTCATTTGAGCAAAACGATCGTCATATCATATATACATAGGCTACAGAAACTTAAAATGTCCTCATGGCAACCTGTCAAAATATAAGTTCGGTTTAGCCGAATATATTACTGTATGAGCTGTATGAATACAACTACAACAATTATTACAACTTTTGTTGAGAATAATCACACAATACGCTAAATACGTTTACTTTAAGTTTTACAAAAGGTTTACAGAATGCTTCTGGGTGATCTCTGTACTTATGTTATTATTAATATTACTGTTTATTTAATGTTGTTGTTATTAACAGTTTTCAGAATTAAAGACATGTTTAAAAGCATTTAAAGAACGTTTTTTTGTCAGAGCTCTTGTTATTATTAATTTTGGCATTCATTTTCATTTTTACACCAGACACGTATATCGGTTCAAAATATCGGTTATCGGTCTACTTGATCTGTAATAATCTGTATCGGTATTGGCCCTGAAAAACACATATCGGTCGACCCCTACCCTGAACGTCAGCGGAGTCTAGGACACGTAGATGAGCCCCAGAGACAGATCTCCAGTGAGGACCTCGTCACCTAGACATCCATCGGGAAAAGACCACTGGAACCAGCGGACCCCTTACAATCTGACTTTGCTGCAGTTGGAACAAACTACTGGTTCGTCTGGCGGAGGAACTGCCCCCGACTGAGCCTGGTTTCTCCCAAGGTTTTTTCTCCATTCTGTCACCGATGGAGTTTTGGTTCCTTGCCGCTGTCGCCTCTGGCTTGCTTAGTTGGGGAATCTTCATTTCCAGCAAAATCATTGACTTGATTGCACAGATATTATTTAAACTGAACTGAGCTGGACGATGCCATTACTAAATTCAATAATGAAATGCCTTTAACTCAAAAATTTTCCTATTTTGATATTGTGCAGTTCTTTGACACAATTTGTATTGTTAAAAGCGCTATATAAATAAAAGCGACTTGACATGATTTAATGTAACAATTATATTTTTATACTTCATTTTATTTATATACGTTCAGTAATTTTAAGATAAAAAAGATACTTTGTAAACAATTAATGTTACATTTATAATTTTTTTGCAACAAGACGATGCTTTCAATATTATCTTATCAGTAATTTTTGTAAATTTGACCAAACTTTATCAACAAGCAAGATAACATTATATTGGTAACAAACAAACAAAAAATTATAATTCTAATAATTATATACAGCGCTGGCTAGATTACTGAACTGACTCCAAATAATCCAGATTACACGTAATCAGTTACTACCCAACTCTGATTTTACATTCTGGTCTTCCAAATCAGATTTTTCAAGATTTTCAACTTGTGATGAATTAATTTAATATTTCTGGGTAGATGCTACAAAATGATTGATACTTAAGACAATGAAATTAATGGCAAACCAGTCGAGCTTTGAAAACCATGGTCACGATCCAAAAAAAGACTTCTCCCCAACTTGCCAAAATGTCTCAGTTCCAGCATCTACAAACGGACAGATGGCGGTATCCTCAGACGGGCATGCGACCAGCCTAATAGCGAGGAGTGGACAGCTGTCAGTGAGTGTTCCCGTCGACAGACCACGGCTATTCAGCTGCTCATGAGTGGGTCAGGGGCGGCAGGCTAGAGTGGGAGAATCCTCAGACCTCCTGGCTATATTGCTAATCATCCACCAAGTGTGGGATATATTGCATAATACATCAAAAACCATTAGGCGGCTTCATTACAGATGAACAGATTAATCCAGCTAGGGTTACCGAAGGAAAGAGCTTTACTTAGGTTAATATGTTTAACATGATTAATGGAAAAACTGATAGTAAAATTAGTGCTGTCAATCAATGGCTCTATTCATTTTAATGTCTCTAGAAATTGTCCTTTTTTTAGGCATTCAACATTACAGTATAATGGAGAGCTACCAATTTTAACATTTAATAAACTTTAAAAATAACTTCTAATTTAAGTAAACGTAAAACAATCTTCCCATAAAAACCCATTTTAATAAATGTCATATTTACCTGTGCCATTCAGCAAGTAGGAAGTATACAGAAATGTAATAAAGTTATCAAACGCTAAATTCTAAATTAAATTTAGATGAATCCTTAAAGCTACAAAAGTTATTGATTTCCTTTTTTTTTTATTAACAGACAACACAGCAGCTGGGTTATTTGGCTGCTATTACTTTAACAGCTGCTGCTGCTGAGCGTCACACGTTCACACTTGAATATGAAATAATACAGGCTACAGCGTATGCCACCATATTAGTGCGTGTAATTGAAGAGCACGTGCTACGAGCACAACATAACGGCTGACAGGAAATTTTGTTTTACTGACATACTGACAACATCTTATCTGACCGCAATTCACTGTTGTTCTACTGAAGCTTCACCTATAGCTTTTCTGCGCTCGTTTGAATCGCGTCTGCCACTGAGGCGAAGTGGAGTGAGCCTCTGAAAAGTATCCTGATTGATGTGGTCATTAAGACGTTCTGAGTCTAAATAAATGCAATTCTTGTCAAGAAAAAAGATAGTAATAATAGTTGTTAGTGGGTTGGCCAATCCTAGATCTGCCTCTGCGTTAACTGTGTTCAATATTTTTAGCATTGTTAAAATGGAAAAATGTATCGCCTGCGTTAATGAGCTAATTTTGACAGCACTAAATAAAATAAAATATGCAAAATTGAAACTGATGTTTAAGTTTCCTATAGCGTAACGACTCACCAGAATAACGTTTTAATTTTGAGGAAAGTCACTTAAAAATCACTCGGCTAAAATGCATATAATTCTTCAAACCTACAACCTTTGGTAACTACTACAAATCTAAGCACTAACCAACACCACCCCACTGATAAGTGTGAAGAGTGCATGGGTGGGTTTGGCAACCTTTTAAACGCTCACTTTACACCACAAGTACCAGAGAGAGGAGCCCTAATAAACAGCCATTAGGTACAGAGACAATGGTGATTAGCATTGTGTCCGACGAGGAGCGTAAGTGCTTCACCTTTGATTAGCAACCGAGAGAGGCAGGTGTTCCGCCCGCTCACCATCGTGCAACTAAAAGCCTTTTGATGGAGGAGAATGTCTCTTGAAGCTGTGTGGCTCCACAGATTAATATTAAAAAGAATTCACAATATGGCACGCAGAGGATTTTCATAAATATTCACAGGCCTGGACGGTAAGCTCCACTCGGTTGTGTCCATGAATATGGATGAAAGACTGGCAGGGTGAACAAATGTCTTCAAGTATACGAGAAAAGAAGCGACGTCAAGAGAAATCACAAAATTGTTCACTCTTACAGGCAAATGCTACTTGACGCAAGACTCAACACAGCAAACAAGATTGATAGACGTGGGATTAAACACTAGTAGGTGCATATATATATATATATATGTTTGTGTGCGTATAAAAGTTAAGTCACAAACACAAGTAACACAATGGTATTAACAAAAAGGAACAGTGTGTTTTTTATTTTGCTTTTAGCACCTAACCTTAAATCTTGATCTGAAAGAATAATAAATAAGGTCAGGGGCATTACAGAAGCATGACCAGAATGTGGTCTAAAAATACACTATAGGGACCAGTGCTCAGTTATCCTCAGCTCAACCTGCGCCAGCATCTCGCTGACATTAGGCATTCTTGTGCAGACTGCATCAGCAGGAGTATTGACCAGAGAGGAGCCATAATGAGACCCTGAAACCTGGAGAGCCACAAAACACCTTTTGTCCTGTCTTATTGCAATAAGATATACACATTACATCAATATAAAGCTACACATCAATGCTAGGACAGTGTAAAATATTATGATTTAATTAATTTCATTCCCTCATTTGAATGATCACCATATTGATTCTTAAATTGCATCTTTTACTCAATGGCAGTGCTGGCTTTTGAATTTAGTCCAACAGCAATTGGACTTGAATTGAATATGAGATAAAAAGTTGCGTGTACATCAAAATACTGCCAAGAACTGTGTCTTTCTCACAGGCTGCATGCAACAACATTGAGTATGAGCAGTGTAGTCTAACTCAAATGGCCCTATGAACTGAATGTTTCTGAAGCATTAGGGCATCAAAAGCATACGGCTCAACCAGTGTAGTCTAATTCACAAACAAATGATTTTTTGGGGGGCTTTATTTGATAGCAGTTAGACAGGAGGCAAAGTCAGAGGAGGGACAGAATCGGGAAAGGTCCGCAAGCCGGGACTCGAAAACGGATTCCCGAAGCGCAAAGGTGCAACATTACGAAGCGCTGCCCACAAGGATATCGGCACCAACACAAATTACTCTTTTGAGCTGGTCCACTTCATGAATCATACAAATTCTAACACAAAATTAATAATTTGAGCACAGTTTGGGCCCTGTTGTTAATTCTTAAAATCAATAGACCAGTTTCGAACATAAGATAGAAAGTGTATATAAAACAACCAAGAACTGTCTTTCCTACAGGCTGCACACAAAAACATTGAGCATGGGCAGTGTAGTCCAATTGATTCATATGACTCTTACGATATTGTTCTTTCTGAAGAGTGAGTGAATTAAAAACAAAGCTCAACCAGTGTAGTCTGATTCATAAATAAATGACTGGTCCACTTCATGAATCATTAAAAAATCCTACAAACTAAAAATATATAATTTGGGCACAGTTTGGGCCCTGTTTAAAATTCTTAAAATTAACAAACAAATTACTTTTGAGCTGGTAAACTTAATGAATTATTACTGAAAAAAACCTGAACTCACGAACTAAAAATGCATTGTTTGGGCCCAGTTTGGGGTTTGTTACGAATTATTAAAATGAATTATTTCATAATGTACCAAGTTAGAAGGTTCCCTGTTTAGTTTATAATATATGAGACAATTTATTTTGTGCGTAAAGAAACTGAACATGTAACTGAAATAAAACCAAAAAGAAGCAAATTCAGAAACTACTCATATTGAACTTATGAATCCTTTTTAAATAAAATAGACAAAAATAGACTTATAACATTGGCCATTACATTGGTTATTCAGGATAATTTAAAATCACAAACAACTTGAGTTGCAGTGCACAAATGCCAATTATTAACTTTCAACAGTCTGCTATTTTGTGAGAGGTAAAAAATAGAGCTACAAATCAGCCTGAAACAACCTGTAATACATTTGCCAAAAAACAAGCCCTCTTTTGTCGGCGTCTGTGACGAGGCATGCATTACCTACAATGTCGGCAAAGGGCAGTGCCCTGCAGCAGCTGTGCTGGCCAAACATCGTTCCACAGAGCCATTAAGATCTGCTAGGCTCTCAAATCTCCCAGAGTAAGACTGACACTGCTTTTCACTGAGACCTCAGCAAGATGTAAAATTGTCACTTCAAATCAAAGAGGAAAAGGTATTTGGGTTGAGTAATGATAAAGATACAGGAATGATGTTGTACGCATTTTAAGGTCACATAACAAGTGTAAGCAAGCAGAATGAGATCAACTGTTAGTGACCGCTGAGAGCACTCATGTTTTATTCATGCTGTAGCCAAGGTCCAAAGCCTCCCATGATCATGGAAACATTTGAAGTGCTCATTAGATTTCAAAAAGGTCACTTCATTTTCCCCCTCGCTCTAACTGCACATGTATAATTTCCCTTCTGAAGGGAGCTGTAACCTTTTTAGAGGAAGCGTCGAGTCGACCTGCTGTGTGTGCAGTCTGGGGCCGTTGTGCTGGGATCAGTTTGCCCTGAAGCCTTAGAGGACATGAGCAACTTAAACTCTGACCAGACTCTATGGACCTATCCAGAAACATTACACAGTCGGTCAATGTACAATGAGAGAGGAGGAAGAATCAGGATCACAAGCTGAAACCAAGCAAGCTACACATAAGAAAGAGAATAAGAAGTGATAAACTTCAATTCATTTAAGAGAAATCCAGATCAACTACATCCAAAATATGCACTCGTTTTAAATCAGTGTTTACTATTCACATTTATTGTACTGGCAGCGACAGCAAAACCAAAGAGTCTCACAAAAACAAACAAAATCTCTGAACTAAAATAAATCTATACATATTGTATTTGTATTCTCTTTTATACTCCTAATCAAGAAAAAAAATGACAGAGACATCATAGGTTCACCAGCAAAATGAACACAGGAATATACTGCTATTTTATCAGTTTAATATCCATTGGACATTGAAAAATAAATAAATAATTTACTCAAAGTTGTTAAGAATTAAAAAAGAACACCCTCACCATTTAATTTGATAAAGTCTATTCTTATTATCTTTTTCATTTGTCTTCATTATCTAATGCACATCAACTAGCCTAGTTGTGGTTTTGTGATTTTTTTTTTAGAGCTGCGAAGTTCAGCATGTACAGGGCTGTAACATCCATCAGCAAATAAAGTTTACAGATATAAACAAACTGAAATATGCACAAAAGTGCACATTAAAAAAGTGGTTTCGTACTAAACCACCAATACTAGACTCAAGCAATGAGTTTAACACTGCCCCAAACAATAGCCAAGTAATATAATTTAAAAAGAAGCAGCCATATATTGTATTCTTTGTATCGTTACAAAAATAATGGCTAATGCATAATAACATAAAAATACTCATTGCAGAAACAAATATGACAAGTATATTGTGACAGTCACACAACTGTTCAGAAAATCCGTAAATCTTTAGAAAATAATTGGGATGTATTAATTTGAATTGGAATGTATAAACTAGAATAGAATAAAATAAACTGTCTGTGTGTATGTCATTTTTGGGTATTTAAAAAACTTTGTAAAATTTACAAGCATTTTAAATTGAAAAACTATATTCTCCCATCAACCATTTAAAACTCTCTCTCATTAAAAACTAATTATAAAAATAAATTAATTAAACAACATCTCTTTGAGAGAGGTAAAACGGAGTAAGAATGAAAACGTTATTTGTAGACTAGACAAAAAACATAAATAGTTTGGACATTCATATATTAAAGTGAGTGAAAAAAGCTCAGCTTAAGCTAATATGAATGTTAAGTTAAGTTAACGCTGATCTGGCTAAAATATGAATTAAAAAATAAAACATGCTGTGTTGCATGTTTTTCAAAGGGTCACTGCAGGCAAATGGGTCTAATTACAAACAGCTAAGGCTTTACACCACTGGGGATCTAAACTACAGTCCACAACTATTACAGACATTTGTATTTGTGGTACATGGTATTTCAAGATTTCCTACAAAAAGATCAGATCTAGAATGAAGATTTTGAAAAAATAAACAGACCAAGGTGTTTGTCCTTTGCTACACTGCTTCCGACTTGAATTGCCTGTGATTATTTAAGATTCGAGATACACTGTACCATAAAAGCCACTAGGAGAAGACCCAGCTAGTTAAGATCTTTAAGCTCTCATCGTTTTATAAAGCAACTGTTTTTACAGTTACAGCTGCGACACAAATCTAATTCAACAAACATCAAAACAACCAATCCAGAAACATGGGAAATGTATCTAAAAATACCAAGTGTGATCTATATTTGGAAAGAGCCATCACAAGCGAGAGCTTTGAACCCACCCCTTGGCTTTGTTTTTTTGCTCGCAAACGTTCTAAAAACTGGATATCTCTAGGTTGTCAAACAAGTTGTGGCCAGTGATCATTCTGTGTTATTTACATGACCAAGGCAAGTGTTATCTTATTATTTAAAAGGGAATGTAGATCACAGGACTATTAGACAACTTAATCATCCTCACTGTTGGTATTTTCTTCTAATGACCAAGAGTTACAATTACATTAAAATCCATTGCAATAACACTTAGCAGTGTATGACTGATCCAAACAACCCTTCGAGATCTTCAGATGGAGCAGGATTTGGCTCTCTTTCTTGGCTTTGACTCTCCAAAGTCCTTGTCATCATGAGAGCAGGGGCTGAAAGAGCAGAGCGTCTGTGAGAGTCTACGCATCCCCAGCCGGAATACGCTGTTGGACAGGCTATAAATGACGCAGTTGCAGAAGCTGTTGCTAATTGCTAACCAGGTGGTCACAAAGGAGAGGGCAGGGCTGTCCAGCACATGGGAGCTCTCCAGAAGGAAATAAAAAATGTAGGGGAGCCAAAGCATGTAGAAAACACTGGTGATCCGAAAGAGCACCATGGCGTATCTCGGGTCTGGCCCGTGGCCTGCATGGTTGCCCCCTTCGGTAGTTTCCATCTCCTGGCTGGGGAAGCGTGCCCGTCGCTCGTTGATCTCTCGGTTGTGCTGCTGGCAGATGCGGAAGATGTGGAAGTAGGTGAAACAGACCACCAGGGCCGCAGGGGCATACAGCAGGCACACAACAAAGCCAGTGAAGAGTGCAGAAGTGGGCCAAGAGTGGGCACACCATTCAAAGATATCCCCATGGTACCCCGGCTTACCCCAGCCAAAGAAAGACGGGAGAAACACCACGCAAGAGTAGATCCATATGAGAACGATGCAGCAGCGAAGGCGGCAGGGTGTTACCAACTGGTTGTAGGAGAGGGGCTTGGTAATAGCCAGATAGCGGTCCACACTAATGCAAGCCAAACAAGCCATCGAAACGCTCTTGAGTACAGAGATGACGTAGCTGAACACCTGACAGGTGAGGGGTTCTTGGACACCAGCTGGGTAGTGGAGCAGGGAAAGGGTGGGAACCAGGCAACTTAGCCCCACCAGCAGATCCGCGTAGGCCATAGTCTGGATGAAGTAACTGGTGGTGTAGTGGTGTAACAATGGGGCACAATGAAACACAAAGATCACCGTTAAATTCCCAGCAATGATGAGCACCGTCAGCAACACAATGACCACAGTCTCTAAGACGCAAGCTTCCACGGCCTTGTTCTGCCCCCAGCTTAGGGGGCAGGAGTGGTTTAGAGACATACCGAAGTGACGGCTAAGGCTACTGTTCACAGTGGGGCCTGGTTCGATCAGCTCCGACCGGTTCATTGTCCCGGACCTTGTCCACTTGGATAAATTTCGTTGTCCAAAACGCAGTGCAGATGGCCTGCAACGTGATCCTGTGTCCGTGCTTTCTCGATCTCAATCTTCTGTCTTTTCCCCTTTGCCTCTGTCTTTCACATGGCTGGATTTCAATGAATTGAGCATTGGAAAAAATCAATACAGTCCATGAAGAGAAGAAAAAAAGGTGCCTAGCATTCCTCTGAAATCAGTCATGCTTAGGAGCAGTTCAGTAATTGTAAAACAGAGATATTTCCTCGGCAAAGAAAACTAAGGCTGCTGGAAAAAAAGGGTAGCATATCTGTGCTGAAGGCCAGTTGGCAATATTGCCCACAGCACCCGCAGTGAAGTCGACCAATTCCTTAAACAGTTCTCTCAAGGGTAAAATGTGCAGGATTGTAGAAGGGGTTGTAGGATACGGAAATGAAGATCAAACGGTTTCCTGACAACATAAGGATTAAGACAAGAACCGATAAAAGTAACAAAATAGATATGAAGAAAGTTCCTGGATCATTCCTTCTCCTGAGTCCACAAAAAATGTAATTTCAAGAGTTGCAAAATTCTCCAAAAAATCTGTTCATTTTAGTTGTCACCAAAAAATAACATGCACCATGTTTTGCTTCTGGAATACTGTCCTCTTGGCCCCTGTCTCGACCCCCTTTGGTTTCTATAGTCCGAATCAAAACACAGACACTCTAAACAAACACAGAACAGCATATGAGAGTTTCCAGAGCTATCGCTGCACAGAGCACCACTCATAGCCTGCGGGAGTCTGAGTGAGGCAAAAATGAAACTAATCACAATTTCAAGATCGTGTTCTGGGGGGCCAGAGCTACGTCTTCAGTCTTATTTGCTCTCAATCTATTTACTTTTCATGAACTTTCACTGTGCATCGGATAAAAGTAGGTCACATAAAAAAGGAAAGTTCTCGTGTTTTCTGAAACAGGTATATAGCTGCCTATGTGAGGGTGTTTCCACAGATCACATCAGGACAGGTCTTAAATCCACATGTTCTTGGTTTCAGTCCAACGTTTGCACATCACACGGCATCCCAACCTCTGCACCTGATTAGTTGTACATGCCCAGCTTCTTTCCTTCTGAGGTAAACCTCGTAGCTTCTTCTCCAACTTCTTTGTGACACATTCCGTAAAAGTCTCCTCTAAAATATTCTGTCCTATTCCCAAGATTGGAAGATCTGCGTACCGCTTCGTTCCTTGTCAGCTCTCAGCGACCTGTGAGCTAAAGCAGGTTAACAGCAATTCCCACCGAGCGTGCACAGTGCAAAATGCACTTTGAAATTAAGAATTCAAGTAAAAAGATGAGAACAGTAAGATTTTGAACAGATATATTCCAAATTGTGCGGAAAATCAGAAACAAGCCGAGGAAAAGAGAGCAGCCCCTCACTGCTGGTGCTCAGAGATGCTGTGAGTGGCTCACAGTTTCCTCTCCCCCTTCACAGTCTCGCTCTCTCTTTCACGGTGTCTCTCAATCACATTCGGTCCCTCCTTCCTTTTCCCTCTCTCTCTCCCGCTCTAGCTCACTCTCCAACTCTCCTCCCTCCCCCTTTTAGCGGCACCTGAGGTCCTCTTTCTCACACAACTCCTCCCAGCACACTGTTCTCTCTCTCTCCAATGTTCTCCCTCTTTTCTCATATCCTCCTCTTCCTGCACACCCTGAAGATGTTTCCCCATTCAAAAATAATCAAAGACTTCCATCTCTCCCGTTGTCTCCTACAGCTTCGTGTTTTATTGTCCCTCGTTCTCTTTTTCCTTCCTGCTTCAAGTCACTTACACAGAGCAGTGCCCAAGCGCAGCAATACCTGCCCCTTGGTTACAGTTGCCAGGCATTTCAGTGCATGGTGCAACAAACATGAACAAATTAACAGACTCCTGGAGGGGGGATTTCATTCCCCTGGAAGGATATCATCGCCTGAGTCTGCTCTAACACAATCATAAATGCAGATCTTCACCAGTTTTACTGACAAGTTTGCTTGACATAATTACAAATAGAGGAGCTCATAAAATACAAAGGGATTACGTGAATGACCGCCAATGTTTCCTGCACAGCTGCACTGCCGCTGAATGTTTCAAGCCCGTGGCGAAACAATTTAATATTTTATCTGAGTGGTGAGCTTGCAGTCCTGAACTGAATGTGATGACAAAAAAAGGGTGCCTGGAAAAAAAGACAATAAACAGACAACACTTATGCAACTTTGTCCTATATATAATTTGTCCTTCTATAATTCCCAGAGAAAGCTATCTGCTAGCATCCCTCAGCTGCTGCAAGACCATCCTCTATCAAACCCCCAACCTTGCAGTTGCTAGCAGGGATGCCAAAAAGAGGGGGGCAACTGGACTTTTGTTCTAGTCCATAAGACCGTTCATCTTCGGAACACAAATTAAGAAACTGTTGATGACCCTTCCTTCATTGACAACAACGCAACGGAAATACATTCAAGCCCCAGAAAGGTAGTAAGACATCATTAAAATATTTCATGTGACATCAGTGGTTCAACTGTAATTTTAAGAAGTTACGAGAATACAAAGAAAACAAAAACAACGACTTTATTCAACAAAACATTGTGGTACTCTCGTGAATGTGCATCAAAGACTGAAAGGGAAGAGAAGAAATTGTTAAAGTTGTTAGTTTTGTTTTTTTGCACAAAAAGTATTCTCGTAGCTCCATAACATAACAGTTGAATCACTGATGTCACATGTACTATTTTAACGATGTCCTTACTACCATTCTGGGCCTTGAACGTGTCAGTTGCATAGCTGTCTATGGAGGGTCAGAAAGATCTTGGATTTGATCAAAAACATCTTAATTTGTCTTCTGGGTTTGGACCAGCATGGTGAGTAATTAATGACAGAGTCTTCATTTTGGGTGAACTATACCTTTAAGGCTCAAAGTCACACTGCGAAATATCAAGTAATGACCTTTTACTTTTTTATTCCTCGTCTTTTCAACTCTGAAGCAGAAAATAACTTACATATTCACAAGACCTAAGACTGGTTGCCTATAATTGACAATGTCATTATGTAGTAATACACATTCACAGCACTTTTTTAAACAAAGAAAACCATATAAAATTGTTCCAATTGGTTGTTATAATATAGCATGATATTAGGCCAAATAAAAAAAACTGAATTCTGCAGTAAAACAGTAGTATACGTTGGTGAAATGTATAGGAAACGCTGATCCATAACTTGAGAAACAAGATACTACTGAACAACAGTGTATAAATGATTCATCACAAAGGTAGAGAAAAGGCTGGAGAAAACAATGACCATAATCCTGTTCATCTGTCGGTGCCTGAGCTTTTGATCCAAGTGACTCTGTACAGGGACATGCAGGGCACTCTGGCTCTCATCACCGCACTGGCAGTACAAGTACAGGGCAGGATGACAGCTGAACTTGATTTGGCATTATTTACAGCAACAGTCAGGACTTTGCTAAATCCACTGCTTTCAAAGACAACATGAAATCAAATTGGACCCAATTTACATCATAACTTAATTTTAACAAATGCCCTGGTCTTACAGTGCACAATTAATAAGGGAATGTCTAAGTGAATCTATAAACCATGGAAAATGAAATAAACATACATATAAATAAAATATACATATATAAGATCACAGTATACATATAAATGCATTGAAATTTCCAAATCTAAACTACTGTATTATTCATTAAAAACATTTAAGAAAAATACCAAAATTAAACAGACAAAAAGTTTGCTTACGCTTTATAGCCACATCATTTTAACATTCATAGCAAGATTTCATGTTTTACATTTTGCACAAACAACTTGCAGGCAAGTCCCGTGCACGCATGTAGCCGCGATTCAAACCTCTGCACACATGACCAGAGGATATGACTGCATGAAGTGTGTCTCTCGGTAATACAAACTGTCATTTCTGTGTCAGCAGTGAGCTGACCCCGGTGAAACAGTCTGATAGCACATGCTATGAGGAAGCTGACCCTATCTACTCGACAGTGCAGATGGGGCCAAAATCCATTTCCACCATTACAACGCCATAAAATGAGGCATGTGTATAAACGAATCCAAAAGGTTCTCTCGTTGGCGAGTGGAGTGTCATTGCGAGAACGAAATCACGTTGTTTGCAGGGTTATTGATTCTCAGGGATGTGGAACGGGTGTATGATGAGGCCGATAATAGAAGCATTATAGTTCGGATTGAATGGCAGCTCAGTCGCTAGATGTTGACTGCATTAAGATACATGTCTGGCTGTGCTGGGAACAGGGGGCAATTGTGAGGGAGGGGCAGGTGGTCGGAGGAAACTGGGATGGCTTTGTGGACAAGTCTCAAACATCTCATATGCTGGGAAAATGGCAGCTCACCAGCACACACACTTTGTGGATAGAATCACAGAATCCTGTTCTAAAAATGAAATTTTCAGTATAACGTGTAATGTCATGGGGGGGCTGTAAAATAAAGTGAATTGCAATATGGATTTGTGTCTGTGTGAATGAATGGTTTGTCCACAACACACACACGCACGTGACATATCAGAATAAAAAAAAAAATCATAGCTGAAATATGAACTATGAACATAGATTAACTATTTCATTAACTAAATAGACATAATTATTAATTAAATCATTAAAATGGAATCCATAAAACAAAAAAACACTTTAGGAAGAACAAAACAGAATTTGCAAGAGAAAACAAATATTTTTTTTTTGTGCCCTAAAAATGTCATTTCTATAAACTTTTTTATGAATTGCATTTAAACTGTATACGTTTCACGAATCCAAATAATTAGACAGGGTTTTTGATTATTCAGTTGAAAAAATTTTTTTAACTAAATCTTAAAAATCTAACATTTTAGAATACTGATGTACATTTTGACATATGAAGAGAGAGAAAGAAGATAAGCAGGGATCCAAGATGATTGGAACAATTATTGACCCCAAAAATATATATATAAAAGAAAAAAAGAATAGTAATAGTAGTGTTATAGTAGTGTTATGTACATTCTGCTGAACAAATATTTCTGCCGTTTCATAATTCGTCTTCAAAAAACAGACATATTTACATAGACAATTCTTGTCGGTGCGTTATTTGAGCGGACTTAGCTTTTCTGAGCATGAGCGTGGTCACTGAGCAGAATGATAGAGCGGAATATGTTGTTTGCAAACACATCATTCTGATTACGCAAAATGCAGCTGGAGGGCAGGAAGTAATTTTTTCTCCATAGGAACCAGTAGCAGAAACTCAAGATGCCAGTGTTTTGTGCTGTTTATGAATGCTCAAATCGACCAAACCGAGAAAACACAAGGGAGATTTCATTGTGCCTGACGACAAATGTTGTTCATAAGGAAAAGTCAAGAAAGTGACTGAAAATTTGAGAAAGTGGCTTGTAAACCTGCTTCCACGGTCGACAGGGCCGAGTCCCACAGCAATGACGTCATATGCAAACAACCTATTGGCACACATGCAGTGCAGTGATGCACCCTGTATAAAATGCTTCTCTCTTCATAAAGTTAACAGGCAGAGTTTTTATTGATGTCAGTGAGTTATCCGTTGTGCAGAGAATTGCAATTTGCTTGCATAAAAACTGAAATCAGTGTCATACACATTGCTTCAAGATGAGTCTGTATATTAATCGGCCTACAATTGCAGCACAATCGGCCGATGCCAATACAGGGGAAAAAAATTCTGGGCAACATCAGCGATTCATCGGCCTGTTGATGATGCAAAACATCTATCCATATACATCTTTAAACCAAACTGATAAATGTGCCAGGGTTGCAGGATTTGCCCACTGAGAAAAAGGTCCTGTCAACATCATTGATGCTGGGAAATTTGAGCAAAGTTTGACCTATAGTCTGATATAGAAGTATTTTTGTAATCCAACGTGTTTGGCACACACAGATGAGGAATGCACCCTGTATAAAATGCTTTCCTACAGTTCGTCTGAGATTTAGAGTTTTTATTGATGTCAGTGAGCTTTTATGCAGAGAACATATTTTGTCATAAAAAACTGAAATCATCCCTTTCCCAATACACATTGGTTCAAGTATTAAATCTATAGGAGTAGGAGAGGGGAGGCTAGGGAACTGAGGATACATATTACGGATAAAACTGCGAACCTGCAAATACAGGGGAAAAAAATTCTGGGCAGCAAAAACTTATCTGAGAGCTGTTGAAAGAATCTAAAACATCATCTATATATACATCTTTAAACACTGATAAACCATAATTTGCCCACTGAGAAAAAGACCTGTCCATCATTGATGCTGGGAAAGCAAAGTTTGATGCTATAGGGTCTGATATAGAATATTTTGTAATCCATAATACATCCTAAACTGTCTCCAGATTAGTAGTGACGTTTTTACAATTACATTTTTGAATAGGGAGAGTGTGAACTATTAATAGGGGAGTATAACAGGGCGGTCAATGTAGTAGGAATACATGAAGTTGCTTCTATGGCAAGCCACATAGGTGAGTATTGTGACTGGGACTGGTTTAACCAGTATTGAAAAACCCTGAAATTGGCATCCCAGTAGTAGTGTCTAAAGTTGGGTAGGCCCAAAGAATAAAGTCGCTGAAGAAGTAGTTTGCTAATCCTAGCAGTCTTTTTATTCCAAATAAATTATGAGACTAACCTATCCAGTTTCTGAAAAAAGGATTGAGAAAGAAAAATGGGAATGCACTGAAACAAATACATAAACTTTGAGGATATTCATTTTTACAGAATGAATTCTGCAAGCTACGGACATGGGAAGCACCGACCACCTGGAGCAGAATATAATCAAAATTGAATTTTAAAAGGTCTGGAAATCTACATTTACATTTATGCATTTAGCAGACGCTTTTATCCAAAGCGACTTTTGCATTCAGGTTATACATTTTCATTAGTACATGTGTTCCCTGGGAATCGAACCCACAACCGTTTGCGCAGCTGACGCAATGCTCTACCACTGAGCCACACAGGAACACAATCTATTGGTTATACAAACCCCAAGATATTTAAGATTCTGTTGTGCAATTTTAAATGGTAAAATATGTAAAGGGTATTTTTTGGCCACTGCATTCAGTAGAAAAATGTATTATTAAATTGTAATTAAACCCCTAAAAAGGAATCCAGAAAACAAAAACAAATAGAGCACACTAAATTTGGGTAGAATAAAACAGAATTAGGAAAAATGTAAACCGATTTCATAGGGTCATAAAAAATTATTTGTTCATCTTTTATAAAACTGTTGTTGATTGTATACTGTACATTTCATGATTTCAATTAATTATACAAGCTTTTTGATTATTAAAATGTAATTAAATCAATAAAACCAGAAAAATCTATCAATTTGGGAGGGAAATGAGAATGATTTCATACAGCCCTAAACATTTTATTTTGTTAAACTTTTAATAAATTGTTACTAAATTGTATAAAAGTTTGTGATTTTAAATAATAAAAAAGTTTTTTGATTACTGAAATTCTATTTTGGAAGAAAAAAGCAGATTTGACAGGGCCCTATTTACTGGTCCTAAATCAGAAATTGTCTAACTACATTTGTACATTTTTCATAGAATTTTTTTAGAAGAAAGTCCTTCTTTATTTCACCTCTGATCACTTAAAACCAGACGATACTGTACACCCACCCTCAGAAAAAGCAGAACAATTCTTACAAATCCAGAACATGCATAAAAATGTTTTTGTATTGAAACAATTTGCCATTAAAGATTTCATTACATGCTCCATAAAGACTATAATCTACTTAAGCAGGTTTGTGAAAACTATATAATCAAGCTGTTTGAAATAGTAGGAAGAAAAACATATATTAATATACAAAATATATTAATACGGAATGCTGGATGCAGCTCAGTGATCATATAAATGGCTGAAAGGGGGCTTCTTGGCACGAAATATTCAGGATGTTTCATGTTCAGTGACAATCTTGTAATCAAACAATTTACTTCAGCCTAAGGGTCCATGTGCCTCAGCTGATAGTACAATGACTTAACATTGTGCTTTCACATGTCTCTTTAATGTGTCAGTAATTAAACATAGTATGCTGTTTGCGAAAATATGTTGTAACAGTCTGATGTTTGATCGTCTCAGACTTTTTTTGGTTTCATAAAAGTAGCATTCAGAACAAATCACTAGGGAACAGTAATTTGAAAAATAAATGTATGCATGCATTTTATTCTAATGAAAGTAACTAACATTGTGTTAATGTACCATTTATTTTCAAATAATGTCATCAAAATCGTATTTTCTTGTCTGTATATAAAAATTGTCAGATTCAGCCAACGTCTACTTTTGGGGGAGGAACAAATACTGTAAGCCCTGACTCGAGAGAATAGCACCTCTGGTAGATCCCTCATGCATCAGTGAAGTAAAGGTTGCGGAAATGTCAGTTTCACGCTCTCTGAATCACCACACGGGTGCATTTTCATTGATCCACAGCAAGGACAACGCACACTCAAGAGATTGTTAAAAAACATATGGTAAGACACCATTATAGACAGGGTGGAAAGAATAGGATTATGTTTTGATGCGAAAAAGCATTAGACAAGTTAAATGAACCTGACTGATGGGAAACACTAAAAACTCCCTTTATTTCAAAAAACTGAAATAAAAATAGTTTCAAAATTATTTATTAATGCATTTTAAATTAATGAATTGCATATTTATTATATAATTGCAAAATAATCATATATTATAAGTATTTGTTGAACAAATCCCCTAAAAGATCATAAAAACCCCCCGAAAAAAAGAAAAAACCTGCTAGGCAAGAGTGGACATTTTTTATTTCAGCTTAAAAAAAATGGAGAAACTGTGGCCAATTTACTCAAACAAATATTGCATTAACTACCCACGGCACAATACCCAACCAGTAATAACACAGACATATATAGCATTGATGGCCAGATCTCTGCATGGTGTTTTTATTTTTATTAATTGTGCCAAGTTATATCGACATGGCCTGCAGTGGAAAATACTTGAAATTAAATGAATGAATAAATTATACTCTGCGCGCCCTTTTCACCATCATTCTCATAGCTTGGCATTGATTATTGTGCTGTATTTCAGAAGTTGTTCCTAAAGCAATGATTATTGGCTTGCACATAAAGAAAACCCCAAGTTTACCTAAACATACCTCTACTAGGACACAATAGTGGTTGAAGCGGTATGAAAATAAAACTTGAAGCCATGGGGGTTTCTGTGCAGGGTTGCATGTGTTGCAGGTTTATGGCTGGGGGTGGGGGGGTATTCAACCACTGACCAAACAGTAAATTGATTGTGGCATGTCAGAATGAGGGCATGCAGGGATGGTTCTGGATTAACCTTACCTCCAGCTGACCTCTGGTCACCATCATTACACTGCCTGAAAGTCATTTGGTCTTTTACCACACATTTGAAAAGTCGTGACCTAATGGTTAATCGAATGATTAACCTTTCGTAATCGAAAGGTTGCGAGTTCGAGTTTCGGTCCGGCAGGAATAGTAGGTGGGGGGGTGAATGTACAGCGCTCTCTCCACCCTCAATACCACGACTGAGGTGCCCTTGAGCAAGGCACCGAACCCCCAACTGCTCCCCGGGCTGCAGTGTGTGCGCACTTTGGATGGGTTAATTGCAGAGCACAAATTCCGAGTATGGGTTACAATACTTGGCCGTATGTCACATCACTTTCACTTTTTTCACTTACATCTTAGTCGATTCGGAAACAAATCCAAGGACAACCGAGGGTTGTAAGTAGAGCAGCTGGAAAAATACCCGCTTGGTAAGTTACTAATGCGTTACTTTACTAGTTACTTGAAAAAAGTAATCTGATTACATCATGTGCAATGAAAGTCAAATAATCAGATTACTTTTTCAGATTACCTTTTTATCCCAAACACTGTTTAATATAATAATAATGATAATATCATAAAATAATCATTATAATATAATAAAAATGTATCATGCTATATATATATATATATATATATATATAATGTTGCTCAGTTGCTCGATATTTATAAACATGCACTTTATATACTTTATTATATTATTTATTTATATAACTATACATGTTTCTGTCAATGATATATTTTAATAATATCTATTTATTAATATATTTATGCATCTATATTTATAAAATATACATAAAACAAACACATACCAAACAATAAAGCAACTATTATAAAATATCCTCACCCAAAATACTAATCTTATAATGTAAAAACATAAATCAGTGGTGTGCAAAGTGGTTAGTCAATGTATATTAAGTATTTTTTTAATTTTCATTATCACATAAAATATCCATAAATGAAAAATAACCTAACAACTAAAAGTGTTTGACTGATAAAAAGTAACAAATCGCTCAATCAATAAATAAAATGTTTAATTGATCAATTGCCTTCCGACTCTAAAACATCAGGTTTATTTTAAAAGTGAAAATGAATTAGTATCAGAGCTAAAATGTGGATCACTGAAATTATTTTGTGCCAAATTAGTGGCTGAATACCAAATTAATCTAGATTAATTCCAAAATTAATCTAGATTAATCTAGATTAAAAATTTAATCTATGCCCACCCCTAATAACTATACATGTTTCTGTCAATGATATATTTTAATAATATCTATTTATTAATATATTTATGCATCTATATTTATAAAATATACATAAAACAAACATACCAAACAATAAAGCAACTATTATAAAATATCCTCACCCAAAATACTAATCTTATAATGTAAAACATAAATCAGTGGTGTGCAAAGTGGTTAGTCAATGTATATTAAGTATTTTTTTAATCTTCATTATCACATAAAATATCCATAAATGAAAAATAACCTAACAACTAAAAGTGTTTGACTGATAAAAAGTAACAAATCGTTCAATCAATAAATAAAGTGTTTAATTGATGAATTGCCTTCCGACTCTAAAACATCAGGTTTATTTTAAAAGTGAAAATGAATTAGTATCAGAGCTAAAATGTGGATCACTGAAATAATTGTGTGCCAAATCAGTGGCTGAATACCACAATCTGACCCACGTTTCTGAGTCAACAGCTGTTAGTTCAGTGTGGGAACGTTCCAGTCACTGACCACGCTTGGCGTGAGAACCAGTCTGACTGCAAGAACAACATGAAAGAATGAGCTTTTCAGACATGTAAAAAGCTGGAGCTTGCAAAAACTGCACAGTCCTATTCCCGATAATCAGACGTCATAGATCTGTAGCTGTGTAGAAATGGCTCGAATTTGCTGTGACATTGCTTTTGAAATAAGCAATTACATAGATGCATTCTCAGAACCGCTAAAACCATTTGACTATTTTCACGAGTTTGCGAGGTCAAACGAACATCTGAGCGAAGCATCAATATGGGTAGAAAATGTTTAGTAAATAAACAGCCTGCTCTACTACAAAGGTTCATCATGCTGACAAGTGGAAAATAGTAGGTAAAGATTATCTATTTTACCCTTGAAAACCCTGAGTTACCCTGAGTTTATCGGTTCTTCAGACCGCTGCCTTTCCTCACCCAAAACGCTTTGAAAGACCAAAGCAGGTGCAACGCAATTTTAAACATCACTTCAAAACTCCCTTTGTACATCTTTTAAGCGTATTTACTAAATTGCAATGAACAAACAAGAAAAAGACGATAAATGCAGATGCTACATTGTTAAGAAACGTTTACCTGCTAGTTGGCAAAAAATGGGATGGAATGTGACTTTTGCGAAAACAAAAACCAGTGGTAATCTCTTACCTTGGTGATGAGGATGCGGTATTGCTCCAGCAGAGGCTGATCGTTGTGGGAGTCAGACAGAAGCTGCCAGACTTCAGCTCGTAAGGCCTCAGGGATCCCAGGCTTCACCAGAGCAGACAGACCTTTGGGTCGCGCCAACAGGTTTCCTTGCCTGACAGGTGGAAGACAGACGGCGTCATTGCAGCACAACAGAGCTGGTATTTTACAGTCGTGTTCAATATGGATTGGGCTTCAAATCTGGTCATACTCTCATGTCGAGCCAAAAGCCTCACCATCTGTTGAGGATCCCACCCCAGGATTCCAAAATCTTTTCGGGACAGTCCTTCGACACGTCTCCTGTCCCGCTAGAGATCTCACTGTCGCTATCTGTACAGCGGGGGATAGAGATAAGTGATAAAGAAGTGGTAAATTATAAAGTGCTTTGTTAGCAGATTAATGAACACACACAATCATCTTATACATACATACAAGATTAACTAGATTAGAAAACATATTATATTGCGTAATACATCTGCACAAAATAGCCAAACGCGTAAACGTAAAGTTACACGCTAGTCAGAATGTGCAAGTCATTATGTGAAAACGCTCTTTTCATAAAACATGCTAAAACATGGACATTGAACTAAAACATAAAGAAATCATAATAGTGTATTATAATTAGGGGTCGACTGATTATCAGCGCCGATATTAAGCATTTTTATGGTTATCAGTATCGGTCTTTTCCAAAACTAATTTGCAGATAAAATAATTTAAAAGCATTTAAAGAAAGCTTTTGTAAGAGCCTTGTTACTCTTAATTTTGACATTTATTTTCATTTTTTACACCAGACATATATATCGGTTCAAAATATCGTTAACGGTCAACTTGATCTGTAATCAACACTCTCTGCAACGGTCTCTGCATCAACACATATCGTCCGACCCCTAATTATAATACCGAAATTGTTTTTGTTAAATCATACGTTTAAATGATCAAATATATTTCTTTGTTTTCATCTTTCTCATCAACTAAAATATTACTTTCGTGGATTAAAATCAAAAGCCATTTACTAAATATATTAAACAAATATTTTGTCCAAAGACAAGAACAATGACTACAGGTTATACTTTGAACGAAATCTTGACATTTTGCAAGCAAAAAAATAACAAAATAAATAACAGAGTAAACTGTCAACAGTGTAGCGATGTATGAAGTACCACTCACACAGAAGTAATTTTTAAACCAAGTGGGCTTATGTTGGTCAAGATGTCAAATTCACATAACCAACTTGAAGCAATTGTGAAATCTTAAATGTGACCAAAGGTGTGACCACTGACCACATCTTTAAAAAAACTGTCAAAATGGCTACAGCTATTGTGAGCAATATTTTCCTGAAATTTTGCAATGGTCAATACAGGTACATCTCAAAAAATTTGAATATCATGAAAAAGGTCAATATTTTTTGTCACTCATTTCAGAAAGTGAAACCCATATATTATATAGATGCATAGATACAAGATTTTTTTTTTTTTTACCATATTGTATTTTTTTAGATGTACCTGTAGTGTAGCAATGTGTAAAGCAAATGCCCAACAAATTCGCTTGACCACCTTGAACCTGTCGCGAAATCTATGTTGGGAAATCTTTTGCCCGACCTTGTTTATTCCTATTAAAATAAATGGATTTGCCCGTGAACATCAATAAATGTAACCGCACATTAAAACAAAAACAACTGTCAAAATAATGGTGATCATTCTGCCATCTACAGCTGCTGTCACACTTTGAAAACGATATTTAAACATAACAAATCAATATTAAGATACAAGTGACGAAATCAGATCCCACTTTAAGTTCAAGTCACATCCTTCCTGTGAGAGTCTACGCCCTGAGTCTCAACGTACATACTGTCGTCGCCGCTGACAGCAAATGCGTGTATGTTGTGGGCAAACATCACTCCTACAACTCCCCGCAGGGCAGCACTTCGGATGACTCCATTTGGGCATGTTAGGATGCTGCAGGACTCCTTTGAACAACAGCGTTCCGGCAAAATGACAGAATCGTTCTTGCAG
>CM050418.1:39708370-39845196 GCA_027564155.1 Gymnocypris eckloni scoliostomus
TATCGCATAGATAAATTATCGACCGATATGGGTGAAAATGACGTCATTTTTATTGCTCCGATAAATAAATGAAATCCGATATCTAGATCCGATAAAGTGCCCTTTAAGTGGACTTTAATCAGCCTCCACTGTTGGAACGGTAACAGCATTCCAACGTCATATTGTGCGTTCGCGACTTCAGCTGCTACTTTGTGGTGCTCTGTAACCGTCTACTATGAGACTCGGGAGAATAGCTGCTTTGCCATTGTCATTACAACCTGACAGCTTATGTAGTTAAATGTTGCATTTGATGTTATATACCATTTAATTCCATCAGTACACGATTCTACTATTAGCCTTTCATTTAATCAGTGTTGATTATGTTTTGAACTTAAGCTAATTTTAACGATTGTTTTCGTTTGTACAAAGATATGTCTGCTGTTAGCAACAGCACCTCAGGTAGCACTGAGACTAAAGATATGTGAAGAGAACAATGTAATTATTGCCTAAACATCCTCCTCATAATCCATCATTTTTATTTAAATACATGACTGAATGCCACGTTGCACCGTCTTGATTACGGTTGCTTAACATTAAAACCAAGCTGTATTCATGTTACCATAACTCTTCAACCATTTGCACCATCAAAATAATTCAAATTGCTCCTGACAACAGACAACGTGCGCTTTTCGGGAATATATGGCTTATTGCGGTCATTTCTTGTGCTCCGTCGACAAATGACAGCTGATTTCCGGGAGAACTTTAATGGAGAGATAAGGAGCGCAGAGTTTTGAATTGCATAAAAAATATGCAAATACGAAATGAACACAAACATGGTGGAGGAGGAGTAAACAGCGTCCAGGAGTAAAGAGTAAAGGAGGAGTAAACAGGAGTAAAGAGTCGATTGGGATGATTTTTGATGAGACTTTGGGTGCATTCTGAGTGAGGCTTTTCACATGTAGTGTGTGCATTGCTATAATAAGCTATATAATCACTATAGTGCGTGTAAATGAATGGGTGTATGCAAGTGCATGCATGTGTAAATGTGTGCGTGTATGAACAAAAAAGGTCTCCTGAATGAAAACTGTGCAATCCGGTGTCCCAAAAATACTTGTTTATATATGTAGTATAGTTGAATTGAATTGTTAAAATGTTGTATTATTTAGATCATGATTTTTTTTCCTTTTTATATAAATAAAAAACAGAAAATGTATTACTGTTTATGTTTTATTTTTGTCTATTTAAATTATGTTTGCAAACTCACCACACAACATTAATGGTCAAAAACTGTACTTTTTTGAAAGCCAGCTGTTTTCAGAAAAAATTACACCTTGCACTTAAAAATAGCACATTCTGTTAGAATTGTAATAAACAAAATATGTGAAAATGGCCCATTTTACCCTTAGATCTTAAAGGGTTAATAAGTTTGTTCTGTTATAGTTCTGTTAAATCATTTCTGTTACTGAGTATTGTGGTGTCTTACACAAAAAATTTAAACTTTTGAAGAGTCAGGACTGATGTTTGCTATTATAGTTAGGCCAGAGCTACTAAATGTCAGTTTCATCAGTGCATCTTAGATTTTATATTCTCCTGGGTGCACAAACTTATAATAAAAAATCCTAATATAAAAATATGAACTTATTGGTTATCGGTATCGGCCGTGAGAAGGATTGAATTATCGGTTATCTGTGAAAAAAAATTCATATCGGGCATCCCTAATATATATATATATATATATATATATATATATATATATATATATATATATATATATATATATATATATATATATATATATACACACACACACACACACACACACACACACACACACACACACACATATACACAAACAGGCTAATAATAGAATAACGATTTTATTGTCAGGTTTTTGTTCTGTTATGTGGACCATTATTTTGTCATTGTCTTCTGTGTACTTCACTTCCTGTTTCAACATGATTTAGTTTCGGTTTCTGAATTCCTTACATCGTTACACACACACACACACAGATTATGAGTGGTGCACTGACTGGATGACACTTTAATTTCGTTGTACATGTTACAATGACAATAAAGATTTGAAACTTAAAAAATATATACACAAATATATATATATATAGAAAAGTGCTATATATAAAGGGTCTGGAGTGATTCTGGATGAAGGATTGGTCTCTGATATCTTGTCAGGTGTTCTCTAACCTCATCAGGCATTATAGGAGAAAATTTTGAGCTGTTAAACCAGCAAATTGAGGTTTCAAAAAGTATTGAATAAAAGAGCCATTAATAAATGTATAGAAAAGAGAATTGTGGCCAATGTGTATTAGAGAAATGTATTTATTTCATAATGATATTTCCCCCCATTTTAAACTCTTATTATCCAATGAAAGGTTATATTTGTGAATTTTACAAATAAAAGATGAAAAGGATTAATGCAGATTGTTTTTCCACAGCCTTCTTTGATCATATTTACCAAGGGTGCCGATATTTTTGGCCATGACTGTATATTGTGTGTGTGTGTGTGTGTGTGTGTGTGTGTGTGTATATATATTAGTGGTGGGCCGTTATCGGCGTTAACGTGCTGCGTTAACGTGAGACTCTTATCGGGCGATAAAAAAAATATCGGCGTTAATCTATTCTCAAAGTTGGGTTGGGAGCTGGGTCTATACTACGCAAGCTATGATGACTTTCACCCTGATATTTTAGCGCGGATGTATACCTAGCCGAATTACACTGTAGAGGGCGAGAACGAGTCTTCGAACTAGAGGCTGGCATTTTTCGAATCCCGCGGGATGGGAAACAAAATCGCTAATTACGTGATTGGGACGGGAGAGGAAAATATTTAATCGGGAGTGGGCGGGACCGGGAATAGTAATGATACCCAACTTTACACACAAATATAACTTTTATATAAATAAACTATATGTTTTAAATCTGAACTCAATTCTAGTGCCCTGTCTCTTTATGCTCTCCTCCTGTTTGCTTTGGTGTGGCTGGTTAAGTGAATGACGCAGTCCGTGATGGACAGATTGTTAACGGCTGGTCTATGTGGTAATACACTCGGGCAGGACATCCAAACGCTCACCCGTTCTCAAAGACTTACTTTTAGTCATTATTTGGGTAGCACACATATTCTGAATGCCTTCGGCAGAATTCAAATGAGCCATTTTAATCTAGATTAATTCCAAGATTACAGTGAGATTAATCTAGATAAAAAAAAAATCTATTCCCACCACTAATATATATATATATATATATATATATATATATATATATACACACACACACATATATATACATATATATACACACATACACACACACACAATATACACAGTCATGGCCAAAAATATCGGCACCCTTGGTAAATATGATCAAAGAAGGCTGTATATATATATATATACACACACACACACAATATATATACATAGACACACACACACGTGTAATTACTTATTTATTTTAGCTAAGGTTAACCATAATAACCTTGGCATAAAAAAAGTGTGCCTATATAGACTGTCTCTTCAAATGATATAAATTCATATAATACATTTTTCAACTGATTTATGAGCTACAAAGGTTCAGTTAGTCAGTCCTATATCATTCATGTCATCAAATATGGGACCTGACTATGTGGAAAAACGAATTGCTTAGCCTATGGAAATCTGGCCCCTATTTTACGTAACAAGACTCGTATTTTATTCCAGCTCGGTTTTGCAAACATATGGAGTTCCTGTATTTATGCTTTGTAAAATGCAAACATCCACCAAATCTGGCAACCTTCAACATCACCTAAATTATGTAAATAGCATTGCGTTGCCTCAATTCCCTCTAGATCAGTGTTACTCATTGTGCGGCTCGCCAAGCTTTACTTTGCGGCTCGCATGGCAGTAAATAATATGATCAAGCAGACAATACATATATTTTAGAAAAACATTAAAAACAAGCAGGGTGAAAGCATGATTTAAACAGGTACAACACTAACATCACATTCATTTCACACACAATCGCTCTCTCAATAATGCATTCAAACAAATATAATCTTAAAGTGCTGCTTCATCTGTATCTGATTTCGAATGAGCAGGAAAAAACGTTTGCGCACTTCCAATAAGCCACTTTGAAACTCACCCTATTATTTTATTTATTTTATTATCCTCTCTTCTTATAATATACATTATGAACAGAACTGTGATATTGCAAACAAACTGAAATACTTTAGAAGTGGAGCGAGGGCGGAGCGCGGTGTTTCTGATATCAGTGAGCGAGGAGTGGAGCAGAAGCGGGACATGGAAAACCCTGATTGGAGTGATTATTAAATGCTCGGAGTGCAGAGAGGAAATTGTTGGTGCTGGAACACATTGATGTGGTCTACACGATGCGACACAATCCCCATAAGTAAACTGATGCCTCATTCTTTTTATGACGAACTGTACTGGCTAGGGCTGTAAAAAAAATATTTGAATATCGAATATTAGTCAAATTTAAAATAAAAATCCACATTCGAATGCAAAACGTTGTCTGTCAGGCTGCCTTATCAGTGGCACACGTGATGCGATGAAGATGTAGGTAGGTGTCATTGCATTTTGATGCTTGTTTGAAGTCCAGTGTTAAGCTTCCACAGTCTGTGATGATTTGGGGTGCAATGTCATCTGCTGATATTGGTCCATTGTGTTTTTTGAAAACCGTCACTGCACCCGTTTACCAAGACATTTTGAAGCACTTCATGCTTCCTTCTGCTGACCAGCTTTTTAAAGATGCTGATTTCATTTTCCAGCAGGATTTGGCATCTGCCCACACTGTCAAAAGCACCAAAAGTTGGTTAAATGACCATGGTGTTGGTGTGCTTGACTGGCCAGCAAACTCACCAGACCTGAACCCCAAAGAGAATCTATGGGTTATTGTCAAGAGGAAAATGAGAAACAAGAGACCAAAAAATGCAGATGAGCTGAAGGCCACAGTCAAAGAAACCTGGGCTTCCATACCACCTCAGCAGTGCCACAAACTGATCACCTCCATGCCACGCCAAATTGAGGCAGTAATTAAAGCAAAAGGAGCCCCTACCAAGTATTGAGTACATATACAGTAAATGAACATACTTTCCAGAAGGACAACAATTCACTAAATATGTTTTTTTTTTATTAGTCTTATGAAGTATTCTAATTTGTTGAGATAGTTAATTGGAGGGTTTTTGTTAAATGTGAGCCAAAATCATCACAATAACATCACAAAGACTTAAACTACTTCAGTCTGTGTGCATTGAATTTATTTAATACACGCGTTTCACAACTTGAGTTGAATTACTGAAATAAATGAACTTTTCCACGACATTCTAATTTATTGAGATGCACCTGTACATGATGCTTGTTTGTTTCTAACTGTTTAAGCAACTTAATTATATATGGTTAAACATTAATCACATTTTTCAAAGGTAGTCGTGTTATTTTATGCTTTGAAGAACCGTGCATTAGAAATATTTTACTCTATGCGCCATTCGTGTCTTTAGAGGCCCGTATATATCCGGCACAGGCGAATCTCTAACTGCTGTAATAGCAACAAAAAATAAAAAATAAAAATAAAATAAACTCTTGATATTTTAAGGACAATTACTGAAGAATAAAATAAACCATATTTCATTCAGCAATAGGCTCATATTCACAATCTCTACCATATTCTCAAAACGATCGTTTTCAATAACTTCAAAATCAATATTTTGATCACCGGCTGCTTATTCACCACATCCACCATCAAATGACAGTGAAATTTATATTTCACTGCGTACAGTAATTGCTCTGCAGTAAAGCCATTCAAACCAGTTCAATTTTTGCTGATGATATTCTGTAGTTTTATGCCTGCGGTAATTTTGAGTGAAACATCACATCGTCATTGTGCATCAAACAGTGCCACCTCGAGGAAGAAAGAATCAGTGCACATTGAGTCTTCAGACATGTAGGAATATAGTTGCGCAGGAAAAATATATTTACACATTCGGAAAAAAAAGGTCATCAGAAACCAGGCATTATTTTATGTTTTGTTATATTGTTTATAATGCATATATTGAGGAATAGCCTACTAAGAAAGTTGGTGTCTGACTTTTAAAAAATGAAGGAGGGAGAAGGTAGTGAATGATCTCCCAGTTCGCTAAAGACATGAGGTAGCATGCATTTAAGGGCTCTAGATGAGGTAAAAGTTTGTGAACAAACTATTCTAGAGAGCCTATAGACTAGAAAAATTCCTAGTCTAGAAATCCTATAGACTAAAAGTTTAAAATAGGATAATAAGAATCTCTGGAGTTCCGGAGATCCAAGATTTTGTAACATAAATGTAATTTTTCGTGTAACATGACAACATGTTTTAATCATATTTTTACGCTACTGTTGTGTAGTTTTTGGGGATTTATTGTATTTTTTATTTGAATTGGCAAATTTAGTAAGGTTTCTATAGGCTTATTAAACTAGTAAACTTAATGTAAAATTCACTTTAAAGATGTACGTTTCTCAGTAATATAATTCACGGTGAAACATTAGAATGGGCTAGTAGAACATTGCTGCCATCTACTGGAAATACAACACTTTCAAATTAATTTTGAAGATTAAACAGTAGCCTAGTGTATGCCAATACAGTTTTACAGGAATACCAGATGTACAAGAATGGCAGATGTAATTATTCTTGATGTTTAATTGTGTTTAATTTATAAAGTGACTTAGGCAGCAGAACAATTTAAAATAAGGTTAACTGTCAAAGACTAAAACTAACAAAAATAATAAATACTGTTACAAATGTATTGTTAGTTCAAGTTAGTTAATATTCACTAATGGGAGGCAAGGGGCACCAGGTACCAGGTAAAATCTTGCCTAGGGCAGCAAATTGGCCAGGGTCGGCCCTGATACCACGACTGAGATGCCCTTGAGCAAGGCACCGAACCCCAACTGCTCCCCGGCGGCGTTTCTTTTTTTAATCATCTTGTCCTAGTTACAAATTTGACTGTTAAATGATAAAGAATGAAATCCCTTTTGTATTGCATTGCATATCAGGGATGACAGATTGATAAAAAGATTTTAATTCAGTTCTAATTTAAAATAATCTTGTCGGTTAACTGTTAATCGCTTAACGAGCGTCGGTTGGGAAAAATAACCGAAATGAACATCCCTACAACAGACTCAAAGCCTCATCTCCTGAGCCACTGCACAAATGAACAAAATATATCCAACACCATAAATTAGTGCAAATAGTTTTAATAAAGTTCAAATAGTTTTCAGTTTACACATCTGTTAGGCTACGTTTACACTAGTGCGTGTTCATTTTAAAACGCATAGCTTGGACAGAATCATCATTTATATTTATTTATTCTAGGTTGTTAAAGACTTCAAGAAATTAAAAATCTTTATCCACTTTCATAAGTGGGTGTTTTATTTTCTTTCTATGTTTTATTATTAAATTCTGTTTTGTAGTATGTCTAATTATTTGAAAGCATAAAAATCGCTTAGTTGGTTCAAATG
Organism: Gymnocypris eckloni scoliostomus; assembly: GCA_027564155.1. Taxonomy (NCBI): domain Eukaryota; kingdom Metazoa; phylum Chordata; class Actinopteri; order Cypriniformes; family Cyprinidae; genus Gymnocypris; species Gymnocypris eckloni. The sequence continues at coordinate 39,715,843 of CM050418.1, forward strand.
TATTCTTAAAATAGGCTTATGAAATATTTTCCTCAGAAATTCTGTGTTTTGTATCTGGTTATCAAATAAATGGCATAAAACATTAATTTCATTTAGCTTTAAATTATTGAAAATCAAACTTTATTTATTTTGGCAAACAAAGGGGGTTAACTATTAAAATTAAAACATGGAAATGTTGTGTGATCATTACTTAAACACGTTTTACTTTTAATAATTTTAATAGTAGCCTAGTAGTAGCAGTACATTCTGCTGAACAATATTAATATATTTCTGCCGCAGTGTCTTCCAAGTTTAACAACTTTTATATTGACGGGTTGCCGTGAATACCTTTACAGTTCTGTGTATATGATATGACGCTAGTTTTACTCAAATCAAACGGTGAAATGTTCATGAAGTGACTCTCAGAGCAGTTCTGGAGATGTTGTTCATGAATGTCCTCATTTAGTGAAACAGCAGAAGCTGAAGTCACGCGCTTCAGTCTGTGTGTAGTAAACAAAAAGTGCGCGATATAGAGAGCAGACTGCTCCGTACGCTTTCGAATCGCTCTCACGGATGTCAAACACTGATCAATCTGTGACGCGCGCTTCTAGTCGAACACACCTAGTGCTGCAGGCTTATTGCCTCACTGACGTTGATGAGATTAAACCCTTAGATATCGAAATTTGGTACCGAATGACAAGACGTTTTTCGATACTCCATGGTATCGAGGTAATTCGGTCGTGCCTTAAAAGTATCGAACTTGATACCCAGCCCTACGGACATTAGGTAGTAAATAACATGGAATTGTCCATTAAGTGATATTTAACATGCTACTCAAACCCATGTAATCATTACTCCATATTGTGTGCAAAAATCAATTGAGCAGTACCGAAGACAACAGAAGTAAAAAGAAAAACCGGCCAGTTCCAGGTGGTCAGATGACACACAGAGCCTGAGAGCCGATTCCACTTAACCAAATAGGAATCCATTCTTCTGAAATGGGCGCTGATAACCACTTGCAAGCCGCCAGGGTTTCACATCTCAGGCTTGTGGCACCCTGTCAAAAACACAGGCCGTCTCCGCTTCGTGAAAAAGACAGACGCCTGAAACACTTCACCTAGAGCTACCGGCTGAGACTAAATTAAAGCTTGCGATGGATGCGTGCTGCCAAAATGCAGGCAGGAAAATGCAAGCGGAGCAAATGTTGATCATGTTAAAATTTGGTGGGGGGAAAAATCTGGACGGATGATATCATTCACTTGATGTGTTAACATTGACATATAAAGGGGAAAAAAAAACAGCAAAACAAATGGACCTGCTACAGCTTTGCTGCCAAGGCAATCTGTTCTTTTTATGTCCACATGTACATACACACACACACACACACACACACACACACACACAGTCCCTCTCGCTGAAGAGAGATCTGAATAAGCTCAGAGATGGTCATTCTTCCTGTATTTGTGAGCATGGATGGGGGTAAGTGGGGCAAGTCTGCAAACTCACATGGAGATTAAAATTACTTGAACAGGTTTGTTTAACGTTTATTTTGTTGATCGAAGTAAAAACATTTATTTGTAGAATTTTTTTTAATTATTCTGAAGTCTGAATTTCTTTATTCTTTAAGGTAATACATAAGGTTAATACATCTAAATCTGTTTGAAATTAGAGAAAATTACATATTTAATGAAGGGATCGGTCCAAACATTTTTTGAGACGTGGCAACCTATGATCACATATTATGAAAAGATGAAGATACTTCCCCCTTAACTGATCCTTATAAAGAGATTTGTGGAAACTGGCTTAAACGCGGTCACCAATGTTGTTTGGTTTTATATTTATGTAAAGACCACTATGAAGAGTATTGAATTGTATTGTTATCTAGGTATTTATTAATTATTTATCAATTTTTATTATTCCTATGTAACATTTGGACCAATCAGACACACATTTATTAATTATATTTAATGAATAATTCAGCAAACCCTCTCATTCAACAAACAATCTGTGAGGGTCTATGGACCCTTCCCCCGAAAGAGCACCCTAACGTGCTCAGTTCCCAGGGAAACCATCTGATAAGACTGTTGTATTGCTCAAAAGTATGTGAGATGCAAAGTGCAGTTAGAACAGAGACTTCTGAAACCCATGCAATGCCTATAAAAACAGAACTTTCCTCCTTTTACTCATAGACAACCCTTTCTACAAATACACATGATTTTAACTGTCTTGTATAGAGTCTCTTCCATTGTATTTAGTTGTATGCCTGCTTTATGAGTTAAGTACTAGATAATGTAACCCCACCTATATCGTGTCTACTACCAAATTAATGCTCATTTGATGATGCTCACTTTGGTGTACACCACCTTCTCATATAATGCCATGTGTATGTAATTTAATCAAAGTATAGACTGCAAATATTTGCCCCAATATTTCCAGCCTCCCGCTTGAAAAGTCAGCCTTTCTTATTGGTCAAGCCCATCCTGAGAGGTGTGATATCTCTGCCCGCTCCCGGCAGTCTCTGCATTTTCATCTCTGGATTGCGGCCTGCATTTCCACTGCGGCCCACAGGACCAGCAGGCCCCATTTTACACCCAGCCATGTGCTTACTTAGGAGAGAGGACTCTCTCAACCACAACAGAGTCAAGAACAACCTCAGAGTTTCAAGAAATTGTAACTTCGGCCATCGAATGGAACCATTCAGACTTTCTTCCGAGGCTTCACGAGACTCTCATAACACAGCTAAGTCAAATGCAAGTATCGTTCCTTTCACCACACAGAGGTTTGTTGTAAGCTATCGTATACCGTGCTTTGAATTTGAGACTGATGGTTCTTTCAGATAGTCAACTCAGCCTCATTCCCCATGTTTATTTCCTGTTTCATTCATCCAGTCTCACTTACCCTTCCCATGTACCATGGATGTGTGATGTGTGTGTATATATGTATGTGTTTGTTTAGCCTAGTTATGTGTTTGTGATTTAGTTAGTAAAAATTGGTGCACCATACATATGAGAATTTGTTTCTGATTCCTTGCTTGCAACAAAGTCAATGTAACAATTTCGATCTTGTTATATGCTCTGAGTAGTACTGTACCTTAAAAAAGGGTATTTCTCGTACCCTGGAAATTAAGATTTCTTTGAATTCATAAATAATCAATACTGAGCATTCACTAGACGATCTGGTCAATTGATTGTACTGTAAATTCTGAGAGGTTCCTTTAAAGCAGTTCACCTTAAAAAAAACTCAAAATGGCAACAAACATAAAACACAGAAAAGCACTCTGATAAACTAGATGGGGATGTACCTTCCTCTGGTTCCTCTTCCTCCGTGGGAGACTGCAGGCGGCCACGTGCTCCTGCTGCACATTCTGTATGTTTCTGCAGGCTGACCACGTCATACATAGCATCTCCCTGGCTGCCCTTCCCTGTGCCCTGCAAACATATAGAGCAAACACACACTGTTAACAAAGCCATAGAGATGCATTACAAATACTGTGCAGGTACCTCATCAGGGTTACAGTATCCAACAAAAAACAATATTAACTCAAAACGCACTGTACGGACTATATCTATCTATGGAATAATTCATCAAACATTATTGTAGAATGCACTGGAGACTCTTTCCAATACAATTAATCTGAATAGTGGACAGATCGACATAAAAGCACTATACAAATATATCAATCTAATTATAGAAATCATATTTAGATAAATATTTGTATTTTACAAATATAGTGTGTTATAAAGTTGTGTGTGAGCACAGATTTAATTCGTTAAATTAAATTAATTTATAAATTATTATTAGTTAATAATAATAATATATATAGATGGATAATATTAGGGCTGCAGCTAACGATTATTTTTATTGTCGACTAATCTATGGATTTTTTTGATTAATTGACTAATCTATAGATTACTTTTCAATTAATCTATTTATTATTTTCTCATCAGTTGATGAATTCTTTTGTTAAACTATCAATAAATAACAACAGTAAATGCTGCTATTAATATTTAATTTTATTAAAACCTTCTCATAATTAATAATTTACAAAAAAGAAATGACAACAAAGAAAAAAAAGGAAAGAAATAAAATAAGAAATAAAGATAGATAACAAGAAAAGAGAGAAAAATAAATAACAATTAAAAATGAAAGAAAGAAAAATAACAATAAAAAACTGAAAAAGCTAAATAATTAGTAAAAAAGAAAGAAAAAGAAAAAAAAACAGAAAAGGATAAATAATTAGTAAAAAGTAAAAGACAGAAAGACAGAAAGAATTACAGGGCAGTGATGCAGTCAATAGAAATGCACATTATGGTTCTGTTTGGGACTGACAGCACTTACAGGTGAGAGACTTGAAAGGTTTTATTTATTCAGCAGATTAAAACATCTGCTTGAATACATATCTGTATATGAATGAACAGCTGAAGTCACAACCGCATTCAGGACACGAGAGCGACAGAATAAAAAATGTCATCATAACACCGGGAAGTTATCACAGCTGACAGCCCGTTTTTAAATAAATCAGCCCAGTCAAGGCTTGTCTGAAAAGTCTACCGTTTGATGTGGTCATAAAGAGAAATGGCGGTTGCACGTATTAATAAATGTATTTCTTGTCAATAAAAAAAGGGGACTAAAACTGCTGTTGTGAGTGGGGTGGCCAAGCCTAGGTCTGCTAATATGGCAAACGCGCCGGGGGTGGGCTGAGCCCATTCAGAACTACAGGAGCCCAGAGGGGAGCATCGGCGGATGTTAAAAAGAAAACCGATTTCATTCAAACAAATCGATGTAAACTACACATTCGAGTTAATCGATAAAATCGATTTATCGCCCAGCCCTAACATGAATATATACACTCACCGGCCACTTTATTAGGTACACCTGTTCAATTACTTGGTAACATAAATTGCTAATCAGCCAATCACATGGCAGCAACTCAATGTATTTAGGCATCTAGATGTGGTGGAGACGACTTGCTGAAGTTCAATGCGAGCATCAGAATGAAGAAGAAAGGAGATTTAAGTGACTTTGAACGTGGGATGGTTGTTGGTGCCAGACGGGCTGATCTGAGTATTTCAAAAACTACTGATCTACTGGGATTTTCACACACAACCATCTCTAGGGTTTACAGAGAATGGTCCGAAAAAGAGAAAATATTGAGTGAGTGGCAGTTCTGTGGATGAAAATGTCTTGTTGATGTCAGAGGTCAGAGGAGAATGGACAGACTGGTTAGAGATGATAGAAAGGCAACAGTAACTCAAATAACCACTCGTTACAACCAAGGTATGCAGAATACCATCTCTGAACACACAACATGGCGAACCCTGAAGCAGATGGCTACAGCAGCAGAAGACCACACCGGGTGCCGCTCCTGTCAGCTAAGAACAGGAAACGGAGGCTACAATTCACACAGGCTCACCAAAATTGGACAATAGAAGATTGGAAAAACATTGCCTGGTCTGATGAGTCTCAATTTCTGCTGCAACATTCAGATGATAGAGTCAGAATTTGGCGTAAAGAACATGAAAACATGGGTCCATCCTGCCTTGTCTCAACGATTCAGGCTGGTGGTGGTGGTGTAATGGTGTGTCGCGCTGTTTCTAAATCGTGTTACTTTCTACCAGGTGCCTGTTAGATCACAACACTGTTGTAAAGAGCACTATGAAGGGTTCTTCACAAGCACAGTAACTGACATTTAAAATGGTTAAAAGAAAAGGCTCAATAAACTGTCACACAGATTTAATACACAACGCATTAATATCTCTTTCTTGTGTGCTTTGAACTTCTCTGCGGACTCCGGAGCGCTGCGACTCAGTGTTGTTTCAAGCGCATCATCGTGTTGTTTCAAGTGCTTAATGCCGCTCTGTATTGGAGCCTTTCGTATTATATTTCTGTGTAATGAAAGATTATTAATAGCCTTTCTTGTTCGTCTCATCTGTTATATGGTGCAGCCATATTACTGTGCAGTACGTTTAAAAGAAATGTATTTTAATTTTACAGCATATATATTTCTATAGAAATATATTACTTGTTTTCCATGAATGTATTTTATAACAATAGAAAGAGCAATATATCATTTTTTACCAGATTTAGTCCTACACCTAATCACTTTTCTTTGTTCCCCAATAATTCGATTTTTCACTAATTATAGATTTTATAAAATTATTGTGCACTCATGATTTTTCTAGAGTAAATTTTGCTACTGAATTATCCATTAACCTAGTTTATAAAAGTATTTTTGTCATAGATTATAATTACATATCCATTCATTTGTTGTTTTTCTTTACAGTAAAGTAAAGTCTATATTTAGTAGATTGTGTGTAAAACACAAAAGAGTGATGAGCAGGTCAACACACTCTGAGATATAGAAATTCTACACTGATTTAAAAAAACTGTGCCGGTATCGAATCGATATCAGTATCGGCAGATACTCAGAATTTTTGAAGAGTTATGAAAAAGTGATATCGAGCCATCCCTAAGTAACTCAACCACTTGTAACAACCAAGGTATTCAAAATACTATCTCTGAACGCATAACCCGTTGAACCCTGAAGCAGATGGGCTACAGCAGCAGAAAACCACACCGGGTGCCGCTCCTGTCAGCTAAGAACAGGAAACGGAGGCTACAATTGGCACAGGCTCACCAAAATTGGACAAACGAAGATTGGAAAAACGTTGCCTGGTCTGATGAGTCTTGATTTCAGCTGAGACATTCAGATGATTGGGTCAGAATTTGGTGTAAAGAACATGAAAGCATGGATCCATCCTGCCTTGTATCAACGGTTCAGGCTGGTGGTGGTGGTGTAATGGTGTGGGGGATATTTTCTTGGCACACTTTGGGCCCCTTAGTACCAATTGAGCATTGTTTAAACGCCACAGCCTACCTGAGTATTGTTGCTGACCATGTCCATCCCTTTATGACTTACAGTGTACCCATCTTCTGATGACTACTTCCAACAGGATAATGCACCATGTCACAAAGCTCAAATCATCTCAGACTGGTTTCTTGAACATGACAATGAGTTCACTTTACTCAAATGGCCTCCACAGTCACCAGATCTTATTCTAATAGAGCATCTTTGAGATGTGGTGAAAAGGGAGATTCACATCATGGATGTGCAGCCGACAAATCTGCAGCAACTGCGTGATGCTATCATGTCAGTATGGACCAAAATCTCTGAGGAATGTTTTCAACACTAAAGAATTAAGGCAGTTCTGAAGGCAAAAGGGGGTCCAACCCGGTACTAGCAATGTGCACCTAATAAAGTGGCCAGTGAGTGTATACATATATGTTTATTTATTTATTCCATGGTCTGTCTGAATACTGGATTCTGATTGGCTGGCAGGTATGCAGTATAAGAGTTTAATGCACAGGTAGTTCCAAGTCAGTTTAATCACCGTTCTATATTGATATACACTAACCAACATGCATCACTCGCTCACACTCACACACACACACACACACAGAGCCGATCCTCCCTATACGCAGAATATGCAAGCTGCGCAGGGCCCCCGAAATACCAGGGGCCCCCTTGCTCTCAAAGATGATTTAAATTTACTTTCGTTTTTGAATTTGGCCAGTGGCTATGAAAACATGAATGATTTATTGTAATACGGGGCTGTCGCCCTTTCTACGAAAAAAACAGTCAAACCATGTAACGTGAAAGTCATAAAGTCTCTTGCTCGAGACTAAAAATGAGCTGAAAGCATAGCAAGCCACAGAAGAGACACTGTTTCTCGAATGCTTTTTTCGCGATCACGAGTAAAACACAGACAAATGCGTTTCATTCATTCATAACCACTCAAATCGATAATTAATTGAAATACATGCTATACTTAATTCAAATAAATGTGGTCTTACCGCACTATTTCATCTCTGTGTCTGATTTGAAGCAGGCAGAATGCTAGCGCTAACATGGTGTAATGGTGTAACTGACACATTTTTACCCGTTCATTCAAATATTGCGCTGCAAAGAGCGAGACAAGTTTCAACTTGTTTATTACTTAGCAAATGACCATGGAATAAGAGTGATAATCAACGGCTAGCCATGCATTAAAGGATTCAGAAAGCTCTCGGATTTCATCAAAAATATCTTAATTTGTGTTCTGAAGATGAAAGAAGGTCTTACGGGTTTGGAACGACATCAGTGTGAGTAATTAATGACAGAATTTTCATGTTTGGGTGAACTAACACTTAAGTTCTGAAGTATCAACAAGTGCTTTACACATAAATGTTTGAGTGTTTCATTATTGTCATGACAATAAATAATATAATAATGTATAAATAAATAAATCATAAAATAAATCTAATATAATAATCAATAATAACAATTTATATTTGTTATATTATATATAATATATTTGTGTGTGTATGTGACCCTAGACCACAAAAGTAGTCTTAAGTCGCTGGGGTATATTTGTAGCAACAGCCAAAAATACATTGTATGTGTCAAAATTATCGATTTTTATTTTATGCCAAAAATCATTAGGATATTAAGTAAAGATCATGTTCCATGAAGATATTTTGTAAATTTCTTATCGTAAATATATCAACTTCATTTGTGATTAGTAATATGCATTGCCAAGAACTTCATTTGGACAACTTTAAAGGCGATTTTCGCAATAGTTAGATGTTTTTCCACCCTCAGATTTCATATTTTCATATAGTTGTATCTCAGCCGAATATTGTCCTATCCTAACAAACCATACATCAATGGAAATCTTATTTATTCAGCTTTCAGATGATATATATGTAGATATAAACGTGTTTGTGTTTATATACACACAAATATAGACCTCAGATGAAGCCTATGTTAAGAGAATTTATTAATAAAAATACATAATATAATGTCAAATAAAACAGATTCATTTATCTTAAAAGCTGAATCGAGGGTTAAGAATTTATTAAAAAATAATGCATTTATTTCACTGATTAAGTTATTTAATTAATTATAATGAAATAAATAAGAATAAGAAGTCACTGGGTTCAAAGAAAGTAGTTAAAAAATGATACAACTTTTATTTAATTATATAATACATTTCATTTATTACTATCACCTTTAGTTGTCATGAAAGTAGCGTGACTGTGCCAAAATGAAAAAAATCATTAATGTTTGTAATATGCCCTGGAAAAAATTTTTGACAGGCTAGAGATTCACCCATTTCTTGCAAAGCCTGTGAACTTCTTATGAACAGTTATAGGCTGCGATGTAGCTGCTGCACAGATTGAAGAACAAACCTTGAGGAAGGAAGTGAGCTTTTGTGAAGGGTGAATGGGAGCAGTAACTCCTGGAAGCTGTGAAGCGGCAAATAGAGGCTTTGTATAATTCGTAGCTTAATAAGAGGCCCGGCGCTCATTATCATGCTCAAGTAATTAGAGCTTGCTGCCTGCATCTCTGCCTGATTGCCTCCGTAGTCATCTTATCACACAGAGAAAGAATGCCTTGGACTGTAGTTAAAAGCTAATTAAAAGATAATATTATGGCGTTAGCGATAGACCCAGCCCATTCTCCGCAATATTGTATTATTTCGTATTTGTTTACGCTGCTCATTAGGTTTGTAATTATTCTGGCTGTAAACAGCATTCTTGGCCTGTAGTACAGTTCCACTTTGTTTACATAAGAGCCACATGGCACGAGGGAAGCGGTGTCAATAGGAATGTTTGTGGTACAGGTGTGATCTCTGCCAACCGCATCAAAGGGCTCGTTTTCTATCATCACTTGTTTTCATTTCCTCCTGTGCGTGTAATTATGTATTTGTCATTTCCCCTGAAGCGGTGGCGAAGGTGAAGTTAACTTTGAGTGCTTTGCTCGAGAATGCAGACTTTGAGCAGTTCATCTAAAAATGAAAATTCTGTTATTTATTCATCCTTGTGTTTTTGACCAATATGACCTTGTTTACACAATTGTTGTTCTCTACATAATTATTTATATTTGTAGTGATATTTATAGAGATGCATATAAATATTTTATATGTAATATATATTTATTAATATATTTATTTGTATAAATTAATGAATTAATATCTGTAACCCATTCATACATTAATAAAGGAAAACAGTATATTTATGTAATATTTGTTGGGTATAAATCTGTCAAATATAATATTTGTCATATTTAAATAATTATTTCTATTATAATATTAATGTAAAATTTATGATGTCTTTATAATATTCGTTAACCCATGTTTGGGTGCTAACACTTTAAAAGATCATTAATTATTATTTTTTTACCTGTTTGAGCTTGAGGTAAAACGTTTCAGAGAAGGCCTTCCTGCTGAAATACCAGAACCTCTCATTAGCCGGATAGATCCGCACTAGCGCCTCCATGAGGAACCGAACAGGTTCTACAACCTCGGTCACCACCAGGTCCACTGCCACCGTCATGTATACCTGCTTGTCTGGAGAGAAAAAAAACACAGTTAAAGACAAAACTGACATCCTGCCTCGATGTGTGTGGAGAAAATATTAACCAGTAACAACACAAACCCATTTTTTACAATCCAATCAAATTCAAACCAAGCTCCGCCCACATTATTTCCCATTGCATGCTCTTTTCACATACGTCAAATGCAACTGCGTAAAACAATTAATGCACGTTTCATGACGTTTACACTGAAACCAAGAGTCGAATCAGCTTAGACTATTTATCTCCAGTCAACTGTGGTAAAATACAGCATTCTGGGAAGTGATCGTGATATTTTCTCTCAGGTGAGCCCTATAATTATTTTAAAAAGCAGACCGATTTTTAAAACAAACAGAAACAAATCACGCATGAGTGAAAACTAGTCCGTTTCACACTAAAGGGGTTGTATTATTTCAATTAACAGGAAACAAAGACGGTAACAGTTACAGATGTATGAGGGGATCGCTGGAAATAGATTTCAGTTACATTAGAGTCAGGTCACAAAAGATGGCGGTGCGAAATATGGGGAGGTAAATAATAGAAGATCTGTGGTGGGCCTGACTGAGACTTACAAACAGACACAAAACCATGCCTAGGTCTGTGAACTGTTTTTCTGTGAGTGTAATAAAGTGTAGACTTGAAATGGATAACTCAGGTTGCTGAATTAAACGCTATTTAAACGGAGGTGGTAATCTGAATCTACCAGACTGGAATACAATTTCTAAGTAAACTCCATATTGGACTGAACATTAAAGCTTCCATATTGGCCTCTTCAGATCAAGTTAAACAATACATACACTATGATTAGGATTACTGGTGCTCTAGTACTTTGAGTCATTAAATAAAGAGGCCATTAAGTGCTTCCTTTTTCAATCTGGACCACTTAGACTTCCTTTTATTTATCAGTGTTTTCTTATCATCAGTTTTACAGATAGCCTCGTCAAGGAAATTATAAGTGAGTTTTGATCTTTTTTATAATTATAAAGTGTATGCATTTATTAGGGCTGCTCGATTAATCAAAATAAAATTGCAATCGCGATTAGGCAAAAGCTGTGATTGTCATGCGCATCAAGCTCGGTTCTGTGATCAGCAGTAAATCTCCATACGAAGGACAGAGGGCGCTCTCGTGCTGAAACTCCAAATATGCCCCGCAGAAGAAGTGCCACTGCAGCTGAATTAGAGTGGTGGAACTATGATGTCACTTTGTAGGCGAAAACCCAGAAGCGAGCTAGCATTTTAGCACTTCCGGTTCAATCGTCCCAGAGTCAATGTTTTTTTTATAGATGTCAGAAAGAGTGTGAATTTCTGTAAAAACCTGTAAACTTGGTCACAGCATGATGTGCAATGAAGCAATGAAAGCTCTAGAGCAGCGGTTCTCAATTCCAGTCCTCGCGCACCCAACACCCCCCTCCCCCCACACACACTGCACATTTCGTTTGTTACTCTTATCGCTTCAAACGTTTGTTCTATTTGAACGTTAGCACCCTGCGAAGTGGACATCACAGGATATTCCGCCATGATTCCAGTTTGAAGCGAACGTATATATTCCATTCAAAGTGCATTGGAGACATTCATTTAAGTTGTATATATTTACAGAGGTATATGATGTCACACTCGTCCGTGCATGAAGATGTTGCGCTGTGCAAATCCATGAATGAATGTTCCGAAGTGAAGTAAACTTCAATGGATTTCCCCTGCTCAGGGAGTAGGGAGCAATGGACCCTGTTTAGGAAGCATGTCAATCTGAACACAGTTCATGCACAGAGCGCACTTCTAACGAGCTCACTTCTAATGAATCAGGTGTGTAAACTGGAATTGAGAACCGCTGCTCTAGAGATTGAGTGTATTAGCTCTTACCTTTCGGCGTGTCCTCGTTCAGTGGCTGGAAAGCTGGAGTGCTTGGAATCCAGATGCCAGTGATCACATACTCCTTCCCATCAGCATTTTTGCCCATAGACTCCTTCAAACACAACCACAAAATAAGTTTTCATCACTTATATAATAACTAGGGATACTGGATCAAATCGGAGTTTCATTAAATATCTTACATTTAACGTATCAAATTCCTTTATCTAATCTGACCATCGTTTTTATTCATTTGGGAGTGATTTCTAAAGAGCAGTTGGAGGAAATTAAGGAGAAAGACCCTTTTATGGCTAATTAGATATCTATAACTCAAACTCATATGAGACTTTTATTAAAAGCAAAGTAATTTGCAGTCTTTACATGGCAGAATCCCATTAAATATCATGAAAAACCACCTGCTACAGCATTAATAAGACATCTTTATTTAACTGTGGTTTCTTTAGAAGAGGAACTGAATGCAACAAAAGGAAATGTGGTATATTTTTGCAGAAAATTGCAGCACATTTTAGGTTAATTGCATTAACCTATATCATAAAAAAACTGGGCAAAGCATCACATTATGACATTTGTCTTAAGTGTCCAGATGGCAACATGAAGAAAAGTACAACACTAAACCTTGAACGATGTTTGATTCAACAATCCCCAATTACGCTTGACTGAACTGCTAATTGTTTTTGGTCTTGATGTGCAAACCGCCATAACTTCATTTGCTCAAGGGCCAACGTTAAATGATGCATTCAATGAATAATAATAAGCCTATATTTCCATTAAGTGTTTCTAAAACTGGCAACAGAGTGGTAATTAAAATGAGTCAGGATATAAGAAATTAACATAATATTGAGCTTGAGGTACAACTATAACAGTTAAACCACTAGCAGTCACATCCCGAGAATGCTGGGAAAAACTCACCATATCGAGGAGGTGCATGTCATTGTTTCGAACTTTCTGACCAGGACTAAGCAGCATCCCAAAGCACCTGGAAAAGATATGGTTTAGATGTTGAGAATGAGGCATTAAATAAAAGTGACTGTTAATTACATAATATTTTCAGAGAGTAATTTGAAGCTTCTGTAAGTGAAGACTGAATGTTAAGAGCATGGTAACATTTGTGACGGGTTTATTTTCAGAGCGTGTCTCACAAAGTGTCTGTGCTGTGACTAGAGCGGCATCAAGTGCTTGCACAAGGAATCACACTTATACCTTACCAGTACACATTACACACATTCATATATAAATATGATTTATATTATTTATAATATAATTTATCATTTAATTAAATATATAAACATAACATTTTATTTTAAATATATACACGCATGTGTGTATTTATATATACATAATAAATGTACACACACACAGTACACATACATGTATTATGTAAACAAAAACTCTTATTTTGGATGCGATTAATCGTTTGACAGGACTAATAATTTTTCGTGGTTCATGGTGGTGACCATTTTTTTTTTTTTTTAAAGGGAAAAAAGAGAGAGTGCTCTTACATTTTCAAAACATTTCACTTTCAATACGTGTTTAAAGGCAAAGCCATGCCAGTCATTAAAAGGCCAAATATGGTTCCGTAAAATGGCATAATGTCTGAATTTCTACCATGCACTCTGCCGACCACATCCCAGAACCCACCTCTCTATTACCAGCTCCTTATTGTTCATCTGCTGGACGGTGACCACCACCTTTTTCTGTACACCCTGCCGCAGCTTGAAGTAATATTTATCCCTGTCTTTGGGAACCGGACTACAAGAAGAGAGGGAAAAAAAGTAAGAGAGAAAACTGCACTTATTGATATTCTGGTTGCCCACAATAGAAACCAAATGAAGCAACAGTTCACCTCACTCAGTGAATAGCAACTGTTAAAACTAACACCACTCTCAAAGAGCGAGAGGAGGAAGCAGAACTGCAGTTTCTTCAGATGTGAGTAATGACAAACCTGAAGTTTCCTTTGCCATCATCTTCTTTCACTTCTAGAGAAACGGTGAAGGTGAAGACATCGCTATCGGGGGGAAGTGGCAACGCCGAGTCTTGCATGTCTGTGGCAGCTTTTGATGAACGCTTGAAGGCCGTTGAGAAGCTATAGAGGATGCGACTAACCTAAATAAAGAAAAGAGGTTGAGCTTTGAGATCTACTCGATGAACACTTATAAATAAATGCAACTCACGGCCTCTTTGATATGGCAGGAGAAGACGTGGATTTGAAAGTCCTCCGCGCTGCGGTAGCTCTCGGTGAAGGAAAAACAGTCGCTCTCAACAGATCCCTCGCATCCTCGGGCACAAAACAACACCTTGTAGATGGGAAAAGACGCAAATTCTGTTCCAGTGGCCTGGTCGACAATTCTAGAGCAATAAAAAAACATAAAAATAGAAATATAACAATCTAAAGCAGTCTCTTTTACATAATCTAAGATCATTTACAATGTACATCAAATTTAGTCCCAACTGATTGCTATGAAAAAAAACGCAAACCGATTTGAGGCAATCAACATAAAAATCTAAATACATTTTTAGAAGACCCTTAAATATAATATAATATAAAATTCGAAAATCTGGAAAAGTAGTTTTAGAATACAATTTGTAATGCACACATTTATTACATTTAATGCTAACAAAATGCTAAATAAATCTGAAATAAAGAATATTTAAAGATATAAAAATTACTAATTCAAAAACATACATTTAAAAAAAAAAAAAAAAAGCTAAACACAAGCACTCTCAGTAAACTGGAATTCAAAACTAATTTAAATAAGAGTTCTGTACATGGAAATGACATACAGTGAACCTCAAACAACATTGTTTCCTCTTCGTGTAAATCTCGTACGTGAAAGAGACCACTGAAAAAGAGGCGAATCCCAACACAACACATACTGTCATGTTGCAGTCAGGATCATTAATGTTTACGCCCCCAACATTTGCATAACGTATACCAACCCAGCCGGACCTGCACAGCCGAATCATTGATGCAGTGCTGCCAGATATTACTATTAAAAAAAATAATAATAATAATACATTTGTAATTAAGATAAGATAAAGATATCGCTGACCATAAACTGCAATGTCCTACTACTTTATTGCCAAAATGAGTGAAAAGACATGTCCAAAACGCATATAACAGGTGTATCTGGCAACACAGAGGGTGTGTCCACAGCCGTGTTCTCACTCACAACTAGAGGTCTGCGCGGGACTGTTTTTTTAGTCCCACTCCCACAAGGTTATATCCTGCACCCACCCGCTGCCGATATATATTAATTCTTTGTTTACCCGCTGTCCGTTTTGAATCATTTTCTTCCCGACTTGACCGTTCCCGCTAAATATAGCCTAGATCTCGTTTCCAAAATCTATTTTGGAAATTTAAATTTCCTCTACTGAAATAAAGAGAGATAGGCTAACAAATAAAAATGTAGTAATAACAAAATTGTATTTGTTATTTTATTCATCTTGTCAAGAGTCTTGAATTTATTGACTTTGACTTTAATTTATATGAATTAGCCTTTCTTAAGACACAAAATTCGTTTAACATTTTAGGAAAAAAGTAACAGAAATCTTTTTTTTTTCGTCTTGTCAACGATTCGTTTAATGTTTACAACACAATAGGAAAAAGTGTCGCAGAGAGAAAAAAACTAGGTTGTACAAAAAAAATACTATTTACCTATTTTATTCTTGACAAAATGCTGAATTCGTTTGCCATTTTTCTGTGGAAGTGTTGCAGAGAAAAATAAATAAATACGACATCTGTGATTTAAAATTGCTAAGCAAACTATAAACAAACCTGGGTTGAATGTTCTTCAAGGACAGCGCATCCACATTTTGCTCCATCCTTATTCTGCTCTGTCACTCTTCGACAGCCTGCTCTGAGAACCGTTATGCACTTGCTGCACACAAACCCTGCAAATAAAATGCATGAGGCAGAAAGCATGCATGCATCGCGTGCATAACAGTGCTGAGTGCAGGCTGGACCAGTGGTCAATAAGAATAAAGCGCAGATATGCAGTTCTGAATGTATGTCGGAAACGGGATATTGTGAGACTGCCCTCTCCCGTTCAAATTACACAGAGTTACCGACCGCTACCACGTTTTATTTGGGAATTTAATCCTGCGGCAAAATAAATATGGTCGGGTCCCGCAGGACACTCGCGGAAATGCAGACCTCTACTCACAACTCTCTCTCGAGCCTTGTTCACTCCACCAGCATCTCACAGCGATCATGTTCATACCACGGACGCTAAACATTCTCGCAAAATCTGTATCTTCGTCTGATACAGGCTCAAACACATAAGGTTGGATTCCTAATCTCTCCATCGTTCACAGACAGTAGAGATCTGTTTGCTGTGTGAGATACTGAAATGAGCCACGCTGTGAAACAGCCAATCAGAGCAGAGCTCCACATTATTATTCATGACCCTTCCTTAACCTTTCTAAGGTTAATAGACAATTTCATTCAAAGGACAAATCCTAGGGTTGTAAATGGACATGTAAAACAGCTTCTGGAGAATTTTTGCCCTTTACCTAAGTCACATACATTCAATGTATATATCAGAGAACAATTTAAAATATTGTATCATTCTATGGCACCTTTAAATATAATTTGCAATGAAACATCTATATATATATATATATATATATATATATATATATATATATATATATATATATATAAAATAGAAAACACAATACTACGGGTCTCAGACGTGTGGATCCCACTGTAGTTTTACTGTAAGTGACTGACCGGACACAACCGTCTGGACCGTTGGGCACATGGAGGGTGACAGGGATGGGGATGGCGCTCTCTGCCCGCAGGGTGGCGATGGCTTTCTGGGCCTCCGTCTCGTTACGAGGGGCCTTCACCCAGGTACAGCCAAGATAGGACAGTTTACTGAACTGCACGCTGCCTTCCTCCTGCTCTGTCGAACTCTCCAAAACTGCTGCTGATGCTTCTGTGGACACAGACAATGAAGAGTCAATACAAGGTTCAGAAACATGTATTTGTTTAATTGTATTTATATTTTAAATATTATGCTTTTTATATATTAAGTTATCAAGTGGCTCATCCAATCATATTTAAGAGGTATAACAATGTGTTTTCTGCTTTTTTTGTAATACTCAAAAAATAAACACTTGCTTTGCATAAACTTTTGTTTTATGTATTGGTACATTGTCAAGAGTGACTGAATGAGGAAGTTTGTGTGAGTTAGAGAGGAAGTAAGTGTTCAAAGTGCCCCAATTTTAGCATTTGGCAACAGGAAGTAGTTAAGCTAAATCGAGCTGGTTTAAATGGCATCTGTTGAAACCCCTGTATTTAAATAAATTAGTATGCTGCAGCTCTACCTCTGTTCATTTGTAAAATATTTATAAGACATAGTTTAAAAAGGACCAATGAGAGTTTGGGATATACAGGTGCATCTCGATAAATTATAATGTCGTGGAAAAGTTCATTTATTTCAGTAATTCAACTCAAATTGTGAAACGCGTGTATTAAATAAATTCAATGGGCTCACATTTAACAAAAATACACCAATTCAAAATCTCAATAAATCTTATGAAGTATTCTAATTTGTTGAGAGAGTGAATTGGTGGGTTTTTGTTAAATGTGAGCCAAAATCATCACAATTAAAAGAACCAAAGACTTAAACTACTTCAGTCTGTGTGCATTGAATTTATTGAATACACGAGTTTCTCACGAGTTACAATTTGAGTTGAATTAATGAAAAAAATTTACTTTTCCACGACATTCTAATTTATTGAGATGCACCTGTACGGTGACCAGTATGTACCATGAGGAGCAGTGTCCAGAGTCAGGCTGGGTGGTCTGATCTTAGAGCTGAGAGCTACAGGACTTCCTTTCTCCTCTGCAGATCCTGGTCCATCACCAACATCATCCAAGACCTCCTCCATCGCCCGCTCCAGCTGTTCACTCCCATTCGACGACATCTGGCAGAGGGCAGAGAATAAATATTCTAGATTAACTTCATTCTTACCGACACATTACAACAAATAGTAAAGGATGCTTTGCAGGCTGTAAGAAAGAGACACCTTGAGCCTAGGCCTCCCCTCGGAGCTGGAAGGGGAGCCCCCAGCGGTGGGCGGCACAAGCACAAACTCCTCACTGGTGACGGTTGACACAGATTCAGTGGAGCCGCTCACTCTGCCCAGAGAGGAGCTATCAGCCATGATAGCCTGGGACAGTCTGCCCGATCGGCCCACTGCTGCTGCAACCCTACCAACAAGACAGACCTGTTACACTGGATTCATGCTGGATTACAAGACCTGCTTTAACTTCCGCAATGTTACATACTCAATGACTGGGTGGTTTTCTCTGCACTGGATTTCCTTGCTTCTTAAACCTGCATGGTGCAATTTTAAGGTGCTATAAATCAAAACCATATTGGCAGATTTGTATATATTTAACATACATATATACACACACATATATATATATATATATATATATATATATATATATATATCTTATACTTTATTATATTTCAATCATAGTATGTGTGTAAAATAACATGCAGGTGAATTGAACTGAACTTTTATTATTATTTCAGTAAGGCTATTTTGCCAGCTTTGTATTAAAATAATTTGATTATCAATAATAAAATAAAAATGTTAATAAAAAAATAAAAAGTATTAAATATATATATTTATGTTTTGTCTCTTTATAAGTTATTTTTTCACTTTTATATTTATATATAAGGATGCAACGATTATAGATTTTGTTGGTACGATTATAGTCTGAGGAATAATCACGGTTTCACGATTATTACGATTATGAAGCATGTATTCATTTCACAACATAAAATCACATAAACACACTAGGGCTGCTCGATTAATCGAAATGAATTGGCAATGGCGATTAGGCAAAAGCTGCAATTGTCAGGCATATCTCTCAGTGAAGCATAGTTCTGTGATCAGCAGTAAATCTCCATCCGAAGACCAAAGGGCGCTCTCGCGCCGAAACTCAAAATCCACCCCGAAGAAGAAACCCAGGAAATGCCTATCGATGCGGATGAATAAACAGAAGATATAACTGCTTTCATTGATTCAACGTGACTAATAAACACAGGACTACGACAATACATGATTTATCCGAGTTCTTCTTATAATTATTATAATTTTCATTAAAGTATATAATAATTAAATGCTAATCGACATTTACTTTTATCACTGCTTAGAATACCATGAAATATGCTGCGTGCCTTATTCTGTGTAAGAAGCCACGTCATCTCACAGAAGGATTTATTTCAAACACTCAACTGACGTAATGAAGTGAGTTGAGTAAAAACATGTTATTAAATGTGGTATTATTTTCACATGCTTTCAAATGGAGCAGCATTTGTTAATACACAGAGCCGTAGTTCACAGAGAAGCTACGCAAACAGCTGTCATTATCGCAGAATGATTTCTTCGATTTAATAATCGTGCGATTATATCGTCTGCGATTATGAACGTGAATTGTGATATTGCGTAGCTTTTCAGTGAACTACGACCTTGTGTAATTAATTTTATTTCCGTTTTTTTCGAATAGTAATCGAATAATACCCAGCGATAATTGAATATTACTTTTGCTTAAAATACTCATTAGGTTTAGGTTGTACTATATTTACCTTATTTGTACCTTACCTCATTTGTATTTGCATTTTTAATGTATATACCAATTAAATGCACTAGACTTTTGTGCTGGTGCACCTAAGAAAAAAAGTTAGGTGCACCAGTGCAACCAGTGCAAAAACTTAGTCTAGAGCCCTGTTTAGGATTGCTCTTTAAAAAGAAAAAGAAGTTCTTATCCGATTACTCGATTAATCGATGGAATTTTCAGTAGAATACTCGATTACTAATGTATTCAATAACTACAGCCCTACTGTGAAGTGAATTTTATTTTCTGCTGATGTCATCAAGGCCTTGTGGGTGGGGAAAATGATCATAAACAGTAATATCATAATAACTTAATGATCCTAATCTATAATAATAATAATAATAGACTATAATAATATTAGTGTGTTTTTTATAATACTTAATTTTACGTCATTTTCATATCATTAGTGTAATTTAGTGCTGTCAAACAATTAATCACATCCAAAATAAAAGTTTTTGTTTACTTAAAATATGTATGTTTACCATGTATATTTATTTTGTATATATAGGCCTAAATACACACACATGCATGTATACATTTAAATATTTATGTATTTACATTTGTATATATTAATATTTATATTTAAATAAACAAATATAATGCATGTAACAAAACAAGAATCCATGCACATAACATTATCAAATTCTCAGCAACATGAATTTATAGTATGGTTAATATAAATGTCTCTCTGCATAATGGTGTGTGTGTGTGTGTGATCCTTTAAAGGAGCATGTGGTTGCAATTTACAGTGTGGATCATAGTAAATGATATCAAATGTCAGTGTATTTTCATTCAGTTCTATGCAACAGAATCAGACATAAAGAAAAGTATGTTCTCAGAGGCAAATAAATTTGCCTGGATGATCATTGTGGTTAAAGACATGATTTAAAGAATCTTCAGATACAATAATGCAAATTATAAAATAAATATGAAAATATATTTCTTTTGTAACACTAAATGCAACTGTGCTCAATATGATATGGAAAATGCATTTAAAAAGTTTTTAAAAGGCTCTATTTTTACATTTAATTTCAACTAAGCTTTGGATACTAATGTTCAGACAGACAGACAGGAGCTGAATCAAAAAAGAAACAGCGATCGAACAATCAATCAGCACTAAAGCACCAGTCACTTTCAAGAGTTACAGCAGTGTCATCCGAAAATGATATCAACCATCTAGCATTTCACACATTTCTGATTCAACAAGCTCACGTTTACTGAGGTGTCACCTTTCTAAGTG
Organism: Gymnocypris eckloni scoliostomus; assembly: GCA_027564155.1. NCBI lineage: Eukaryota > Metazoa > Chordata > Actinopteri > Cypriniformes > Cyprinidae > Gymnocypris > Gymnocypris eckloni. Next base: position 39,736,966 of record CM050418.1, read on the forward strand.
CATCTTCACAGCCTTAAAGTCTCTGAACCAAAGCACCACTGATGTTCACACCTAGCTAGTTCTCACAAGTAAATCAATTACACACTATTACACAACTATCAAGTGTAATGGTCAGATAACAGCGATAGTGATCTCAAACAAGTATCGAGCCAATAAAGAAACAGCAATACCATAGCATCGAGTTCCGTGTGTTCATATCAGTGGGTCACAGTGGGTGAAAACTTCACATTCACACACACAGCAGTCATGTGGTCGTCATTCTCCGTCAATTACAGCCATTGAAAAATGCACAGATAAAACCAATGCTAACAGAACGTCTCTGTGTGCCCTTCATTCTCATTATGTAGTAGATCCTCGCTTGACATAGAGAATGCATTTAGTTACTCACTAGAGAGAACCAGTTAGGCATTCAAATTGAATTAGACAGCAGAAATGCCAAGGAGACAAAATATATGGTCATAAAAACTCATGGTCATTATTTTAGAATTAGCCGGTTAAGTAATATAAAGATTTCTATTCCCTTTGGATGTCCATTAAAGAATTATATTGTTGCCAAAAGACATAGTCCGTTAATAATCTCACACTATCTATTTTAATCTTATATGTTTTTAATTCTTACTTGTTAAAATGACATTATATTTTACTTTTCTTTATTATTACATGTTACTCTTCTTTTTACCATATATATATATATATGCAGAGGGGTACTTTTAGTCTGAGACCACTAATGTGTTTTATTCTTTATATACTTTACCTGATTTGATCTACATTTCATTTTGATTATATTTATTTAATTTATCATTCAAATAAAGAAATTTATTACTTAAATGTTTCAAAATTTTAAAACTTAATTACATACATGTTTGAAAAAGTTACATTTTACTTTTTTACAAAGTTACATTTTAAGAAAAGAAATTAAATACATATATATTATATGTATATATAATCAAATCCAACAAAACAATTTACAATATAATTTAATAATATAATGGCATATACAACATTACAGCTAACTAGAACCATAACAAATGTATAAATATTTAGTTGAAATAAAATAAGTGTTAGCTGAAATAATATAATATAAATATCTTAAACATATTTTTTCAGCAAGTTACTAAGGCAATATTTAATTTCAATATTTCAATATTCAATATTTAAACACACACTGTGTTTAGCTGTGGTCAGAAGATTGTCAGCATTTAAATTAATTTAATTAATTATAATAACCGATAATAATTTAATGAAAATACAATATTTCAGTAAACACTAAATAAAGTAATATCAAAAATATTTTAAAATTTGCAATCAAATAAAATATAATACAAACATCATGTTCCTTTAGCTGTAGGCAGCGAGAGGTTAAACAAAGTAGCCTATAAGTCGCATTTTATTATGTTCATTCAGAAATAGGCCTATTCAAACATTATAATAAACACTGTAAACATAGCTACACACACACACACACACACACACACACACACACACACACACACACACACAGAGACACACACACACAAGACACACACACATAAGAAGCTATACACACAGAGACACACACACACAGACACACACACACACACACACACACACACACACACACACACACACACACACACACACACACAGAGACACACACACAGACACACACACACACACACACACCCACAGAGACACACACATAAAACAAAATGTTTTGAAATCACCCAGCAAAGGAACAGAAGAGTCATTTGGAACCAACAGAGGAACTACATATTTAAACAGATAAGGTTCATATGTTTGACCTTGTTTTTATAATGATAAATGAACATTGCATTGTGAAGGTAGAATTAACTGTAACCTATTTTTGTAATAATATATATTCCCTTCCAACAGTGGAAGCAACTCTCTCGGTCATGAAGATAATCAATTGTAAAAATCTGCTTGTATTTGTGTACATACAACAATACACACACAATTATCTTTGCAAATTTTTGTAAATAATAAGACAAAAATAGAATGCATCTTAATTGCCATAAATAATTTAAGTAAATACATAATGAACAAATACTGCATACTCTAGAAAACACTTTCATAAAACATACAATTTTTAAAATTTATTTGGGAATTGGAGCCAGTAAATTTGATTGTTTATTTAACCCATCATTAATGGATCCGTTAATCAGCTAATGGCTTTATTCGTTTCTATTATAATATTATTGTCATATATTAATGCAATTATATTCCCATAAATATTTAGGTATTGAAAAAATATATAACTGGTAAATATAATATAATGGTTCTGCTTATGATTTCTAACCATGATTTTGCTTGTTTTTATAAGCTATAAAGACATTGCCTATTTAAAAAATGATTTACACAATAATAGAACTAAATGAAAGAACAGACAGCTCTATAACAGCCTGTCAATCACCAATGATGCATCTGCAATTATTCAATGTTGTGGTAACATTCATTTCATCAAAGTCATTTTCAATAATTGTAGACAAATTACTACTGCAGATTATTCTTGTTATCCTTGAGCTTTGGAGAAGAGACGCCTTTAACGTACAACCAGATGAGGAGTTCATGTTTGTTTTACCATCCTGATCCTTTTAAACATTAGCCAAACAAACAGTGTGCCTTTCCATTATGTAAATCACATTATTTCATACATCACTCTTCTTGTTTGTTTATATATTACACATATATATATATAAACAAATAATTAATCTATATTTTAGTTGTCACACAGATACGCACAGTAAGCAAACAGTATAACAAATGAACCCAGTTTAACCAGCTGTTCAGTAAATTTAAAAACAATACAAAGTGCGAAAACGAAATATTATAATATCAAAATATTAGCAGCTGAGCAACAGAACGCCTTCAACATTAACAGAAAAATTAAATAACTGACTACACACCGTATACTTTTCCATTAAAACAACGCTGTTTCATTACAACACAAACATCGTAACCGCTAGTTAAAACTTGAAACAGCAGATATAGAATTTCAGTGAGAATACTTAGCCTAACTAAACTGAAGCTAGTCACACAAGATGAAATGCCACTACAAATCAACAATTATTTCGCTCACTTTTCGTAAATAAAATAAGCGCTTACGAGCTTCTAAAATTAAAAATAGACCAAAACGCGAAATGCGTGTCCATTAACGCGGTCAATCTTTCATTTTGGTGTTTGTTTGCTTTCTAGAAACATTACTTAGACAAACATTGCTTAGCCTATTCCACAGATTCTGGAATTAACAAATTACCAAACATTTTGGGCTGAGCAAGCGCGCTGAGCATATGGCGCGGGCGCAATCTTCAGAAGACGATCTCTGCTCTGGAGAGGAAATATGACACGCCCACGCCCCACGCTTCAAACGCGCGAGTCAGCAGCAGAGCTTATCCTGTTCTGAACTCATCTTTCTGGATTACTATCTGTCTGTATGCCGGTCTGTTCTTTCTGCTGCATTACATTGGTTCGATAGCATACTGGTGGGAGAGTTAGCGCTGCAACTTCAGAAAACACATGCAATAGCGATTTAGAAATCAAGCAACAAATCATTTCATCATTTGACAGATGGGTGCACAGCCTCATAAAAACCATGGTCATTATTTTGCAGCCAGTTTCTTTGGATGTCCATTAAAGAATGATATTGTTGACTGGTAAAGATATAGTCGGTTGTTTCCTTAATTTGCAGGTGTTTTTCTATTTGCAGCATTTCTCGCCACCGTAGTAATCAGACCATATTTTTATGAATTACACAGTGTTGGGGATACTTTTATTATTATTATACAATTTTCAAAAAATACAGTGGGGTTCACAAGTCTGAGACCACTAATATGTTTTAGTAAAATATATATTTCATTACAATTTATATTCTAACACTTTTCCAAATTTTCAAAAAATTATATGTATTTTTTATTATTTTCAAATTCTTTTTTTTTTTTTTTTATTAGCAAATGTAAAAGCCCTCTCACAAAAATGTTATAATGAATAAACCTCAGGCTGAAAAAGTAAATCACGTCTGTACAGCAGAGAAGGAAGTTCAACACTCTTCATCAATAAAAACAAACATGCACAATAATTGTTAAAGTTATCTAATATAATTTTTGCTTATTATTATGGTTGAACTGGGTCATACAGCTAACTAGAACCATAACAAATCGGTTAATAAATGAGATTTAGATTTATATTTGTGTTGTTTAACATATTTAATTATTACAGGTTTGCGTCATATTCTGAGTTTGCTTTTCACTGTTTTAATTCATTTTGATGAATACTGAATCTGTTTTTTGGGATGAATTACTGCACGTTCACATTTAGTCTAGATTAAACTGAAGTAAGATCATGTTAATAAACACGGCACTGTCAGTCAATAAATGAAAAACAGTAACAGATATTTTCTTTAAATTAAAAGTAATGATTACTTTACTAGTTACTTGAAAAACTTATATTATTACATGGTTTTGTAATGCGCTGACAGAGAGAATTATATGTACTGTATATATAGTCCAGTTTGTGGACATTCACAAAGATCCAGTCATTAGTCCGTAATGAAAATATTTTGATCACAAAATTATTTCAGATTTAAGAATTAACATCGCATCAACTACTGATCAAATCAAAATCAAATCAAATCATGTTCCTTGTCACATCACCAGCAGCACAAATGCCTTGGTGAGTTAAACTGAGCGTGCTCCAGACAGTGTAAAAAAAGTTAAAAAAATTACATATGGACAGTACATATTTACAGACTGTACAGAAGACAATGTGCAAAATACATATACACAGTACACACACTCTCTCTATAAAGACACACACAACTACACACACACACACACAATCTATACATTATGTAGTCTATACATAGTAATAATGTGAAGGTGCAACAGATCATAAATTAACAGCAGATTTATACAGCAGTAGATTACAACCCAACAGATTAAAGACATATTAAACAGATACTGAATTGTATGGTGTCAGTGATAGCAGATGGCATAAATCACAGTGTGTGTGTGTAGTCCAGACTGAACTGTGAAACATCAGTGCACACTTTTAAAGTTCAAAATGGTCCAATCTAATAGTTCTGACTGTTATTTGTCCCGATAGCCTGAGGAGCTGTCCTCAGTCGGCTAGTCCATGATCGGATATGAAAACTCTGCCCTGAGGGCAGCAGAGAGAGAAGAAGTGTCATTTGGAATGGAGGAACTATATAATCCTCCGGCAATATAAGGTACAAGGCTTTGCATATCCTGGAGAGAAGCTCACCATTAACAATGTGGCGGGCAGTTATACAATTATGCATTTTAACCTAATCTTTGCCAGCGGTCTGTAATGTACAGGCGGTGATGCAGCCGGGTCAGGATGCTCTCCACAGTGCAGGTGTAAAAATGAGATATATATATCTTGGGCTCAATAAAACTTCCTCTCAGGAAGAATAATAAATAATTGTGCCTTCTTCAGCACTTAATATAAACTATAAATACATACATGTGAGATCCATTTATGAATGTATTTGGGAACTTAAAGCTGCTCACCCGCTCCACAGGTGTCTTGTCGATGGTGATGGGTGTGTGTCTGTCTATTCCTGTATATCCAATACCAGCTTTCTTGTCATATATTAATGAGAGGTGGTTCTCCTGACACCATTTTGTCTGTACTTACCGACCGGACAAGTAATCTCATCGTTACTCGGGGCAAGTGAATGACTGATGTCATCAGCAAAGGACAAGCACATGTGGAGCTGTGTGTTGCTGTACAGTCGTGTGTGTACAGGGAGTACAGGAGTGGGCTGAACGGATCATTGCCATTCTGGACCATGTATTATTAATTATAACTAATTAAAATGCACATATTCATGTTCCAAAACGTTTTGTCATCTAAACCTTATTCACCAAATATACTTATACGTATATACTTTGAGTACCCCAGAGATTTTAAAATAAATATTTCAATAACTATCACATTTGCATGTTCACGGTTTCTTTGATGTTGATTAATGATCATATGGTATGCAGAGGTAAATACAAATATTTCATCTTTGTTAGTAAGTGTTTTATTTAAAACAAAGACTATTTACAAAGAGTTTGGGAAACTTTGACGTAATATAATATTTAATGCACTTCACGTTGTAAATGACAACGAATGGAACATATTTATTTACTCTTTGCATTTTTTACATCATTATGGTACAAGATAATGCTATTTAAATCAATGTGATAAATGAGTTAAATCAAAAATTATCTAAAAGTAATCCAAAAGTAATCTGATTTCAATACCTAAAATATGTAATGTAACAGATTACGTTACTGACTACAATTTTTGTCATGTAATCAGGAATCAGTAACGGATCACAGTTTGTAAGTAATCTACCCAGCTCTGGTCAGCAGCGACTACAGCGGCACCTGCTGCAGGTTTACTACTGCCAGTCTTTCTTTATTTAGGAAAACGAAATATTGAATTTAATGTAATGTATTAATGTTAATAACGTACTAATATTACGTAATATCACATTACAAAACTTATTTTGTTGAAGTGCATTTAATTGAATTTATATATTTTTACATAAAATATAATTGAGCAAAAACACAAAAATAATACACTGAATGTATTCATATATATATAATGTTTAGGGCTGTCGGTTTAACGCGTTCATTTAATTAATTATAATTATAAATTATATAAATAAGTTGATAGTTGTGTTATATTTTATACACAATATTATGTATTTTTGCTCAATTTTGCTGAGAAGGTATACCTTTAAAGCCAGAGTAGTATAGTTGCACGTCTTGGAGCAGCACATCTGTGTTTTGTTTTGAACAATCATGTAAATCAATATCATGCAAAGACCAATTCATAAAGAAAGCCATTAACTTCATTCCTGAAAGAATCAGCCGTTTGAACGAACCGAATGAAGACATTTACCGCCACCTGCTGGCAGATTTAGTTTCTTATTTAGAGTATCATTTCATATAAAAAATATATATATTTTTTTATCTTCAAGTAATACAAAAAATCGATAAATAACATAATAATAAAAAAAAAACATTAATGGGATAGTTCACCCAAAATAAATTAAAATATTTTTCATAATTTACGCACCCTCATGTTGTTGCAAACCTTCCTTTTATGGAACATAAAAGAAGGTATTTTGAAGACTGTTGTAACAAGGCTGCGTTGGTTACTAATGACTTTCATTCTATGAACAAAATACTGAAATATTTCTCTAATTGTCTTCTTTTATGTTCTATAGTTTATGCTAGAACGTTATAGCCTAAATGTTTATGTGTAATACATTTTATGTTGAGTCAGATAAAATATTTATTTCTAAAGTTACAATTTGTAATTTCTACTTTATACTTTCTCATTTAGATTTACATTTAGTCATTTAGCAGATGCTTCTCTCCAAAGCGACTTATAAATGAGGATAATAGAAGCAATCAAAACCAAAAAAAGAGCAACAACATGCAAATCAAATAAAATACATCTAACACAAAAATAGCTTTAAATAATCTTTTGTGGGTAATTTCAGTCAAATTTATTTTGTGATTAATTCGATTAATTAATTGACACATCATGTAATTAATACGATTAAAAAGTTTAATCGACTGACAGCTCTAATCATTTTATTATATAATAAAATATAAATAAGTCTTATGAAGAATTGGTAGAGCCAAATAATTATAAGTCTACTAAATACTTCTGTTAAGAAGTATTTAGTAGACTTATAATCAAATCAAGTATCATTTTATATTAATACAAATTAATTAAGCATTCAATTCATTAAAATGTATAAAAACAAGTTTATTGAAGTAAATTTAATTTAATTTATAATTCATGAAATACATTTTAATTAAATATTTATAAATATTTTTGTTTAAAAAAGGTATTTTATAGAGAAGTGGCACAGAGTAATATGTTCATTTATTTCTTTATTTGCTCACTGGTTCATCTGTAAAACATTGCTCATGTTTTAAACAAGAAACTACAGTAAAAAGGTTTTTCTTCACATGGAAAGTAACAGTTGCTACCAGTTCTATGATCACATCCTTGTCATTGACAGATAATTATGATCAAGCATCACAAATGTATAAGTTCAAACACATTAACCTTGACTAAACATGAGTCATTATTTGACTGATAGTAGTTGTACCAGGTTAACAAACAGCCAGAAAAATAACTTACATATTCAAACTTTTGCATGCACTAAAACGAAAGTGCATAATAAACATAAACTTCAAACATTTAGTCATTTACTAAACAGACACTCTTTGTTATGACTGATTACACTGAACTTGCATAGAAATGGCTAAAGAAAAATTTTCAGTTAAAGATGAAGTGTGTAATTTCTGCACCTCTAGCGCCACCAAGTTCCCAAGCAAAAAAATCATTATTTAAAAAATTTAACTAAATAAAAGTCTTAAAGTTTTTGAAGACTGCTTAGAAAACTAGGAGCCCTTACCCCTATTTTTGTCTTGTTTTTTAGTAAAAACATTGACAACACCTTTTAAGGTAGAACAATATGTTAAAACTTCAAAGAATGTTTATTTTATTCAATGTTTGTTATTTTATTGTTGCTTTTGTTCTATTTTCTTTTTTTATTCGTTGTTTTTGAAAACCAGCAGAATGTTTTTTCTTGTTTTAGCCCTTCACTCTGTATTTTTGTTTTGTTTTCCATAAAAACATTTAAACACCTTTCGAAACAGTGTAAGCCTATCTTCAGAGAATAGTTCATTATTAATATTTAATTTATTATTATTTGTTATTTAAATAATTTTGTATTAGTTTTTTGTTTATTTCATTGTTATTGTTGTACACTGTTTTGAAAAGGGCAGTTTTTTTCTTGTTTTAGGACAAATCTAACTTTTAGTTCAGCGAAGTCTACTGAAATAAGAGGGAAAATATTAAACATAAAAAACTAATTCAAGATGAAAAAGCAGCTTTATCTTGCACAACTTTGCTTCTCAAGTGGGTTTACCTTGTTTTAAATATGCTTAGATTTACAAACAAGACAAAAATACAGAATAGTAACAATTTTCAGTGTTAATTAGAGTTAAATAAATTCAGGAAGAACAAATTTGTATCAGTTTCTATAAAACATTATATAGGAATATTGACTTAAGTTTACTGCTAGACAAATAAATGTAAAATTGAGTACTGTTTTCGGAGGACGTCACTGATCAGACATCAGTGCTTATGGCACGTGTGTTGGAATAGAGGTCCGGCCGGCTGTGCAGAGAGGGAAGGATGAGAGACAGGGATGGGTTGTCGTAGTGGGACGGCATGTAAGTGATGCGTTCGGCCCCGTTCCGTGTTTTGCCTGCCGTGGTGATGTAGAATGGAGAGCTGTATGGGGAGCAGGTGGGACAGAAGCTCTGCGGGGGCGTGAGCTCCGGTGACAGGGAGAGCGGGGTGGAAGCGGCCTCGTCCATCCTGGATGTGCTGCATGCGTTGCAGTCAAACGGGGGTTGTGGACAAACAGCATCTGGATCGGATCCATTCTTCTTACAGCAATAATACTAGGAGAAAAACAAGGCCAGACAGTCAGTAAGAGAGATAGGAATGTCATAGGACATCAGTGGAGGAATGAATAATTGAATGAATTAATAAATAATAATAATTATAAATAATTAAATATAATAATAATATATTATTATTATTATTATTATTATTATTATTATTGGTGGTGTTGTTTAATTACAGGAGTACTATCCTTTGGCCCAATGTCCAAATTGGGCCAAATTAGCCATTTTCTCTCCCTGGTGCCATGTGACTCGTTAGTGAGATGCGAGCAGCTATCGTCAGATCATCAGGATGGATTGAGAGGTAGAGTTGAGTGTCATCAGCATAGCAGTGATATGAAAAGCCATGTTTCTGAATGACAGAACCTAGTGAAGCCATGTAGACATAAAAGAGAAGTGGTCCAAGAACTGAGTCCTGTGGCACCCCTGTAGCTAGATGTTGCGATTTGGATACCTCACCTCTCCAAGATACTTTGAAGGACCTATCTGAGAGGTAAGAGTCAAACCACTGGAGTGCGGTTCCTGAGATGCCCTTTCTCAATAGGGTTGACAGGAGGATCTGGTGGTTGACCGTATCAAAAGCAGCAGACAGATCCAGCAATATAAGTAATGAAGACTTGGAAGCCGTTCTTGTAAGTCTTAGATCTTCAATAACTAAGAGCAAGGCAGGTTCGGTGGAATGTCCACTTCTGAAGCCAGATTGGTTACTGTCCAGGAGTGAATATGAATGAGGATATGAATGAGTGTATGTTTGCTGGTAAAATGTAACTGAAAACAGAATATATATATATATATATATATATATATATATATATATATATATATATATATTTATATATATATATATTTATTTATTTAGACATTTAGCAGATGCTTTTATCCAAAGCGACTTACAAATGAGGACATTATAGAAGCAATCAAAACCAACAAAAGAGCAACAACATGCAAGTGCTGGTTAGCCTAACGCAGTACACGTAGAAAGGTTTTTTTGTTGTTTTTTTGTTTTTCTGAAAACGAATATATAAAATATAGAACAAAAGAAACCTAGTATTAGTTTTACAAGAAAAGCTAGCAGTTAGAGAATAAATATGCAATTGATAGATGGTCACATTTGTGTGTTTTATTAAATAAAAAAAAGACAGATTAGATAAAATAAAATTAGAATAGAGAGTGCTAGAGTTAGAGGGTCAAATAAAGATGGAATAAATGTGTTTTTAGCCGTTTCGTGAAGATGGCTACCATTATACATCAAATAAAAGTATATAAAATTAAAAGTAAAAAGTATATAAATAAAATAAAAATCAATCAATAAAATTTTTTTATTTAATTATTTTTTATCTACTCTCTATTGTTTTACTATTGCTACCATTATAAATAAAATAAAATTAATAAAGTGTATGAATAAAATGAATAAAAATCTGTTTCCCTATTTCTGCCATTAACCTCTTAAAAATAGAGGTGCTTAAAAGGTTCTTTACAACGATGCCATTGAGCAACCATTTTTGGCTCCACAAATAACCATTCAGTCAAAGAATCTTTAAAGAACCATCTCTTTCTTACCTTTTTATAATCTGAAGAACCTTCTTTCACCACAAAGAACCTTTTGTGAAACAGAAAGGTTCTGCAGATGTTAAAGGTTCTTTATGGAACCATTTAGACAAAGGTTCATCTATGGCATCGTGAAGCACCTTTATTTTTAAGAGTGTATAAATAAAATAAAAGTAATAAAGTTTACAAATAAAATAAAAACTCTGTTGATTCACTTTTTTATATAATTCATCTAAATCTATCAAAAACGAAAACTATGGCTGACTTTTTCAAAACAAACAGAATTTTTAATATTAAATAAAAAATATGCACACCCTACTTTTTCAATATATTGTCATTATTAGCCTATATACAAAATATATATATAAATAAAAAATATATAAAATCTGTTAATTTTTTTCTATTTTTGTTTTCTAATAAAACTATTTACTCACAAAATTCAATACATAGAGGAAAATCTCCTGAGGCGCTCACCTGAAGTCGACAGTAACAGAGCACGGCTATGATACACAGGAGAATCACCGTGGCGAGAATTCCTCCGGTTATAACCACAGTTCCCGCTGTCATCCGACCGGATCTCCATCCAACTCTAGACACATACACAGACTGACCGTCAAACCCACAAGCCAAACGACCACTGTAAATGCCAGTGCGGTGTCACAATGTCCGCAAGATGGCACTGCAAAACCACAAAAACCATCCACAGATCCAACACATGAAGTGACTCGAGACAGACGCGTGCGCGTGCTCACATCAAGTGTCTCTGATTGAGTTTGACCAGCGCCACAGATCTGGTTAAGAGCCGCACTGATGAGATCCAATCATGCGGTCTGGAGATAGAGAGAGAGAGAGAGAGAGAGAGAGAGAGAGAGAGAGAGAGAGAGAGGGAGGAGAGGGGGAGAGAGGGAGAGAGGGAGAGAGGGAGAGAGAGAGAGAGAGAGAGAGGAGAGAGGGAGAGAGGGAGGAGAGAGAGAGAGAGAGAGAGAGAGAGAGAGAGAGAGAGAGAGAGAGAGAGAATTTTTTGAATTTTCAAGCATCTTTATTTACAAAAAGATTAATCACATCAAGTCACATAACATTCAACATGTTCACAATTTTAAACCATTTTATAAAATGTGTGCAAAAATAAGTTCATTTTCTATGACAGAACACAAAGCTCCTCTAAGACACCATATTCTTTCAAACATATTTAAGGAGTCCATAGCTTTGTAAAAATTAAAATCAATTAAAAGTCTTGATTTGATCATAGCTGCAAACACCCTTTCAACATTATGATCAACTCTTTGCTCAATCTGATCTCTTCTGCTAATATAAATGGCCATTTTGGCTTTACCCAAAATAAAATAAAGCAATTGACACTCATTTTTTCTTTTTGAACATATTTAAAACCCAAAATAAAAGTCTGCACAGAAAAATTCTCATTAAAACAATTAAAAAGATTTTGCAAACCATCAAATAAAAGTTGAAGTCTTGAACAATACACAAATGTATGAAAAACGGTCTCTCTCTGAAAACAAAAAGGACATTCATTACTAACATCTGGATTCAAAACAGAAATAAAAGCATTAACAGCAATAATGCCGTGCAGGATTCTCCATTGTAGATCTCCAGCTCGTTTAGTTAACGGTGGCTTGTACAGTGCTCTCCACTCTGGTCTAGTAGTACTACTCAATTTAAAAACAGTACGCCACGGTGTGTCAGTTCTTTCATGGAGACCCTTTTTGTTAAAAACTTTTACACAAGCTTTATACAATTTTTTCCCATTACTTTCATACAAATCCACTTTTTCAGATTCCAAAAAAAACCCTGTACAATCACCTAAATTTTGTGAAAGAAGCAGATTTGGAAACTGATCCTTTTCATTAGGGATAAGTTCCCCATCACTATAACCTTGCAGCATTTTTAATTCTTCTACTATAAAAGCAGATTGTAATTTCTGTAATACCTGTGTAACAATTCGGATGGATTTCACTCCTAAAAGAACAGCTACATCCTCAGCTTTTCCAAACCTGGGCCCAGCCACTTTGACTAAACATCCAATTGTTATAGTCTTGGATTTAATGAATGCTGCAGTCATTGTCCCACATGCATCCAAGATGTCCAAACGTGATCCATAGATCAGGGGTTCCTTCAACAGCCAGAATAAAGATGATGTAAAACCTGTTTTTTCCACATGAAAGAGGTCCCATACTTTAAAAAGATTCCTGTAGAACTCTGGCATCCTGGATGTGTTGATTTTTTTGGGATCTAACAAGAACAATGTCTTATCCAAACACAGTCCTTCAGCAGTCTTTAGGATCATACTGGCCACGGCCCTCCAGGTTAAGTTCTCTGGGCCAGTAAGGAATCTCTGTATAAACTGTAAACGAAAAGCAGTCCAGTCCTACTTTGTAGATGTACAAGTCCTTGCCCTCCTTCTTCCTTTGGTAAATACAACACATTATGAGGTACCCAATGCATTTTATCCCAAAAAATCTACTAAAATGGATTGGATTTTCCCAAGTAAAAGTGCAGGTGGGTCAATACAAGCCAGTCGGTGCCATAAAGAAGAGGCCACCAAATTAGATAAACTCTTTACAATCCATTTCCATTTCATTAAGCGTCCTTTCAGTTTTTCAATTATTCCTCCCAATTTTTTTGAACAATTATTTCATCTCCTAAAAACACCCCTAAATATTTCAAGCCATCTTTTTCCAAGTTAACCCATTTGGGAGTGTTGGTACCCCTCTTTTAACACTGCTTCACTTTTACCCCAGTTAATTCTAGCTGAAGAGATGATTTCAAAATCCCTTAGTGTTTTTAATAACATGTCCACATCATTCTGCTTATTAACTAATATGACAACATCATCAGCATATGCTGATAAACATAAAGTGCTTGTACCGCTTGTAGAGATATTCCTTCTAAAACTCCTCTCAATTTATTTAAAAGTGGTTCAATTGCCAATGTGTAAAGTATCCCGGAAAGAGAACAGCCCTGTCTTACCCTCACACACACTTTAAAAGGAGCACATAAGCCACCGTTAACTCTCAATACACTCTCAATGTCATTGTATAAAACTTGTATATATCTAATAAAATCAGAACTAAAACCAAATGCATGTAAAGTTTTCCATAGATATTCATGTTCTACACGATCAAACGCTTTCTCCTGATCTAAGGAAATCAAACCCATATCTATACCCGTAATTTTAGAAACATCAAATAAATCTCTTATTAAATGGATGTTATCAAAAATTGACCGTCCAGGTACACAGTAGGACTGACCAGAGTGGATTACCTCCTCCAAAACCCTTCCTAGTCTAGTAGCTAACACTTTTGAGAGCAACTTATAGTCACAGCACAACAAAGATACAGGTCGCCAGTTTTTTATGTCTCTCACATCACCTTTTTTTGGCAAAAGGGTAAGGACCGCTCTTCTACAGCTCAGTGGAAGAAGTCCTCTGACGAGACTGTCACTGAGAACTGCCAGCAGATCCTTCCCTATCACAGGCCAAAAGGCTTTATAGAACTCAACTGGGATTCCGTCTATCCCAGGAGCCTTGCCATTCTCCATACTCTGGAGAGCTTCGTGCAGTTCACCTAGGCTTATAGCCCTCTTGAGTGCTGCATTAGAGTCTTCAGAGACCTTGACAGTTTCCTCAAGAAACACTGCTCAACAACCTGATTCTCCCGTACTCACAACTATAAAGCTTTTCATAAAAGACATTTGCTCTTTTCCGAATTTCTATAGGGTCTGATATCAGAGAACCAGTCTCAGAAAATAAAGAATGTATAATGCGCTTTTTGACCGCTCTTTTTCCAGACTAAAGAAGAATTTTGACGGCATATCCATCTGGTCTATATCCTTAAACCGTGATCGAACTAGCGCCCCCTGTGCTTTTACTTTTTGCATGTCAGACAACACAGATTTCTTTAAAAAAAGTCCTTCAATATGGGTTTGATTTCCACTTGACTGTGCCACTTCTTGAAATTTAAGAATTTCGTCTTCTAAAACTCTAATAGATTTAATGATATCTTTTGTGACATTGTGAGTGTACTGTTGACATAGTTGCTTGATTTGAGTTTTACCAAACCCCCACCATGTTTGCAGAGACTGAAAACTTGCTTTTTCATTTCTAAAATTTTCCCAAAAAAATTTGAACGTGTCTATAAAATGTGCATCACTTAATAAATTTGTATTAAAATGCCAGTAGGCACTTTTTAGCTTCACAGAGTTTAAAGTTACTGTACCAATAACTAGACTGTGATCAGAAAACCCAACTGGGGTTATGAAGCAGTTCTTAATAATATTAAGATGGTGCTTAAAACAATAAAATCTGTCTAATCTTGCTAATGACAATATATTATCACGGGCATGTACCCATGTATACTGTTTTATATTGCCATTCAAACTCCTCCATGCATCACATAAATAATTTGCTTCAATCATCTGAATAAGTCGTTTACGAGAAGGCATGTGTGGTTCTACATGATTCCGGTCTATGTTACTTTCCACACAATTAAAATCTCCACCTAAAAATAAATACTCTTCACTATTACATTTTTCTAAAGTTTCAGCAAGAACATGTAAAAACACCATTCTTTCTGACGGTAAAGTTGGGGCATATGCACAAATAAAAACAAAAGTGTGATTCTCCACCTGAGCTCGAATCTTTAGCAGTCTACCTTTCACAACCTCTTCCGTCTCAATGGAACAGGGGGTAAAACTATTAGCAAATAAAATAGCAACCCCTCCACTAAGTGAAGATTTATGACTTAAAAAGGGAGACCTTTAAATTCTTTTCCCATTCAAAAGCATTGGTTACGTCACTATGTGTTTCTTGTAAAAGAAAGATATCAATTTTTGTGATTCATCGTTTCATATATCACTGTTCGCTTTATACGATCTCTAGCTCCATTTACATTTAAAGATGCAATGCGAAGTCACTATTTGAAAATAAATAAATAAACTTAGACCATAGAGAAAAAGCAGCCAGTAAGGGCCAAAAGTTTGAGCCAATTTACTGCCATTAACTTTGTAACTGGTTTTGTAGCTTTGTCACAAATTTTTCAATCTATACACCTCTTTGTTTGTGAAACATCCTCACTCATAAACATCCTTGTATTTTCCACAAAGCGTTTAATGTCTGGAAAATAGTCAGCAACCTGTACACCCTCAGATTTTTGTCAGTTTTAAAACTTCCTGATTTCCTCAGTGTGATAATTTTGGCATGTCCATTCTTCCTGGGAACAACTAGAAGCACCAGAATCAGAGAAATCACTCGCTACCAATATCATCAGCATCAGACTCCATTGCATTTTCTGTTTTCCTAGCTTGTTTCGATTCAGAAACCTTGTCTTTCTTTTTTCTCTTTAAAGGTGTTTTAAAAACAGCCTGATCCATATCCATCATCAAATCATCATCTAAATTTGCACTCTCTGGAGGGTTCATGAGAATGTTCTCATGAACCTTGGACTCATTCCCAACGACAACAGGGACAACCAAATCATTCTCCCCATTATTATTTTTTGTGGCTTGATTCACCTCTTCTGTCTGTGAAAGAGGTACTGTATCAGTTAAGCCACTGGTGGATGGCCTGGGTTCAACTTGAATTGGGTCAGACACAATATCTGTTGTTCCTTCATCCCTGACTTGCACACCATTTTCACTTGAGGCATCTTGTGCATTTGTGCCATTTTTGTCTGGACAAACACGCACGAGATGTCCCGTTTTGCCGCAGCCGAAGCACTTCATCCCATCAGTACTTACAAAGACAGTGTAATCAAAGTCATCAACTCTCAACTTCAGATTCAGATTGAGCTCAGTTCTATTATCTTTCAGGATCATATAAATAAATCTCCTGAACGATACTACATGTTTAATTAAATCTGACTTGCTTCCGAGAGTGATTTTTTTCATAGGACTGACTATCTTTCCAAAACGTGACAGTTCTTTATTTAGCATTTCGTCTGTAATGAACGGTGGAACATTAGACAACGTGACTTTCTTCGCAGGTGTAGAAAGGGGAAGCACTAAGGTAAACAACCCGCCAATCACCACTCCTTTCTCCACAACTTCGTTTGCTTTCTCAACTGAATTCAAAAATAAAACAAAAGCGTTGTTCATTCTAGATGCCGCTAAAATACATTCGTGGCCAACGACATCACCAACGGCCAGAATACACTCCTCCACATTCACCGCGGACACCACTTTCACTCCGTGGCGCCGTGTGAGAGACTCCAAACTAGTGATTGTGTTTTGGGCTGCCATGCTTTCCAGTGATACACTGGTTGGCGATGCCCGAACCCCCACCCCCAAAGAAACCTTATTTCACCACTTGATACACCACAAATATTAAAGCCCAAGAAAAGAAAAGAAAAGAAAAGAAAGAAAGAGAACGTTATTTTTCTTGCCACAGCGGGCAAACACCACTCACACTCACCACGCGCTCCTCACACTCTCAACAGACGCTCACGCACGCGCAGAGAGAGAGAGAGAGAGAGAGAGGGAGAGAGAGAGAGAGAGGAAGAGAGAGAGAGAGAGAGAGAGAGAGAGAGAGAGAGAGAGAGAGAGAGAGAGACCTGCTCCTCTCTCTCACACATCCTCTCCTGCTGTGTGGAACAATACATCTGAACTTTCATTAGAAAGAAGTTTGCTGGTTAATCATAGAAGTACCAGTCTTTCAATTTAAGGTCACATTATCACCAAATTCAGTCTAATTTATCAAAATAAAATATATAATATAATAGCATAAAATATAAAAAGCTTTTAGAATTTACAATATTTCTTACAAAATTCTAAATATAGAACTATTTCACTGCTGTTCTAAACATCTATCAAGAATAAAAATAATTAAATAATGTCAAATAAAAACCTATTTTACAATTATACTAACAATAAATAGAAAATAAAATAAAAAGCCGTTCTCTAAAAATAAAGCATAAATAAATAAATCTCCATCAACCAAATATAAATTAAAATCATACCCCTACTGTTTTACTATTGTCGTAATAAATTAAAAAATAAATATATTATCATATAAATAAATGTATATCATTATAAATAAAATAAATTATTAAAGTTTACAAATAAAATAAAAACTCTACTGATTCCCTTTTTAAATAAAATTCACCAAATTACAAAGAAACAATGAAAACCAAAAAATGCTAACTTAATCTATCAAAAATAAATAACAACAAATAAAGAAAGAAATAATAACACTATTAAATTAAAAACATATACACCCTACTGCTTCTCTATTTTCACCATTATAAATAAAATAAACTGTATAAATAATATTTAATATTCATATATATAAAAAATAGCAAAAATGCATTCAACATATATACAATATTACAAAATACTGCAATTTCATTTAAGATTCTAAATGAATAAATATAGACTCAAACCATAAGAAACTATAAAATCCTTAGAAATATTAAAATTTCCCCCCCCAAAAATTATATTTAATTATATCAACAACAAAAAAACAACAACATCTAATGCATGTACAAGTGCATATTCCCATTCACTCACTTGTAGTTTTTTTGCCAATTATATAACTTTGCTGTTGCCTCCTTTCTATGGATTGCTTTTAATATCCTTCATTTATAAACCACTTTGGATAAAAGCACCTGCTAAATTAATAAATAAAAGATATTTCCAATAAAAAAGTATTTCACTGCCTCCAAGGCTGGAAGAATAACATGCAATTCCTCACATGAACAAACCGGAGCAGACGGGATACGAGATGCAACAATAGAAGAACAAACCCCACTGATAATACATGCATCTGTGTTCAGACCCACCTGCAAAGACACTAACTATTAATGAGCACTTTATGAATTATTATACGCTGTCTTCTGTACATTTTACAGGAATCTATAAGTACTTCAAATGAAATGTAGCTTGACAGTTTAGTAGTGCAATTAATCAGGATAACTCATCGATGAATGTAAAAAAATGGCATAAAAGCTGCAGTTTGTGTCATTTTTCATATTAGCAATCTGAAATATGAAAGATAATATACTATTTTTTATAGAGATGAGTGTACATTTTTAATATTGAGAGAGAAGCTCCTGCATATGAATTTTCTCCAGCATTTACACTTCGAGATCTGTGTCCCAGAATGCAATGCGCTCAACTTGATCTGTATGAAAAAAATATACATATATTTAATATATTTAAAAATTAACTATATTTAAATTAAAATATAATAAAAAAATGGTTCAAATTAAAATACATTTTAAGTAAGCTGATTAGGATCAAATAAATAAATGTAGACTTAAACCATAACAAACAATATATTAATAATACTCACAATATATTTATCTCAAAATACAGCAAAACACAAAATAACACCATCTTTAACATAAAAGTATGATACAATTAAATAAAATGACATTAAACAATCCTACAATATTAAGAAGAAAGAAAATGTTTTTACTAAAATTTTGTATAAAATAATGGAGTCTTAAAACATTTTAAGTGACCTTATCAATATTGCACTTTTTAATGAAGAAATGAATGGCCTGTATATAGTATTTATGCATAATAATTTCCATATTAATTTCCTGTCTGAATCTCTTTCAGTCCTGTCATCCTTCACAATCCTTTCTATTCTTTGTTTTTGTTTTCCTGTCTGTTCTTTTGTAAGATGCCGTCACAGTCATGTGATCAAATCCCAGTATATTCAGTAGAAACCAGGATTGTATGTTACCCTCTGTATATTTTGTGTATGTCTTGTTGAGAGTGATAATGTTCAGTTACAGCCAAAAGAGAGACTTGAACTTTCTCCTAAAATAAAAATTCAGTTCTGTTCATCATTATTAGCATTCATGTTGCTCCAAACCTGACTTTCCTTCTTCTGTGGAGGACAAAAGGAGATATTTTGAAGAAAGTTCATGCTGCTCTTTTCCATATAATAAAAGCAGATCTGGGACCACAAGCTGTCAAGGACAAAAAACTAAACTCAACAAAAAGTTTCCAAACTTGTACAAATATTCACTGTCTATATGTTAGCCCTCTCAACTGTTTTGTCAGCAGGGTTTGTCAAAGCTGACTGGGTTACTCTGGAACATTTCAAGAGCATTTTTAGATATAACATCTGCTGCTCACATTTACAGAGGTGGGTGGTAACGAGTTACATTTACTTCGTTACATTTACTTCGTTACATTTACTTGAGAAAAATGTTTGGTTAACTAATACTTTTAGAGTATATTTAAAAATGGGTACTTTTACATTTAAGTACATTTTTAATGAAAGAACAATACTTTTACTTCGTTTCTGTGGGCGACGCTCCTCTCGTTACTTTATCTTAATGCAATACAAGTAAAAATGCTTCAATTTATTCCAAGCGCACCGTCTACTTTTCTCTGGGTAATGAGCGATGCCCATTCGCGAATGATTCATTCTTTTGAGTCAATTCTGTTCAAAGGCTTGATCAAAGCAGTTGGCAGGCCAGTGAATCGGTTCGCGAATCAGTTCGAATGACTCGTTCAGTTCCCCGCTGCACGCATGCGCAGACTCGTCTGAAGCGAATCTCACTCAGAGTTGTAACAGAACGTTTAAGAACATCAAGATCGTCGAGAGCAGAGGCGCGCGACCGGTTCCAAGAGGAATGCCTTTGCCTAGACACAATTAATATCGACATTTTCACCATCTTTACGCTTGCAGAAATATAGGCTACATTTGTACATTTTGCAGAACAGACGGAAGAAGATCCGTAAATGTGCATTTGTTTGGTTATGTTCAAATGTTCTGTAGCGGTCATGTGAGGAGTTTTCACTCTTCTCCGTGTCAGAGGTCATATACATATATAACACATAATTAATATACTTTGAAATATAATTTAATTCAGTGATGCAAATGAATTTTCATCAGCTGTACTCTTGTTTTCAGAGTCATATGATCCTTCAGAAATCATTCTATATTGATTTATTACCAGTGTAGAAAACAGTTTTGCTGCTTAATATTATTTGGAACATGTGACGTTTTGTTCAGGATTATTTGATGAATAGAAAGCTTAAAAGACCAGCATTAATAATAAATCAACATACTGGAATGATTTCTGAAGGATTATATACAACCACTTAAAATAACGTAAGACAGGAGACTCAGAATTAAGGAACTAATATACACAGGCTAATTTAACAAAACAGGTGCATGGAATAATCAATCACCTAAACAAGAACAGGAAAATAACCAAATAAGGAAACTCAAGAACAAAGACAGGGGTAAAACACAGAAAACCAACTCCACAATCCTGACAGTGTATATATATATATATATATATATATATATATTAGACGGCTGTCAAAGTTAACGCATTATTAACGCATTAACTTTGACAGCTTAATATATATATATATATATATATATATATATATATATATATATATATATACACACATATACACACACAAGCCCACACACACACACACACACACACACACACACACACACACACACACACAAATTACATACATTTTACATAGATATAAGATATAATACTCCTATAGATATTATCCAGAGTAGTAACAACTTACTCCAATACTTTTTTACTCTTACTCAAATAACTATTCAGACTATTACTTTTACTTTTACTTGAGTAAATATGTCTAGAAGTACTTTTACTTCTGCACATTTACCACTGCTATGTGAAATCCAGTCATTTCAATAGGAATCCAAGCGATTGGGAATTTCACTTAAAGGCGACACATTTCCCTACATACTTTGAAAGCCATAGACAATGAATTAAAATTAAAATATTATATAGAAAACAAACTTAGCAAAAATGAGAAATATGGTCTTGCTAACTAATTGAAATAAGCCGAAGCACTAAAATTACTAACTGGAAATAAATAAAAACTAAAACTTAACTAAAACTGAAATGTATAAATAAAACTGCAATTTAATTAATAAATATTCCCTAAAAATAATAGGGAAACAACACAACAAAATTTAAAAAGAAAGCTGGAAATAACTAGAAGATAATGGCAGATAGTGCTGTCAAACAATTAATCGCATTCAAAATAAAACATTTTGTGTACTGTGTATATTTATTATGTATTTATAAATACACACACACAGTATATATTTTGTATGCATTTACTTGTATATATTTACATTCAAATAAATGATATCATATATAAATATATTTTATCTATAAACGTAATTTTTTTCTTAAATATATACATGCATGTGTGTATTTATAAACACTTAATAAATATACGCAGTAGACACGCATAGATTATGCAAACAAAAACTTTTATTTTGGATACGATTAATCGCGATTAATTATTTGACAGCACTAGAAATAAGTGAAAGTGGAAATAATAAAAAACTAACAACTAAAAGTGAAATGAAAATATAGAAATTCTAAATAATAGTATTTAACAACAATGAATTAAAAAATAAATAAAACCAACATGAAAATAAAACTTAAAATATAAAAATAAATCATTATTTACAATATAAACAAAAACTATAATATAATAAAATAGTACAGCAATAATACTAAAAAATTTAAATACAAAAATATTTTAAGAAAAACAAAGTAAACTAAAATGAGAAATGTTGTCTTGGCAACTAACTGAAATAAGTTTAGGTTGAAGCACTAAAATGACTAACTGCAAATAAATAAAAACTGATTTAAAATAATCTAAATAATAGTACTTAAGAATTCTACAATTTAATTCACAAAAGTTAGAAAAACATAACAAATTTAAATAATTAAGAATTCAACTAAAATGAAAATAGAAAATAATGGAAATTAATAAAAAAAAATACTTAAAAACTAACAAAAACTAAAAATGAACTAAAAATATATAAACGTAAATAGTTGTATTTAAAAATGCATTAATTACTACAAATAAAAAAACATATAACAAAATGAAAAGATTACAAATTAAAACTAAATTAAAATAAAATAAAAACTGAAAAAATAAATACTTATTTACAATATAAATAAAAACTATAAAATAATGCAATAGTATATAAATAATAAAAAAAATTTTTTTAAATATATAAATATTAGATGAAAAACAAAGTAAAATAAAATTAGAAATGTTGTCGTAAGTTTAAGACTAAAATTACTTACTGGAAGTAAACCTTATATTTACATTTATATATTATATTATATTTGTTACTTATTTTTTGTTAAATTTATTTGTCAATACAATTTTACGTATAAATAAATAAATAAACTAAAATGAAAACAGAAAAAACACTATAAAAGCTTATTAAAAATATTAATACAAACTATAGAATAATAAAGTAGTACATAAATAATTCTAAAATAACACAGGTTTCAAATATAGTACAGATCATCTAAATCCAATGGATCTCTGTTTTTTCCTACGATCTTCTTTTGTTTTATGGATCAGTATCCAGACATGCTGAAGGAACTGAATGCGATTCACAGACTTAAGAAGGAATGTAATTAAAGAATATAACTCTATATTTTCCAGCTGGCTGTGCACCTCTGCAAATGCACACCTGTTTATTATGTGCAACATGGAAACAGTGTTAGAGAAGTAAAACTCAATGATCTGTGATAAACACATCTGGATGATCTTCTGTATCTGCTCGGTTCTGCATGTAGTGGCATGTTCAAACGTGTTTTTAATTCAACAGTGAGCTATAATGTATTCTGTTCTTCCTCTCAGAGCGTGTTCAACAGTCTGAACACATATGAGTCTCAGCCATACATCCTCCACAATCCCATCATGCCTCTGCTTGTAGCCCGAGGGCACATGGGTGCAGGATTTATAAGGGTTTCAAATGAGTCCCATTCCAAGGTCAATCCCAAATGTATTAGAGAGCAGCTCCAATATCAGACAGCTTCAAACCACTGAGCTCTTATGCAGCCTTTTATAAGGGACAGTATTTTTCATCTTTCTTATATCAACTATGTAATGAAGACAAATGTCACATTGGGGCAAGTTGTCACAGGTTGAGTGTATATTTATGTATTTAAATATTGATAATGTTTTAATTAAAAAATATTATTGTATCAAAACCATGTTTGTGTGGCATCATCCTAATAGACACAAGAAATACTTCAGAAAAACAACAGCAATAACATTGTGTATAGTAATTATTAATATTAAGAATTTGATCTATTTGATAACATTACTCAACACAAATTTACAGTCTTTATATTAATCTAATATACAAAGAATACAAATAATATCAAAATAATAGGTTAATACTTGATTCATGACTCATTTATATTTCAATAATTAATAATGATTACAATTTGTATTGCAAATGAATGAATAATCATTATATTACTATTATTACAAAATGAAAATTTGATCTGTTTAACAATATTATTTAAGAAAAATCTATATATTAATATATACAATAAAAATAATCATATCAAATAATAATACATTAATTGAACGTTTTAATCAAACTAATTTAGATATAGATTTCATAAATTATTATTATATATTAATGAAACATTATTACAATTATTAAAATGATTAACAATTAATAATAATCTATGTATCCATCCATCCATCCATCCATCCACCCATCCATCCACCATCCATCCACCTGTGTGTTTCCTCACAGAAACAGAATGTATTTGCATTTTGGTCGGCCACAAAGCCCTGATAGACTCAGCATCTCTGCTAGAAAACATCTCCTCTGAGATTAGAGCAAAGAGGAATGTCAATTATGTGACATGTAAATGTAATCCTAAATCAAAACAGCACAGAGATCTAAACCCAACTGCTTTCCAACTGTGACGATCCTGGAATAACATTTCTATCAGATTTGGGATTAAGTTTAGATTTAGGGTTTGAGTTTAAGTTTGAACAACATTCCTATAAACCATCACTATATCACCTTAAACTGTTAAACCATGAGAGAGAGATTGGTCTGCAGAAGTGTCGCTTACTTAAAGGGAAGCTATCATTGTCGCACCTTTTCATTTCCTATTAAAAATTGTTTATTTTGTGAAAATATCTCCATCCACCTCAGCCTATTTAAGCGGGCGTAGCCCTTTGTATCTTGAATGGGCTTCCAGTCTCATTTGCTCCAGGGTTGCCAGGTCTGCATAACAAAATCAACTCAATTGCTACTGGCCCAATCACATTCTGGGGAAATTGGCAAAAATTTAATTTGGGGGAGGGGTGATATTGCAAACTGGTGTATAATTTTTATTTTAGTGTATTGTCATAACTATTAACTCATAGCGCAACTTTTACAGTGTATAAAATTTGTTAGAATCAGAAGTGTTCCTGTGTGGCTCAATGGTAGAACATTGCGTCAGCTGAGCGAAAGGTTGTGGGTTCGATTCCCAGGGAACACATGTACTAATAAAAATGTATAACCTGAATGCAATTGTAAGTCGCTTTGGATAAAAGCGTCTGATAAATGTAAGTATTGAAAGAAAAAGGTGGATGGCAAGTGTGCAGATTGTTAAATTAAGCTATGTTTTCCGAGATATTTTCATGAAAACCATTTTCAAAACCATAACTATACACACAGCATGTGACAACTTGCCCCAACCTGATATAAAAATACATTTATCCTTATAGCTACAAAAACCTTATAGCATATAGTTGATTAATGACTATATGTCACTTTGTTTTACTATCTACGTTTTATAGCCTATAACGAAATCTATAGAGTTTAGAACAACAAACATAGAAAACATACATTAAGTTCAGACTACTTACCAAAGTAAAAATAATACTAAACCAAATCAATACGGCCATTATTCCATCAAATTCATTTGGATTAAGAAATAACAGTTTTTTCGTCTTCCCATCTAATTTTCTAGAACAGCAGGCTATAAATAAAGCACAAATGAACAGGAAGTGAAAAGACAAATCCAATCGTACCTTCAGTGAATGTGTGTAGTCTGTTTGGAGACGAGCGCTCGATCATACCATTTCTCCTCCGGTTATTTCCACACAAAGGGACTAAACCTTGTTCTCCACTCCAGACCTAAACTCTGTCGGTCTACATGTTTCGAATTACGCAGCTTGCGGTAATGCCCGTGCAAGTACAAGAGAAACAGCGCGTGGAGGAGTTAGTCCACTCCCTGCGCGCGGAGAGACTGACTGGAGGAGACGCGCGCGCTCAGATGATGGATACTTCCTCCATAATTAAGTCTGAGACTATATCGTACGTCAGGCAGAGGAGAGCTGTGGCCGTTTACCACTGAAGTTTTATTGAAAAGTTTCAATAAGCATAATATAAAAACGAGATTCAAACATGCCCCACTTCTTTACATTGTAAGCAGTATAACTATCGTGTTGTAGCTCGAGTTTCATCAATATTCAGTTCTACGATTGTAAATGATATATATGTTATACAATAAGCAAGTCTAATGTAATGGGGAGTAATGGGGTGTTAGTTAGCTCACCTGAATATGTTCGTAGATTTGTGTCGGATGAAACCAGTTATCTTTAGAAAGGAAATATGGATATTTCATTTGTAATCATATTTGTCGCTTATTTCAGTTAACCCATTTAATCCCAATTGTTTTCTCAGACATGAAAATATCAAAATGATGTTATTAGTTAACCCTTGAAATACTCAATAATATATATACAGGTGCTGGTCATATAATTAGAATATCATCAAAAAGTTGATTTATTTCACTAATTCCATTCAAAAAGTGAAACTTGTATAATGTATACATTCATTCAACACAGACTGATATTTCAAGTGTTTATTTATTTTAATTTTGATGATTATAACTGACAACTAATGAAAACCCCAAATTCAGTATCTCAGAAAATTAGAATATTGTGAAAAGGTTCAATATTGAAGACACCTGGTGCCACACTCTAATCAGCTAATTAACTCAAAAATCTGCAAAGGCCTTTAAATGGTCTCTCAGTCTAATTCTGTAGCCTACACAATCATGGGGAAGACTGCTGACTTGACAGTTGTCCAAAAGACGACCATTGACACCTTGCACAAGGAGGGCAAGACACAAAAGGTCATTGCAAAAGAGGCTGGCTGTTCACAGAGCTCTGTGTCCAAGCACATTAATAGAGAGGCGAAGGGAAGGAAAAGATGTGGTAGAAAAAAGTGTACCATCAATAGGGATAACCGCACCCTGGAGAGGATTGTGAAACAAAACCCATTCAAAAATGTGGGGGAGATTCACAAAGAGTGGACTGCAGCTGGAGTCAGTGCTTCACGAACCACTATGCACAGACGTATGCAAGACATGGGTTTCAGCTGTCGCATTCCTTGTGTCAAACCACTCTTGAACAACAGACAGCGTCAGAAGCGTCTCGCCTGGGCTAAAGACAAAAAGGACTGGACTGCTGCTGAGTGGTCCAATGTTATGTTCTCTGATGAAAGTAAATTTTGCATTTCCTTTGGAAATCAGGGTCCCAGAGTCTGGAGGAAGAGAGGAGAGGCACAGAATCCACATTGCTTGAGGTCCAGTGTAAAGTTTCCACAGTCAGTGATGGTTTGGGGTGCCATGTCATCTGCTGGTGTTGGTCCACTGTGTTTTCTGAGGTTCAAGGTCAACACAGCCGTCCGTATACCAGGAAGTTTTAGAGCACTTCATGCTTCCTGCTGCTGACCAACTTTATGGAGATGCAGATTTCATTTTTCAACAGGACTTGCCACCTGCACACAGTGCCAAAGCTACCAGTACCTGGTTTAAGGACCATGGTATCCCTGTTCTTAATTGGCCAGCAAACTCGCCTGACCTTAACCCCATAGAAAATCTAAGGGGTATTGTGAAGAGGAAGATATGATATGCCAGACCCAACAATGCAGAAGAGCTGAAGGCCACTATCAGAACAACCTGAGCAGTGCCACAGACTGATCGACTCCATGCCACGCCGCATTGCTTCAGTAATTCAGGCAAAAGGAGCCCTAACTAAGTATTGAGTGCTGTACATGCTCATACTTT
This sequence comes from Gymnocypris eckloni scoliostomus, assembly GCA_027564155.1. Lineage (NCBI taxonomy): Eukaryota > Metazoa > Chordata > Actinopteri > Cypriniformes > Cyprinidae > Gymnocypris > Gymnocypris eckloni. Next base: position 39,764,909 of record CM050418.1, read on the forward strand.
TCATGTTCATTCTTTTCAGTTGGCCAAGATTTCTAAAAATCCTTTCTTTGTATTGGTCTTAAGTAATATTCTAATTTTCTGAGATACTGAATTTGGGGTTTTCATTAGTTGTCAGTTATAATCATCAAAATTAAAATAAATAAACACTTGAAATATATCAGTCTGTGTGGAATGAATGTATACATTATACAAGTTTCACTTTTTGAATGGAATTAGTGAAATAAATCAACTTTTTGATGATATTCTAATTATATGACCAGCACCTGTATGTATATATTTAATAATTTTATGGAAAAGTGTTTTATGGTTGGTGACCGGTGGGATAATGTAGGCCAAAACTGAAATTATTTCTGCAGTTATCAAAATTCGTATACATCTCAGCCCAGCTCTTAACTCATTTTAAACGGTTTCATCACATTCTATGGTTACTATTATAAAAAATATTATACAACACTGCATTGGCATAATATAGCCTACAAAAAATATATAGGTATCCCACCGGTCACTATTGTTGCCATCAAAATGTTTACTCATTTTATGTCCACACTCAACTAACCTGATTCATTTTGAATTCATATATTAATACTAGACACCTTAAAGATAATGTGTATCGAAAATCTTTTGTCATGTCTTTTTGTTAACATATTTTACTAGTCTTTTGTTTTGGAGCTTTGATGCAGTCATCATCATCATCATCTCATGGTGCAAACAGGAAGTAAACTGCTCTGGTCATTTGACAATTTGCATTATACATGTGAAACTGCACATACAGAGGTGTTAGTAAGGCCAGCAGGGGTGCTCACCCTGTGGTCTGTGTTGCCCTAACGCCCCAGTGTAGTGATGGGGACACTATACTGTCAAAAAGCACGTCTTTCGGAAGAGACGTTAAACCGAGGTCCTGACTCGCTGTGGTCATTAAAAATCCCATGGCATTTCTCGTAAAGAGTAGGGTGTAACCCCGGTGTCCTGGCCAAATTCTCACCACTGGCCCTTGTCAATCATGGCATCCTAATAATCCCCATCCACTTGATTGGCTCTATGACTCTCTCTCTCCTCTCCACCTGTAGCTGGTGTGTGGTGAGCGCACTGGTGCCGTTGTCCTGTGGCAGCCGTCACATCATCCAAGTGGATGGTGCACACTGGTGGTGGTTGAGGAGAGACCCCCCCACCCACATAATTGTAAAGCATTTGGGTGTACAGCAATGCACAATAAAGCTCTATATAAATGCATCATTCAATCATATTTAATTAAGACCCTTAATTTGTTTCCATATTTGCAGAAAATCCACAAAAATATCAACCAGTAGCCTAATGTTTTTAAAGCTTTATAAATGAAAGCCTTCTTTATGGTCACTATTGTGACTTGTGGGATTAAATGGGTTAATCAAAAAAACAAAAAACAAGCTAAGCAAGTGTTGGTACTGAGTGTGTCGTGTAAACATGGCTTAAGTAACATCTCAGACTAAATTGCTTAGATTGTTTGTATATTTTTCTCTGTCAATAAAAATGATTCCAAATGCACGTTCACGAAGCTAATGGAACAGAGAGACAGCAATTTCCCCTCCACACTCAAACGCATTCCGTTATCAGTCCAACTCTAGATCCACTCCACTTCTTCACTAGTGAAAAACTTACATTTTATCTACCTTATTTTTTATGTACAAACGGACATGGACATTTAAATTTGCTTAAATGCGCGAGACTTCCGGTGTCAGCGCCTTAAAGGCTATAACTGTTAAACAACGGTTTCTAATGTAGCTCGATATTGGAAACTGGTATTTTATTATCGTAATAACATTGCAGTGCAAACAATCCTAATGTTTACTGCATTTCTAATAATGTTAGTTATTTACCTATAGTGAAACTGGCGTGACATACGACCAACATACTTGGAACTTGTGCTCTGCATTTAACTCATCCAAGGTGCACACACACAGTAGTGAACACACACCCGGAGTAGTGGGCAGCTATTTATGCTGTGGTGCCCGGGGAACAGTTAGGGGTTCGGTACCTTGCTCAAGGGCACCTCAGTCGTGGTATTGAAGGTGGAGAGAGCGCTGTACACACCCCCCACCGACAATCCCTGCCTGCCTGAGACTCGAACCCTTTCGATAACGAGTCCGTCTCTACTTAAGACTGTGGCCTACAGTGGCCAGTGGAAGTAGGCTATTTTCTACACATTAACAGGAAATTTTGATTTGAAAAAGGTGACGACTAAAAATTGGACAGAAAAAAAACCATACATTTTTTTGAAGACAAAACAAAACTGATGTTTGAGAGCAACATACAACATGGCATTGTTAGATTTTTTACTCAAAACCTTATAGCTTATAGTTGAGGTAGCTATATGAAAACTACCATTGGTAAGTCCACATTTTGACTCTTTTTCAGAAAGTACCAAAGGAAAACCTAACAGGGGTAGAACAACAGGTCTCTATGGTAACCAGTGGCATCTTGGCAGGGAAACTGTCTGTGTGGGTCAGTTAACCAGGGTAATATGATTTGCCATGCAGCAGTGTGCTTTAATTCGATCCTTATCAGAGCTCTCTTCCCTCTTGTATTTGCACAAAGACTCTCCTAATGGCAAAAATCTCTGAGTCATTCTCCAAATTCTCTCAAAGTTCATCAATGAAGAGCTTTCAAGTTTCAAAAAGGACAAAAGAATCATAAAACAACCAATTTGGTGATGTTAATGGCACAGAAATGATTATTTTGATTCTATAGTGGCAGAATGCCAAGATATGATTTGAAATGAAAAGTCCTTATGCACAGTACACTGAACAAAATTATAAACGCAACACTTTTGTTTTTTTCCCCCATATTTCATGAGAACTCAAAGATCGAAGACTTTTTCTATGTACACAAAAGGCCTATTTCTCTCAAATATTGTTCACAAATCTGTCTAAATCTGTGTTAGTGAGCACTTCTTTGCCGAGATAATCAATCCACCTCACAGGTGTAGCATATCAAGATCACAGCTGTACCTTAGGCTGGCCACAATAAAAGGCCACTCTAAAATGTGCAGTTTTACTGTATTGGGGGGGTCCGAAAACCAGTCGGTATCTGGGGTGACCACCATTTACAAGTCTAAATTTTGAGATGAGATTATGACAGTTAAGACAAAAGACAAAAAGGCAATTATGGGATCAAAAAAGTAAACAGATGAAAGTTAAAATTGTGACAATTTTGTAATTCAAGTCATAATTGTCAAGTCATAAAACATTGTAAAAAATTATGACAAACTGAAATTGAGAAGTAAAAATTATGAGTTAAAACGTTTAAATTGAGTAATCAATGACTTTTTAATCAGAATTGTGTTTATATCTTGCAATTCTGAGAAAGTCACTGATGAAAAAACTCACAATTATTAAGTATATAGCGCATTGTGTATTAAAAGTCAGAATTCCGAGATTAAAAATAAATTAATACAATTAAATATATTATTCAAATTGATAAATGAAAATTCTAATGTCATACATGACAAAAAAACATGTATGACAATTATGACTTATCAGTTATAATTTACAAAAGCATGATTTCTTTAATTATGTAACATAAATGTACATGAAAAGGCTTAATTATGACGGTCAAAATTGACCAAACCCTGATTTTTTAATGTGGCAAAAATGAGCTTCCGTACTCAGAAAAATTTGTTTCTTCAAATAAACTTAATTAGCTTAGCATCAATGCTAATTTGATTTCAGAAACATTCAGCTTTCTTTCCCCCTTCTCTAAATGAGGTAACATTTTTTGCTTCCCCAGCTGCTCTTGTTAAGATACCAGGCGTCTTCAGGGTCTTGAAGAAAGCTCATTAAGATGCCATTAACACTAATTGGACCAAACAAGGAAGATTCAGGACCGGCGGAGCTCCACCAACCTCTACCCTTTCCTTGGCTCCACTGTTTGTGTGGCACATTATGGATGCACTTGGTTACACGACATCCTGTTTGAGTAATTTAATATTTCAACATGCTCGGTGGAGCAAGGATCCTCCCACGGAGGACTAAAACCAGTGGCTGGAATTGATCGAAGGTACATCAAAGAAAACAAAACAGTGGTGTTGGGAAACCACTGATTGAATTTCTTTCTAATTACTACAGCACGTTTTTATAAACAATCCGGTGAAACTAGAAAACACTGGTCACGGAAAGATGAACAGCGCATTGGTAGCATGTCCACATGTGCATGAAATCGTATCAAGCTTGTAACAGAAAGTAAACTTTGACATTGTCTTGCCTTTGCAGATCAGGAGTGGCTAATTGTTTTTGCGAAAAGTCCCAGAAAAGCGGCCCGAGCCAGTAAATTTGCACTCAAATACAAGGATTTCAAAAAGTATTCAGTTTTGTTAAACCTAAAAATGATATTAGATGTAAAACAGACACAATTAGACAATTTTCAGTGCATCCTCGTTTTTTTATAAAACGTTTTGGTTCTTGATAAAATAAAAAATCTGATTTCAACACCGAACAAGCAACTTAATAACAAATAAAACAAACAAATGGCCAGTTTGCTCCATAGAGAAAACACAAAAAACTTCAGCTCTGTACATGAAAATACATAAAAATAAAGAACAACGTGCTACTGTAGAGATATTGCTCTAAAAAGAATAAGAAATGTATCCACTTTGACGTGTCCTCGTGTGCCCTCTACTGCTTTTCTTATATATCATCTGATATATTTCTGGGATGTTGCAGTGAAAGAAACGAAAGAACAAAAGTTATTGAACATGACAAAAGCACAAAACACGCACCACTTGTGGCTGGTCAGGCTATGTAATTGGAGCGCCAGTGTAGGATGTTGGCCCCGGCGGACAGGCGCGCAGCTGGTCTCAGAGCTAGTGGAGATGTGTGGTGCTGGAACAGAGAGTTTGGAACTGGTCCCATATTAACTGGACTGCCGAATAACTGCTTCATGAAGTGTGAGAGCTGGGGCTGGACCAGATTAATGGGTATACCTGGAAAAACTAGAACAACTCCCATCATCAAAGCAAACATAGTTGATTTGGATTTCATATGACAATATTTCGTATTGTGGCATTGATGTGCTGTACCTGGATAGCTGGAGTTGATCCTGATGGGGTCAGAGGTGCGAGGGCTGGTGCATGTGGTTAAGATGGTCTTTGGTTCAATTGGAGATGCACACATCTGCGGTTCACATACTGCTGCTTGGGCAGGTAGAGGAGTAGGCACAGTCTCAGGCTATGTGAAAAAACATGAAAAAACACGTGCTTGATTTAAGTTGATTAGATGTATTCATGTTTTTAAAAGCACGAAAAAGAACTTGCTCTGTTCCTCGGGAGGATTACCGTGTGTACGCTCAGGGACGGAACAACACAGACATAAAAGTATTCTTTTAGCTTTTTAAGGTGTGCGCGCCTAAACGGCCAAATACACACAAAAATTAATGAACCCTTGTCAGTTACGTAATAAAAGAACGTAAACAGTTGAGAATGAAAATACGCGTGTAACAGTAAATTGCAGAGGTGGTCAGTAACAAAGTAGCTTTAATTTGTTACTTTACTCAAGTACATTTTTCAAGTATCTGTACTTTACTGGAGTAGTTTTATTTTGAGTAACTTTTACTTCACTACTTTCCAAAGCATAAGATCGTACTTTTTACTTCACTAGATATCATAATACATCACGTGCTCTGAGACGCAGAAGCGGTGTCTGATTCATGAACAAACTGATTCTTTTCAATGAACCTGTTCAATCAGTTCGTAAATCTCAACAAACGATTCATTCACAAATTGAAATGATCCGATTGCAGCTGTTCTCGAGTCGAAAACTCACTGATTCAAATGATCCGTTTAGAGCGAGTCTTCTTCAGTGAACTGAACTCACAAGTAAAGAACCGGGAGATCTTGTGAGCGCGCGCTACTGATGCTGTGAAAAGTAAGTTACTAATGTCGAATTTTAGGATTAATTATTGTAACTGAAAATCATATTTAGGTCAAAATTTTCAGTTGTTTGTGAACTAAATCTGCTGTAAAGGGTGATCTATTTAAGCCCACTGAAATGCTTGAATGCAGACAGATCAACATCAGTGTCTCTAACGTTATGTTTTAGGACAAGAAACGAAACATTGAAATAACACAGATTAAATAAAATAACTCCTGCACGTTCATATTCCCCGCTGCTGTAACGTTAGCAGTTTTATTAAAATGCTATGCATTTAGACCTATGTGACGTCTGTTTTTATATTGTTTATCAACAGAATACATTTTTATATTGTTTAGATCAACTAGCCGAGTAGACAGATATGAATGTTTATTCATAACCATACTGAAATTAAGTAAATATTGTTAACTGTCTAGCTAACAAGCTTGCTGGTGCTAAGTTGAGGAAATGTTTAGATATAAAGTCCAAATACTTTTTATTCAACCACCTAGATAGATTCCATCTGAGGGAAAAAGAAAGTATGTGATGTTCAGAACATGGTAACTACAGTATTTATAAAAGTTGGAAGGGATGCCCTCTGGGGGCATTATTCTTCCTAACTTCAGGTGTTATTCTCATGTCATATATAAATGTGACGTTCTGAAAAACATGTTTTAAAACACTCTTCTTACTGGTGAAAATCAGATGTTGAAATCTGTTTTCTCTCAGGTACATCTTCACAGTGAACATTACTACATCACTCTCATCAACGCAGTCCATATCAACAACAATATATCTTGACTCCATATAGTTGGTTATTTTGGGAAAATCCCAGGTATTTTGAGCAGTAGGATTATAAAAATATGTGCAAATATAACATTTAATTAAGTAGTCTATATAACATTGCAAAATAAATATATCTATAAATACTTTTTTACTAAAAAATTTAGTACTTTTGTACTTTCACTCGAGTAAAATTGAAAAAGCAGTACTTTTACTGGAGTCATATTTTATCATTCGTGTCTGTACTTTTACTCAAGTACTTGATTTATGTACTTCGTCCTCTACTGGTAAATTGGAACCGTGCGGCTCTTAAAGTAACAGCGGGCTCCTGCTGCCGACTCTGTGCATCATATTAATCAAACAACAAAAGACAAAATCACTCACTGCTCTTGACTGAAGGACTTTTTGTGGCTTTAACAAAGTTAAATCAAGTTTAATTCTTACAGTGAAGACTATTGTTTTATTTTAAATGAGATTATTCATACATATATATATATATATATATATATCTCAATCGGTATCTTTAACATCTGTCCCTCCCGAACCTATAACAAAAGTTTCCCTCGCGGGTCAAAATGACCAGAAGACTTTCAACGTTACAATTGTTTTTCAGTCCTGAAATAGTTTTTTATCCATTTTAAAAATTATAATTCTAATTATATCTTTAGGTTTTGTTATTATTTGTGGTGATTTTTTATTTTATTTGCCTTAAATTCTTTATTTTATTTTTTTTATAAAATGAGCATATTTGCATACATTTTTCACCAAAAACAAAACAAAAGACAGAATTTCTACTTTAAACATCATAATCCATCAGGAACGGCCATCTAGTTGGGAAAAATGTATATTTTCAGCCACTAGACGGGCCTATAGAACTCTATGAGATTTTGAACTGAGCTCAACAAGTGAAATCTTTAAAACTACACCAACTTGAGGCTTCATTTAACTGTCAGATATATATTAAGGCTTTCAGATATATATATAAAAATTGAAAACTATATTTTGTAAAAAAAAAATTGTGTACTGGATTTTAATCCAAACGAATCATGGACTGCTGTGATTGTGCGCAAGGGATCCGCAAGTAAATCACTCAAATGTTCACTCAAAAGTAAACATCAATGAGTGGGATGAACTCTAAAAGTGCTGTTCTTTTTATTTGGTAAAATATGTATGTGTTGAAACGGCTAATAATAAAATCGGACATTCTGTAGTTTTGTCTCATATTAATCTTTTAATCATATTTGCAAATGTCTTGACTCCACAGCCAACAGAGCAATTTTGTCTTTACTGTTCCAATACTTAAGGAGAGCACTGCATATACACATATATATATATATAAATATAGTGACGAGCGTCCTGAGTCCAAATCAGCATTGCCCTGGAAACTCACGAGGAGCACCTGCTCACCAGTCATCACGGGCTGATCGGCCACACCTGCTGCTCATCAACCCGCCTGCACATAATCAGCGTGCTCCCAGACAAAGGGTGAGAAACCACTCCATGAGACAGCACCCTAACCTTTGCTCGGTTTCATTCCAGACAGCAGCCAAACCTTCTCTCGGTTCCATTCCAGACAGCAGCGTGTAACCGATCAGCCCCTCTGGGGACTTAAAACTGAGCTCTCCTTGTCGCGTGATCCTTCCACCCTGCCACTATATATACACATGTCAAATTTAATTATGCATTTATCCAAAGCGATTTACAGTGCATTCAGGCTATACATTTTTTGTCAGTATGTGTGTTCCCTGGGAATTGAACCCCAACCTTTTGTGCTGCTAACACAATGCCCTACCACTGAGCCACAGGAACACTGTGTATGTGTATATATATATATAAAAAAAACTTCAATTTCGAAAGGTTTGGATTAATTACATGACTTAAGTACATATACTTTATTTCAGCAAGTATTTTAAAATAAATATATTTAAAATAATATGTTCAATATTTTACACATTTTAACAATTAAGATTACAAAATTATATTTTACATATATTTCAGTAAGTGTTTTGACATACAAAACGACAGCTTTAAAAGAAACAGCAGCTGCTATGTTAGATTCTGTGATTTCATCCTGCAAACAGCTGAAAATGACTATTGCATGTCTCTTGTAGAAACTTGCCTTTTCCGATGAACCGTTCTGTTGAATGATTAAACAGATGAACCTCTGTGGAGAGGCTAATTAACATTTTCATCTAATCACCACACAATTAATATCAACTGCCTCTCAAAGGGCTCAGCGGGAGAACAGGGATGTAAAGGGGAACAATACGTCAGGAGATTAAATCTCCAGACGCACAGCACCACATGTCATTCTGAGTTATGACTGTGTGCTAAATGTTGTGAGCAATGAAAGTCTGAAGCCTGGAGCGTCATTCATGAGCATTTTACCTGTCAAATATATGTGACACTCCAAAGCTGTCATGTCATGCCTATTGTGGACGAGTTGACATCCTTACTTTCAATTCGTCTTCGGTCTTGACGTCAGGTTCTAAATTAGTCTCAACGGTTTCGTCCTCTGTTGTCCATCCCTGATCCCATTCACTGCAGCATAATGAGTCTTTATTATGCAGAGCTTCATTCGGATTTACTTTCCCACTCTGAAAGGAAATATGAGGTTTAAAGAAATGAATCCAAAATATTATTGTGTGTGTGTGCATATATATATATATATATATATATATATATATATATATATATATATATAAAAGGTATATATAAAGGTTCTTTGTGGTGAAAGAAGTTTCTTCAGATTATAAAAAGGTAAGAAAGAAATTATTCTTTAAAGAATCTTTGACTGAATGATTCTTTGTGGAACCAAAAATGAAACACCTTTGTCTTTTAAAGCACCTTTATTTTTAAGAGTCTATATGTCACGACTCACTTTTGCCGCAGTGTTGACGTCAGGAACATTTATAAACTCGAGGGCAGGAATGTCAAGGGTTGAGTCCACATTTATGGAGGAAAAGTTAGTTTCTCCATTTTCAGAGCTGGAAACCTGGAATAAACAAACCAGAGTGAATGAACACTTGCTAACTACTTATTAACCAAATACTTTGGTTAGTTGCCTACAACCTTTATTATGAAGCTACTGCAATATAATACATTGTTTTAATAGAATAAAATTTGTACTATTAAAAATAATCTATATATACAAATCTCTCTCTATCTATATACTCAGGGGGTGGGGGAGGGGTGCGGGGGCAGGGAATGGCCATCATGGAGATAATGACAATATCTGAAGACTGTTACAAAAATGAATGTTAAAAATAGAGATGGAGAGATTAATAGATAAATGGCTAGATATTCACACATACATAAAATGTAAACAAATTTACATTTCAGCAATTCATGAACAGACAAGACCTTTTGTAAAACTGACAAAATCTGCATCTGAGTCACTTTGTGAGCAAAGCTGATGTATGCCACTTAAAGGGATAGTACACCCAAAGTAAAAATTACCCCATGATTTACTCACACTCAAGCCATCATAGCGCTTAGCGTTTTAAACACATTTTTAGGCTTGACATGTGAATGGCCTCATGAGATGCTCAAAGCCAAGAAAACAAAGACAAAAGTACAAAAGAAAGAAAATAAGGAGCAAAGAAGTGTGGAAAGACTAACGTTAGTGTTTACTTGTACAGTAACGTAAGAATTATAGTAATACCGTATCCTATTTGTTCACACACTTTCCGTCTTTTGATATTTCTCTCACCGGCTGCAGTTTACACGATGTGTGTTACTGACATAACATGAGCCTCGCTGCTCAAGTTCTTATTGGCTGGTGTCTGTTGCCAAGCGTCCAGCAGCAACAAGCAAACACCGCTCGTTTCACACTGAACAAACTTAGCACCGCAATGCGGGGTCAAAACCACAAATGCGGTGCTAACCCTGCTCCGGAGCAGGGTTTTATAACCCTGGGTAAAATGCAGAGCAAACACCGCTTTCAAATTACAGGTGTGAAATGTGTCTTTACCCGGGGCTGAAAGCGGTGTTTAGAACGACGATAACCGGGGGTGAAGCGCAGTGTGAAAAGTCCTTCTGAGGAATACAATCAGAGTTACACTAAAAAATGAAGTTAAAGAGTCCGGTTTATAAAATATGGATATTTTTCTTACAAAAACTGATTCGCCTTTATTAACCCCCCGGAGCCATGTGGAGCACTTTTTATGATGGATGGACGCACTTTATTAGGCTTCAAAATCTTGACCCTCATTCACTGCCATTATAAAGCTTGGAAGAGTCAGGACTTTTTTTAAAGGTGCCATAGAATGCATTGATACAATATTTAAAATTGTTCTTGGATATCTACATTGAAGGTATGTGGCTTAGGTAAGGGTAAAAAATCTCTAGAAATGGTTTTACATGTCCATTTACAACCCTAGGATTTCGCTCTAGAATAAAACGGTCTGTTATTGGCTTATTTGGCAGGGTCATAAATATTAGTGTTGAGCTCTGCTCTGATTGGCTGTTTCACAGTGCGGCTCATTTTAGTAGCTCGCATACTAGAGAGGAACACAGAGAGGAATATATATAATTCAATACTTTCTCTCACAGTTATATCGTTGGGTAATTATACTGTATATAAAACGCGGGCATCAGGGAGCCACTATTAATATGCGGGACACTGAAAATGCACAAAATCGCTTTTTCCTTTCACCTTCGCCGAGATTCACGATCGCATGAACTCCATTTATACTACTATGGAGCAACAGTACTTACCACACATTTTACAAGATCAGATGCTTGTCAGTGGTGCTCAAGATTATGCACTGTAATGTAACAGGCTACCACCAGCAAGGAGCTATAGATGTCCCTTTAGTGGGTCGCGTTATTTTATTAGAACGCGTTAGTTGCTTTCCGTGCTTTTCTGAATACAGACATCAACCCATCCCTGCACTTCACATCCCCTGCACAGCCTAGAACATAACATTTATTTCCATGATCAGCCATTTTCACCATTATCCTTGCTTGTTTCTTCACAATACCTGCAGAACTTCTGATGGTTCGGCTGGCAGCTGGCCTAGAACATGGGCAGGTAACATATGCAAATCTTGGGGGTGTAACTACAGGTGCATCTTAATAAATTAGAACTTTCATGGAAAAGTTCATTTATTTCAGTAATTCAACTCAAATTGTGAAATAAATTCAATGCACACAGACTGAAGTAGTTTAAGTCTTTTGTTCTTTTAATTGTGATGGTTTTGGCTCACATTTAACAAAAACACACCAATTCACTATCTCAACAAATTAGAATATGGTGACATGCCAATCAGCTAATCAACTCAAAACACCTGCAAAGGTTTCCTGAGCCTTCAAAATGGTCTCTCAGTTTGGTTCACTAGACTACACAATCATGGAGAAGACTGCTGAACTGACAGTTGTCCAGAAGACAATCATTGACACCCTTCACAAGGAGGGTAAGCCACAAACATTCATTGCAAAAGAAGTTGGCTGTTCACAGAGTGCTGTATCCAAGCATGTTAACAGAAAGTTGAGTGGAAGGAAAAGATGCACAACCAACCGAGAGAACCGCAGCCTTATGAGGATTGTCAAGCAAAATCAATTCAAGAATTTGGGTGAACTTCACAAGGAATGGACTGAGGCTGGGGTCAAGGCATCAAGAGCCAACACACAGACGTGTCAAGGAATATGGCTAGTTGTCATCAGAGGTGTCTTACCTGGGCTAAGGAGAAGAACTGGACTGTTGCCCAGTGGTCCAAATCCTCTTTTCAGATGAGAGCAAGTTTTCTATTTGATTTGGAAACCAAGGTCCTAGAGTCTGGAGGAAGGGTGGAGAAGCTCATAGCCCAAGTTGCTTGAAGTCCAGTGTTAAGTTTCCACAGTCTGTGATGATTTGGGGGTGCAATGTCATCTGCTGGTGTTGGTCCATTGTGTTTTTGATGATTTGGGGTGCAATGTCATCTGCTGGTGTTGGTCCATTATGTTTTTTGAAAACCGTCACTGCACCCGTTTACCAATACATTTAGGAGCACTTCATGCTTCCTTCTTCTGACCAGCTTTTTAAAGATGCTGATTTCATTTTCCAGCAGGATTTGGCACCTGCCCACACTGCCAAAAACACCAAAAGTTGGTTAAATGACCATGGTGATCAACTCCATGCCACGGCGAATTGAGGCAGTAATTAAAGCAAAAGGATCCCCTACCAAGTATTGAGTACATATACAGTAAATGAACATACTTTCCAGAAGGCCAACAATTCACCAAATGTTTTTTTATTGCTCTAATGAAGTATTCTAATTTGTTGAGTGAATTGGTGGGTTTTTGTTAAATGCGAGCTAAAATCATCACAATTAAAAGAACCAAAGACTTAAACTTCTTCAGTCTGTGTGCATTTAATGTAATACACGAGTTCCACAATTTGAGTTGAAGAACTGAAATAAATGAACTTTTCCATGACATTCAAAATTATTGAGAACAGTGGCGGCTGCTGATCTTTTAAAGAGGGGAAGCTCATTTTTGGCCTAAATCATAAAAATTGTCCATTTATTTATATGTAAATTCTGCCCTACGTTCCTTTTCAAGAAAATGCTCTGTAACCCTGTCGTACCAACTAGGCGTCTTTTCCAGTGACTTGACCAGTGTCCTCTCAATGGCCAGCAGAGCTAGGCTGCTTAAACGGCCTTGGCCCATTGTGTTACGGGTGTAGGACTTGAGCCGCTTTTAAACAGGAGAAGCTCCTTTCTACACCTGCAGATGTAGCTCCAATTGTTGCCACTAATGAGAACAGTTTGTAAAGCTGAGGCATTGCACTGTCCAACTCCATGTCTTTAAGGAACACCAAGTAATCACACAGCTTTCCTCAGTTACTCTGCAAGTCCTGATCTGAATACAGGACTTGAAGTTCAGACCTCAGTCTCCTGAATCAAAGTGATGGCCATAACTTTTCAGGACACTTTGGAAGGCCTCCTCTGGAAATGCTTGTCTCATGTCATCAAATTTCCTGGATTGACTAATTCTAAGAAAAGCATACTTTCCAAATTTGAAAAACGTTGAGGAATCTGCTCCAAGATGTTATCAAGGATGGCCATGTACAGATTTCTGTAGCGCTCTTGGGGATCCTGCAATTGGGTCAGACGGCGCTTTCTCATGGGCTCATCTCTTGGGTCTGATGTGAGATCTGCTGCTTTGGCATAAACAGCTTGGAAAGCCCCCTCTGACCTCTTCTCTTTGACAAATGCAAGAAGAGACTCAATTCTTTTCTTGCAGTAAAGAACATCCATCGCTCTCTGCTGGACAATATCAAAGACCACATCAGTCTCAGAGAAGATTTGTTCATATGTGCATGAACACATTATATACTGTTATAAACATGAACACAAACTCAAAATCCTCCAGTTTCCTCACGAAGCCTTTGGCACAATCCAGTGTATCATCATCCATTGTCGTATCTGCAATGATGTTATCAAATGTCTGCAGGAGGCCATCATAATTGTTTGCCACAGTGCTCACTATCCGTGATGTGAAATTCCATCGAGTAGGAGCGTTTCTGGGCAACCTTGAGCAGCCTGCAGACTCCAGAAAAGACGTCCTCTTTGTGGATTTTGAGAAAATGTGGCAAACCCAGAGAGTGATGCAAAAAAATTCTGCACTCAGGCAAGCATTTGGCCCCTGTGACAGCACCAGATTCAGTCTGTGTGCATAGCAATGCACAAACATTGCACTGGGGGCTATTGCTTTCACTTTGGCCTGCAGACCATTGAGAGCTGAAGCCATGACAGCAGCCCCATCATAGGTCTGTGCCTTAAAATTGCAGCCCTGCATGTTCTCATTTAAAACATCAAAAACGGACTGAGCATCTCGCCCCCCAGAAACATCAAAAAATCCAATGAAGCGCTCCTGAATTTTACTTGCACTATCCACATAGCGAACAATGACAGAGAGTTGGGCACGGCAGGATATATCAGTGGTTTCATCCACCTGCCATCCAAAAAGGGAGCATCCTGAATTTCATCTCTGATCTGATCAGAAATGGTGGCTGCAAGAGCAGAGATCAAGTCATTTTGAATAGTGTGTGACATACCAGAAAACACAGTTGAGGACTCGAATTGTGTGGACAGGACAGAGTCATATTTAGCTAATGTTTCTGTGAACTCTCTGTAATTCCCTTGTTGGATGATTCACTACTCTCATCATGTCCCCTAAATGACAGCTCCTGCCGCCAAGCAAGGATGTCACATCAATAAGGCGGTTTAGGAAGGCCCTGTTTTGTTTAACAGTTTCATTATGTTTAGCCACTTGAATGCGAGCACCTTCATTGATTGCATGCTCAACCCTGATCCTGCCCATGCAACTTAATCTTGCACATGCACTCACATGTTCATTGCTATTTTCATGCCTTTTATATGCCCTGTCAAAGTTTGACAGATCTCCAAACCCCAATTTTGACCAAACAAGACATCCATGAGATGGTTTCATCAAGAGACATGGCCAGCAGTACATTTTCTTTTTCACAGCACTTCCAGTCAGCCAGCTAACTTTGTCATACCAGGAGAGCTGAAAAGACCTGTTACTTTTCCCTATCTTTTGCACTAAATCAATCTTAGGTGTTGATCTGCCCTGCTGTTTAATTCTAAGTTTCTCCTCGAAAGGAAGACTTTCTAATGGCTTTGCCAAAATCAGGTCGACAATATTAGCACTGTCTGCCATCGTGTGCAGTTTGCTAGCTGGCTAGTTCAGACTATATGAATTAATGAACAAACGATCTAATATATATATATATATATATATATATATATATATTAGTGGTGGGTTGCTATCGGCGTTAACGTGCTGCGTTAACGCGAGACTCTTATCGGCGATAAAAAATATCGCCGTAATCTATTCTCAAAGTTGGGTTGGGAGCTGGGTCTATACTACGCAAGCTATGATGACTTTCACCCTGATATTTTAGCGCGGATGTATACCTAGCCGAATTGCACTGTAGGGGGCGAGAACGAGTCTTCGAACTAGAGGCTCGCAGTCCGTGATGGACAGATTGTTAACGGCTGGTCTGTGTGGTAATACAATCGGGCAGGACATCCAAACGCTCATCTATCATTCATCAACCTCAAATATGGCTTTTCATCTGAAAGATGTATGTAGTAGCAACTTTACATGGCCGCTCAATATGATGTTAACCTAGAGAAATGTGCGCTATTGAAGTGTTTGTGTGGAAGCGCGTTTGCGCAGGACAGGCTCCGGTGCGCTCACTTGCTCTTAAAATCTCCGTCATTCTTGGTCATACAGATAAAAGTAGCCTAATACATCTTTCGAATCTGTAAAGACTCTACGTTTATTTGTGTGCACTCAGAATAACAACGAAACGTTGCGCTTTTAAGCAAACAGGATGCGCTTTAGGTCTCATGTGAACTTGAGTATTCACTCCGTGTCACCCTCTGCTTGAACCTGTGTGTGTGCCTAACGCAGCGGTTCTCAATTCCAGTCCTCGCGCCCACCGCTCTACATATTTTCATGTCTCTCTTAGTTAACACACCTGATTCAGATAATCAGCTCGTTAGAAGTGCGCTCCATGAATGAACTGTGTTCCGATTGACATGCTCCTACACAGTGTCCATTGCTCCCTACTCCTGAGCAGGGGAAAGCCGCTGAAGTTTACTTCACTTCAGAACATTCATTCATGGATTTGCGCGCAACATCTTTACGCACGGACGAGTGTGACATCATATACGTCTGTAAATATATACAATTTAAATTCACGTCTCGCACACTTCAATGCACTATGAATGGAATACGTTCGCTTCGAACTGGAATCATGGAGGAATATCGTGTGATGTCCACTTCGCAGGGCACTTGCGTTCGAATAGAACAAACGTCTGAAGTGATAAGAGTAACATACGAAATGTGCAGAGCGGTGGGGCGCGAGGACTGGAATTGAGAACCGCTGGCCTAACGTTACTGTGAAATTACCACATCAGACGTGACGTGCTAACATGGATGCAGCTATGAAGCCGCCGGGTTTGCTTCAGGGAAAATGTATTTTTAAGAAGCTTCCCAATGGAAACTGTAAACAGTTCATCACGACCTCTTATGTAGGCCTACAGTTCAAAATTCATGTTTAATTGAATAAACAGTTAGTAAACACAAGTACATCTTATTGAACATAGTTTATTTTCATCACCAATTATCATAGTAGAA
This sequence comes from Gymnocypris eckloni scoliostomus, assembly GCA_027564155.1. Taxonomy (NCBI): domain Eukaryota; kingdom Metazoa; phylum Chordata; class Actinopteri; order Cypriniformes; family Cyprinidae; genus Gymnocypris; species Gymnocypris eckloni. The sequence goes on from CM050418.1 coordinate 39,781,726, forward strand.
CAGCTTTCTCAAGCAGTTTGTGATGTATTTTGGAAACAGGAGATGCGCCCCTAGTCTAATGCGCCACCTGGCTTGATAAACCCGTTCTCAAAGACTTACTTTTAGTCATTATTTGGGTAGCACACATATTCTGAATGCCTTCGGCAGAATTCAAATGAGCCATTTTAATCTAGATTAATCTAGATTAATTCCAAAATTAATCTAGATTAATCTAGATTAAAAAAATTAATCTATGCCCACCCCTAATATATATATATATATTTAACTCAACGGGAGGAAATGTGGGAATTATGTTAAACTGAAACAATGAATGTGGTGTGAAATTGTGTGAAATATACGATGAAGGTTGCAGCAGTTTGTCTTTCGACTACACATGCAAAATCCGCGATGGGACTGAGTTGGAAATGGAGACAGAGTGATACGCGTCATAATCTGAAGACCACGCCCACACTAACCGTCTCTTTGCTTTAGAAACTGCCGCCTCCTTGTCATTTATTTATAAAAAAATAAAAAAAAATTCTAAAAGCTGATATGTGACAATGTGTATAGCAAACAAGCTAAAAACAATAAATACATTTTTATAAGCTGTCGACCCCAAAAACGAGCGTTTTAGGACATAAAAGTGGATTAAAAGAGATGACAGACCCTCCAATCATCACGCAGACGCCGGAGTCCGGGCCAGCCCACTCCTCCATTCATCCCAGAGACGCTGAGCGTCCGTGGGCGGGACATAATCGCAGCATTATCCAATGACCGCCTTGTTTCTAAGCACTGAAAAAACTGTTTAAAGCAGCCCCATTGAAGTCAATGGACGCTGGGCTTCAACAGAGTAATGCACTGTACGCCACGGGAATGAATGAGAAGGAAATCGAGTCAGCCGACCTAAGTAGCTGATTCTGAACGAAATTGTTTTCGTTCGAGATGAACGTGTTTAACGCATTTTTAGTCAATAAAATGTTAACATAATAGTACATATATTTGACCATTCATTTTTTGACAATTATAGGGGAAGCTGAGCTTCCCTTGCAGTCTTAAAGAAATCGCGTCTGATTGAGAAGTACCTGTATTAGTGATCCTGACTGTGATGTCACAGTCGGTGTTATGTGCTGATTCGCCTTTTTTGCTGTTTTTTTTTTATTCACGAGATTTACATAAGGAGGAGGAAACAATGGTGTTTGAGGCTCACGCGATGTCATTTCCATGTACAGAACTCTTATTATTATTATTAAACTATGCCAAGGTAAATACAGTTTTCCATTCTATGGCACCTTTAAATCAACTCTGATTGTATTCGTCTGAAAGAAGAAAGTTGTATACACCTAGGATGGCTAGAGGGTGCGTAAATCATGGGGTTATTTTCATATTTGAGTGAACTATCCCTTTAAAACCTGAGCTCTCAAACATCCACAGGATCCAGGGCCGCTCACTGTCATTTTTCTTTTTACAGCCTCAGCAGACAGACCTGCCATTCATCGGCTCAACCAAACAGCACTGAAATTTCACAGAGCTAACTGAAAGAGCTTCACTGGCAAATGGCCCATCAGTGCTGTATCATGATGCTGGATTTGTATATTTAAAGGTACCTTTTAGAGGAGCTCAGAGAGCCATTTCCCTGAAAGCAGATCTGAGTTTCTGGAAAAGATGTGGATGGTGAGAGACACTCCTTTACTTCCTCAAGCTGATCATCTCCAAAATAAGACGTCACTGGGTTGAACTTCCCTGATACCTAAAAAGCCAAACAAGAAGAAACCAGCAAATACTGAATAACAGATTCTTATTGGGTTTTACGCAAGTGGATTTAAATTAAGATTTGAACCCAGACCAATCCATAAGCGGTAATGGAGGGAAGGGCGTGGCCCTCTTTCTGTAGGGCGAGGTGAATGTAAACATCCTCCTCCGTGTTTGTGTCGCACAGGAAGAGCAACAGGAAATCCACATGGTAGCTGTGGATGGCGGCCACCAGAGTGCGCTCACAGCACATCTTCTGGAAAGCGCTGTTCGCACTCTGAGTCCAAGTGCTCTGAGGTAAAAAAAACAAAGACGTGTGAAGAAAAAGAAAATAACTAGTGCGACAAAATGAGCTGGTTATCCATCTACTGCACGGAAAACAAGCATACAACACAAAAAGTGTAGTTAAATTTGTGAATAAAAGTCAGATTTATGGGTTACGGTTTGAATCAGCCTAATGAATGACTTGCTCAGAATCAATTAATTCATTGAATTGATTCGCTTACTGAACTGCAAGTCTTCATTACTTTGTTATAAAACGTCTTAAAGCCTTATTGCTTGCATTGAAAAAAATTATGTAGAAAAAAAAAACTAATTTTATTTATGATTACATTTATCATTGCAATCATCAATATTGAATGAAAATAAATAAGGACCATTATTTAAAAACAAAGGACACACACACACAAAAATATCAATGAAAATATTGTATCGAATATAAATCAATACAACAAAATGATTAAGAATGTTGTGATTTTTCTCTTATATTACACACCATAATATAATATTTAATATTAATTAATGGTTCACCTGAAAATATTGTGACAATTTACTCAAACAGTTTTATTATTAAAGGTGATTCATTGCAATCAACAAAATTTGTATGAAAATAACTATGTATATATATATATATATATATATATATATATATATATATATATATATATATATATCTTTATTTCAGCTTTAATAGATTCACTGCAGTTAATTTCAAGGCAACATTTCCAATTGATCTATTTTAAGTTTTTCCTCTCATTTTTATTTATTTATTATTTAACAAATGGTTTTCATTAGTTGTAATTAAAGGGGTCATATGACGTTGTTAAAAAGAACATTATTTTGTGTATTTGATGTAATGCAATGCGTTTATGCGGTTTAAGGTTCAAAAATGATTTCCCACATATTGTACATTATTGTTGCTCCACCTTTCTGAAACGCATCGATTGTTACAAAGCTCATCGTTCTGAAAAGTGAGGCATGCTCTGATTGGCCAGCTATCCAGTGCATTGTGATTGGCCGAATACCTCAAGTGTGACACGGAAATGTCCCGGTTGGGGAAATGTACCGGGCCCCAAGTGGGGACATAATTACTGATTATAATGACTTATACTGTCTTTTTACACATTACCATTAACAAACATTACCATGTCTGCAATTTTGATCGGAGAAACGACAAACAAAAAGCACTACTCTACACTGCTCAAAACTCACGTTTGAATAGTCAGTGGCAAATTCTTTAAATAAGAAAACGTACTTACAGGCTTTGAGTCAGAAATGCCAGACTGGACACTGGCGGCAGCAACAGTACTACAGCGAGAATAATAGTTCCGCCTTGTTTCTTTATGTATACATTTGGGCGGTGTTTTGTAAATCTTCCCACACCCTGATGTAGACATGTGGGGGCGTGTTTGAATGGGCTGTTTTAGGGGGGCGTGGCAGAGTCTTAACTTTTATAAAGAATATCTCTTTGGTTTTGAGACTTTGGTCTTTGCAACTTTAGGGATCTTATCTATGCACAAACAGCTTGTAACACTCCAAAGAGAAAGGAAAACTTACATCATATGACCCCTTTAATAATAACAAAACTGCTTACCGTTATGGGTCGAACTCCAGCTAATATTGCCGGGACAGCCTGAGCCGGAAGATCAGCATAACAAGCTCTGGAAAGATTTTGAGAGTATACAAAGCAGCAATTATACAAACATACAGTCAGGTCCATAAATATTGGGACATCGACACAATTCTAACATTTTTGGCTCTATACACCACCACAATGGATTTCAAATGAAACGAACAAGATGTGCTTTAACAGCAGACTTTTTAGCTTTAATTTGAGGGTATTTACGTCCAAATCAGGTGAACGGTGTAGGAATTACAACAGTTTGCATATGTGCCTCCCACTTGTTAAGGGACCAAAAGTAATGGGACAGAATAATAATCATAAATCAAACTTTCACTTTTTAATACTTGGTTGCAAATCCTTTGCAGTCAATTACAGTCTGAAGTCTGGAACGCATAGACATCACCAGACACTGGGTTTCATCCCTGGTGATGCTCTGCCAGGCCTCTACTGCAACCGTCTTCAGTTCCTGCTTGTTCTTGGGGCATTTTCCCTTCAGTTTTGTCTTCAGCAAATGAAATGCATGCTCAATCGGATTCAGGTCAGGTGATTGACTTGGCCATTGCATAACAGTCCACTTCTTTCCCTTCAAAAACTCTTTGGTTGCTTTTGCAGTATGCTTTGGGTCATTGTCCATCTGCACTGTGAAGCGCCGTCCAATGAGTTCTGAAGCATTTGGCTGAATATGAGCAGATGATATTGCCTGAAACACTTCAGAATTCATCCTGCTGCTTTTGTCAGCAGTCACATCATCAATAAATACAAGAGAACCAGTTCCACTGGCAGTCATACATGCCCACGCCATGACACTACCACCACCATGCTTCACTGATGAGGTGGTATGCTTAGGATCATGAGTAGTTCCTTTCCTTCTCCATACTCTTCTCTTCCCATCACTCTGGTACAAGTTGATCTTGGTCTCATCTGTCCATAGGATGTTGTTCCAGAACTGTGAAGGCTTTTTTAGATGTCGTTTGGCAAACTCTAATCTGGCCTTCCTGTTTTTCCATTCCTCACCAATGGTTTACATCTTGTGGTGAACCCTCTGTATTCACTCTGGTGAAGTCTTCTCTTGATTGTTGACTTTGACACACATACACCTACCTCCTAGAGAGTGTTCTTGATCTGGCCAACTGTTGTGAAGGGTGTTTTCTTCACCAGGGAAAGAATTCTTCGGTCATCCACCACAGTTGTTTTCCGTGGTCTTCCGGGTCTTTTGGTGTTGCTGAGCTCAGCGGTGCGTTCCTTCTTTTTAAGAATGTTCCAAACAGTTGTTTTGGCCATGCCTAATGTTTTTGCTATCTCTCTGATGGGTTTGTTTTGTTTTTTTCAGCCTAATGATGGCTTGCTTCACTAATAGTGACAGCTCTTTGGATCTCATCTTGACAGTTGACAGCAACAGATTCCAAATGCAAATAGCACACTTGAAATGAACTCTGGGCCTTTTATCTGCTCATTGTAATTGGGATAGTGAGGGAATAACACACACCTGGCCATGGAACAGCTGAGAAGCCAATTGTCCCATTACTTTTGGTCCCTTAACAAGTGGGAGGCACATATGCAAACTGTTGTAATTCCTACACTGTTCACCTGATTTGGATGTAAATACCCTCAAATTAAAGCTGACAGTCTGCAGTTAAAGCACATCTTGTTCGTTTCATTTGAAATCCATTGTGGTGGTGTATAGAGCCAAAAACAAATGCAACATCTTTCATTTATGGTTTAATGCTTGTAAAACAAAACCAAAACCTCAGGGAATCATTTACATAAAATTAAGTTTAGGTATAAACAAAATTTTCATTGTTTTATAACAATTTATGAACTTACTTGAGAAACCGGAGGCTGTTTCGTTCCACTTTTGTGATATCTCCAAAGTCAACATAGTACACCTTTACTTCAGTATCACTGAACATCTCGTGGATCACCACCCGGTAGAACCACATGTCTCTGGGGGCCACACAGCACACCTGACCCGGCCGCACATATGCATCAGGCAGCCGGTATCTCTCCGTCGCTTCTGGGTAGGAGTAACAGCTCCTGGAAACAAGTATTAGGCATGTTCAGAATGACATACTACTCAATCCCAGCCCAAATAATTATGAAATTAATCAGTGACAAATCAACATCCAATGTAATGAGTGAGATACCTCATTTCAATCATCATGTTCTCCAGGGCTCTGGCCTCCTTGTTTTGGCTGAAGCGGATGTAGAAGTGACTGGGAGACTCCGTCTGCTCCACCAGGACGGGCACCAGCTCTCTCTCCCTCCTGCGAGCCGGGGGCTTCAGCTTACGGCAGCGCACTGCGTCTGGAGGATCAGCTGAAACTCGACTCACAACCAGCTCTGGGAAAAGATCCACCATCTACAACAAACAGTGACACACGTTGTGTTTAGAATTATTATTATTATAAATTCACGTTTTGGTACACAGTGGTGTCACGGTTCGGTATGTTTTCGATACGGGGGGCAGGGCAATTGGTTACGTCGCAATGTTGGAAATATTTCTGTTTCAAGCCATGAAGGTGAGCCAATGGATATCACACAAGCACATGTTTGCACCAGGGGTTTGCACACATGCAAACTTTGCGCAAGATTTATGCTGGTGAACATCTTAATCAGTCATTTCACTATAAGCAGAAAGTGAAAGTAAAAACGGAATGACGGAGCTTTCGGCATCTGACGCCGCATATTCTCTCAGAGATAACGAGAGACGAATCTACTTCAACATATGCTGGTATAGACTATAGCTGTTTTCATTTATTATAAATAGTGCTATCAAAGTTAATAACGCATTAACGCAAATTCCTTTTAACGGCACTCATTTTATTAACGCACGATTAACGCAGCGTGTATTTTCTGTTTGACCCGTGGCCCAACCTGAAGTTGGAGAAATGGAGATGCACAGTGTTGCCAACTTAGCAACATTGCAGACCCCTTAAGCGACTTTTTCCCCTCTCTTTGCAGCGCAATATTTGATCAGAAGGGTAAAAATTACAATTATTTTCATCAGTTATGGCTTGTTAGCACTAGCATTCTGCCAGCTTCAAATCAGACACAGAGATGAAATAGTGTGGTAAGACCACATATATTTGAATAAATTATAGCATGTATTTCAATTAATTGTCGATTGATTGAGCGAGAGAGAGAGAGATGACAGTTGTGTGTACCTGCTTGCTGCATCTGCACGTCTCTCTCTACAAACAGCATATACATATAATGTTGTGATCTAGTATCTATCTTTTATTTTAGTAATACAAATCGCAGGGAAGCGTTGACAAAAAGTTTATGTGTGTGTGCAGCACAATCTGCAATCTTCGACTTCTCTGTCTCTGTTTCTCTCTCTCGTGTGTGTGTGTGTGTGTGTGTGTGTGTGTGTGTGTGTGCGAGCGAGTGATGCGTGTTGGTTAGTGTGCATCAATTAAAGCAGTGCATTAATATGGAACGGTGATTCAACTGACCTGGAACTACCTGTGCAGTTAAACTAATTTAATCAACACCTACCAGCCAATCTGAATAGAGTATTCAGACAGACCATGGCATATATATATATATTCAGTGGTGGCTAAGATTATTAGAACACTACTACTCCCAGGTTTTGAAAAAAGTACACTTCCGTAATGTACTTGAAGTGCTCTATTTTCATGCACTAATTTTGTACTTAATATACAAAAAAAAAAAATTTTGTACTTCTTAATATAAACTTAAGATCAACTGAGTGTACTCAACTGTGCTATTTTGGGACACCATGAATATAAAATAAAAAGCACTTTTCACATACTATCTCTGTATTTAAAAATATATTTATTTACCACTTGTGGTACACTCGAACCCATTTTTTATACACTAGTACACTCAAGTGTACTACAAGTGGTGACTAAAATACAGTTTTTGAATACAGAGATAGTCTGTTAGAAGCACATTTTAGTTCATGTTCATGATGTCCCAAAATAGCACAGTTGAGTACACTTAGCTGATTTTAAATGTATCTGAAGTACCAAAAAAAAAATGTTTAGTACATTAAGTAGCATATTTAGTATATTATGTTGTTCCATTTTATGTAGTATTAATAATGTAGTAGTAATACTGCCTTTTTATACCTAAATACCACACAACTTTTCTAAAGTACATTTTGTAAGTTTCCATAGGATTGATTTGGGAGGGAATGATAATGGATTATAAATAATGAATCTTAACCTGATGGATGGTTTTATTGGTGATTCTGAGCTCAGTCTCAGACTCTTGGGTGTCTGCGCATTGCGCCACTTTTTCTCGCTCCCACGCAGACTCAGTACAGCTGAAGTAATTGGCTTTGCTGGAAGGATTCCGGGATTCATTCATCAGACTGGAGGTGGTGCCGTGACCCGGGGATAATTCTTGCAAAAGGAATACATCACAATCAAAGTTTCATTAAAGATGATCAATAAGCTAGAAGCACTCATTTGTCTCTTCAAATCAATATGACATAAAGCTAAGTACCAGGTTCAGTGGGTTGTATATCATTTGGTTTGAACTCACTTTCGTCAGCACCTTTTTGGATGGACAATGTGTCATTCAAAGCCCCAGCCATTTCTGTCACGCTCAGAAAGCCATACTGGCTCACCGGTAACTCCTCCCCATACATTCGCTAACATCAAAAAACAGATCGTAAGTTAGAAAAGCTCATGGCGCCATCTAAAAACTCTAAAATAAATATTGCTGTGGATATGTTTTCATTTTCATTGAGTGATACAATATTCCGACTATCATTGAGGTTTATTTTGCATGACCTCGACATATGACTACATTATATACCTTATGGTTTCAACCCAAAATCTATGGAAGATTGTTTTTGCCACAGGATAAAATTATAATTAAAAAAGGTAATTGCCTAATCTCACAATTCAGATTTTTTTTCCCCCTCACAATTCTCAGTTAATATCTCAGAATTCTGACTTTTTTTTCTCCCAAAACTAAATTTATATCTCAATATAAACTCAGAATTGGTAGAAAAAATTGCGAAATGTAAACGTACAATTCAAGAGAATTGTTTTTTTGAAATGTAAGAAAAGTCACAATTAGCTGTTTTTATTCTATGGCACCGAAACAACTGAATCGCAAGATGTAAACTCATAGTTCTGACTTTTGTATTCTCAGAATTCTGAGTTACAAACTTCAGAACTGTGAGATAAAAAGTAATAATTAACTTTTTATTTCCGTGGCGACCACATGCTTCCATGAAAATAAAAAAAAAGACATAAACGCAATATTCTGTAGGCAGAATATATTTTATTTTATTTAGATATGAACTCAGATATGGTCTTGACAGGCTTTGTGAGAATACCTTGTATTCTGTCGGAAGATTGTGAATGGATATCCCATTGTCATTTTCAGCTACAACCTGAAAAAAGATCCATATCTCAAAAATATGTCAAGGTGAGAAGATGAGACAGGAGAGAGTTTTAAAGCTGTTATGTTTGACCTTCCGTAGCTTATCTTTCAGCTCGTGGCTGACTGTGCCAGCAGTGCCCTTCTCGAGGATCTGCTGTCTGAGCTCCTCCTCAAGCTGTAAGAAGATTTACCTCAGCAGTACGGATTTATATATATAGCGCAAAAGAAATATCACCCTAATTTCATACAAATATACAAACCTTTAAAATAGTTTCTTCAAAAGTGTGCTCTGCCTTCACAGGCTCTGGTTTAGGAACAGCATGGGGGGAGTGCAAATCTTGCTGGTTCCTCTCTGGTGGCGAAGTTGCTTTAGGACTGACCAGCTTCTGTTTGGTCACCACAGGAGATGCCACTGCAGAGTAACCATAATAGAAAATACATAAATAATCGATCTGAACCAAAAACAAGAGCATGATATCAGCTTCTCTGTCTCCAGAAATTCCATTATCATATACATACACGGCTTAAAAAGATTTGTCATCAGACGTTTGATCTGATTTTGTGGCATTAAGGCATTCCTCAGCAGCAGTTGCGAGCCTGTGCGACTCTGCTGCATGATTACAAAATCCGTGGCAGCCGCCAGCATCTCGGAAATGGAGTAGAAGCCATACTGCGTGATGTTGAGTGGCTTTCCGAACAGCGCCATATACCTGTACTCCAGCTCTGATAATCTGACCGGCCCATGAGATAGTAACTGTTTAAGTTGGCTGTGCAGTTGAGCGGGCAGAGTGGGTTTTGATTGGCCACGGCGAGGGAGAATAATGGGCTGGTTCCGTGGGTAAGAGATGTGGAAGTTTCCTGGTGTTCCCCTTCGAATTTTGGATTTGGTTTTGGGGTCACGTTGCTTAGCCACCAGCTCTTGGATGCCTTTGGTGCTCTCATCTACAATGGCTGTAAACAGAAAAAAAAATGTAAAAATACTTATAATAGTTCTAAAGCGAAATCGATGAACGAACTGGTGCGAGTGACAATTTTTTCATCACACCAAACCCATTTCGTTTAGAGTTTGAAACCGCTTTCTAAAGAAAACTTTCGGGAAAAGTTTGCTCGAACTGGTAAAAATGTATCATAAGATGTTTAGGACAACTTAGATTTTTCCCACACCAACTCACTGTGTGTTATTTTCCAGATGAGTTTGCAATGTCAAAGTATATCAACATAAACAGTTTTGTCCCACACAGTGATATTTTTGTCTCAATGAGGTAAATATTATTAGGTTTATGAATATTTTGTATTCGTTTTATATTTTAATTTTTTTGCTTTTCATTTAAATGTTTTTTTTGTTTACATATTTTTTTTGTCATTTTGTTTAAGTTTGAGGTATTTTAATACATCAATTTAAACTAAATAAAAACGAGAAAAGTTATCTTTGCAACTAGCAAGATTATAATTTTTTTATTATATTTTATTTAAGCATCAGTTAATGTAATTTTGTATTTTAGTTAATGCCAGCTAACGTAATTTTATTTCAAATAACACCTTTTTTCAATGGATTTAATTTTAACTATACCAACCCTGGCCCCACACCCATCTTTTTGCGCATGTAGTGTTTGAATAAATGCTGCATTTTTTCCAGGGATGCACCGATATGAAAATTTTGGCCGATACCGATAACTCTTTATATTTAATAAATCTATATCAAAAATGTTATATACTTTTTGAGAGACTGATTAAAAAAGGTCTCATTATTAAAAGCCACATCCCAAACACTTCAACATAAGCAGCCTAGTTTGAACAGTGTAAGTTTAAAAATAATATTTTACTCTTCCATTACCAAATTTCGCCATAAAAAAGTCTCACAAATAAAATAAAACAATGCATAAATAATGCAAACAAGTCATTGGATATCATTACATATGTAAAGAATCAAACTGCATGTGTCATGGATGAATAAAACGGAAGCGCCATCTGCATGGACAATAATGAAATTATATGAATTACTAAACCATATTGTTGATGAAAATAAAAGTGGTGGTTATTATTAATAATGCTTAAATGATTTTGAACAAGTAAAAAATGAAGAGGCTACTACTGTTTTAAATAGCAGCTGTTTGAGCTGCGTGCGTTGTATGAACACCGGTAAACTGAAGCGCTTGTTATAGCGGGTTAATTAGGCTACATGAGAATCAGATATTTATAGAACACAAACATAATATTACAACTTATATGTGCACAAAAATACGGAAATGCACAAGTTATTTTGAGCCAGTTATGTGCTAGTCAGATGTGCTAGTCAAGGTGCTGAAACACAGCAACTAAGCCCAAATAATTCACAACGTTTTATTATAATAATGTTCTCATTAGAATGTTATATATATACACGACAGTCCCAATCATAGTTATTAGTTGTGCGCTGCTGTTTGAGCTGCGTGCGCTGAGCTAAAGATGATTACCGGCAAACTGAAGCGCTCTATTAATGCTCTATTTAAATTTTATGTAGCCTTTATAACAGACTTGCTCTGCACATGTTGCACATAAGTGTATTGTCCTTTTCAAAGTGATTCCAATCATATTTCAAGAATTTCAAAACCATTATGGCGTACAGCGCACATCTGAAGTGTCTCTGAAGGAAATAATGCATTATTTATCGGCTTAAAGATATCGGGCAAATTTTCTTATCGGGCCGATACCGATAAAAGAAAAAGAAATGCGCCTTTATCGACCGATACCGATATGGTGGCCGATATATCATGCATCTAGGGATGGGTATCGTTAAGGTTTTAACGGTACTACTACTCTTATCGATACTGCTTATCGATCCGGTGCTTTAACGGCATTCTTATCGGTACTTTTTGTTATTTATATATATATATATATATATATATATACACATACATATATACATACATACATGTATGAAATATATATTTCTATGATAGATTAGCAGCTTAATTAACATGGCTTTATATTCTGAGATGTTAAATAAATATTTCATTAAATAAATATAAAACATCAATTTGTAAATGCAGCAGTGTGCAGGCATTTTTGTGTTTTATATACATAAGATAAGATAGAGTAAGAACATGAACAAAGAAACAAAGTTAAACAAACTGACAAATATACCATTTATTGTGTGTGTATTTGATCGCTTGACGCCGCCGCTTGAGCGCGCCAGCACGCACACACACACACGCCACAAACACACACACGCACACGCACACACACACACACGCTGCAAACACACACACACACAGGGGCGCGGGAACAGGGTGCTGAGGGTGCTGCAGCACCCCTGTTTTTTCTGTGGGCAACTGTAAACTGTTGTGAATAAAAAAATATATAGGCTAAATTTGTTATAATAAAGATTAATTTAAAATGTATATGGTTGCTCGATGTTTATAACATTTAGTTTACATTGGCTATTTTGCTATCTATTTCTATGTGATCTTCGACATATTTACCATTTGCCCATTAATTTAACAGTTGTAAGAATTAAAGTTATCAAAGTTATTAAACTGATGCAGGGCTATTTGATGCGCACGCGCACATCCTGCCAAATCACGCACGCAGCACTGCCAATGCTTGCTTTTATGTTTGTGAATGCTATGATTGTGTTGAAGAATTTGTAGGTTGTGGCTTAAAGGCGGAACATGGAAATATCATGGATGTACTTTTTTTTTGTTCTCAGCGATATGAGTCTTTCCTTCTCCCAAAACAGCTTATAGCTAAAATAGTTCAGTTTTGTATGTAATGGAAAAGTGATTAGACGATGTTTCGCTTTTTTTTTTCTTCATAAAGTTAATTTAGAAAACCTTGGGAGCATTTTTTGTTCATTAAATGTTTTTTCTTTTAAGCAAGAAAACAACTTAAAATACGCTGTGTGATTTTTTTTTTTTTTTCTCATAAAGGTAAGAGTAATGTATCATTTTGAACTGTAAAGGGTCTACTTTTATTTGTGTGCATTCACAATATCAACATTGTGCTTTTATAAAATAGGAAAACAGAGAATGCACTTTCTTCCGGTTTTGAACAAGAGGCTTCAATGATGAACCAAACTCGCAACTCGAAACTGGCTCAGAGATATGATAAATATATCTATAGAAAGCTTTAAAATACTACTTTAAAACGAAATAATTCAAAGCAAAGCAAAAACTCTTCATTAGCCCATGTAATCCGTTAAGATGCATATATTTCTCCAATGAGGAAATGGCGAGTCATTTTTCCCGTCACCTCACCATCTAAAATATTAAAATAAGGGAAAGCCTAAAACAGGCCCGATTATAATTTATGCTTTATTTTATAATTGTATTCAATAAAAAAAAAGTATGTAAATCTTTGTCCTTGAAATTTAAAGGATTTGTTGCAATGCAATTTTGTCTGACTGATAGGCCTATGTGAATTATTTATTGGCCTATCGTTTTAATCCATGCAGCAAATGCTTTAAAACAGCTTTAAAATTACTTTATTGCATTCCAGATGCTTTTAAAAAACTTTTCACTATACATTTTAAGGGTTTTAAGCTTGAATGTAACTTGAATGTAAAACATTGTTATGAATTCATTGTAGCTATTCCCATTTGTAAAATAGCTAATTGTTGTCTAACACGATCTCATGAAAGTGCATAGGCTATAGCACGATTTTCTGTTTCTATTTGGCGTAATATTTATATGCAGAAATTGACTACCCCCCACAGCACCCCTACATAAAACACCTTCCCGCGCCCCTGCACACACACACACACACACGCACACACACTTCAGCCTGAGGAACAGCGTCTCGTGTGGATTGTACTTCCAACATTTCATTATCAAACATGTCCAGCAATTTAGTAACTGTAAAGACGCATTTTACAACAATCGACAGACGATTGATCTGATTCTGACGTTAAGTTTTGGTCAGGGAGGAACGAATGCGCCGCTGTGAAGAGAAGGAAGTTGTGTTAGAAGAAACACGGCTATAATCTTTAGAAGCTAAAAACATTAAATAAACTCAGTTTAATATAACAGCCACAGGCCTAAAGTGTAAGCATGTTTTAATGGTTAGTTCTCTTCTAACATAAACAGGGCTTATGTTGCGCGTGCTGAACTCATCCACGTGAGCGATCGCGCTTCTGATTTGGGAATAGCAAAAATGCATCATAGACAAGAGTTTGAATATTATTGCATATAAAACATCTGGTGACTCTGGCGGGATATAATTTGCAAGATAATGTGTATATATATAGCAATAATAAATGTATGTGTGTTTTCTTAATTTCTCCAGTACCGATAGCAGAACCGTTAACGTCAGAGCTTATCGATACTCCGGTCTTTTATAATTTAGCCCCGAGACCGATTAAATACCGAGTTTCGGTACCCATCCCTACATGCATCCCTAATTTTTTCCAAACCAAGACTATTTGGTATGAATACATGTACTGTTACACCCATTATTTTAACAGATATAAAGGCTAAATTAAGATATAACATATTGATATTAAAACAATTCTGTAAATGTAAATTCTACGGGTCTAACTTCCATCTCATTCGCGACCAGCTATTTTTAGCTATACAAGTTCGTTTTGCTGCTTGATATTGAAAATTGGTGTGTCTTACCACCATATTAATTTAATGTATAATCGTAATTATGAACACACTGGTTTATAGTGTAAACAGTTTACCGTTTACTGCATATTGTTATTCTTCTCGGCTAATGAACCGGAAGTCTCGCCCATAGGCTTACTTCTGTGTTAAAGAAAAAGGTGGATAGATCAAAATATTAATGACTCATCTTGCACCTGTGAGTGTATCCAAATATTTGTTCAATAAAATGCCCACTAGAGTGAAAAAACCTCTCCCCCAATACCAACAGCTTATGACTAGTAATATAATGTAGCAATTCATATAAACCAAATGTAGCAATTTCATAATGTATTAAAGAAGTCTTAGCATGAATGTGCAGACAAGTCATTCTCTAGGACATAAATATTGATTTACCAGCTAACAAAAGGGATAAAATACTAATATCACCTTTCAAAATGATGCTGCCGTCGAGGTGGTATTCCAAGCGCACAACATCTGGCATTTCCTTCACCATATCCAAAACATTTCTGAATCCCAGTAACCTGAGGGGCATGGGGAAGCCCAGCATGGTCTGGTAGTCTTTCTTGAGCTGCTCAGGGGTCAAACCACGCTTAGCAGAGACCAGAAGAGAGCGGACATCCTTCTTCAAACCCGTGAGGAGCTGATCCTGGGTCATCCTGATAGCTAAAAACACAAGTGGGACACAATTTATTAAGTTTATAGCTGACAAAAACATAACAGTTAACGTAAATGCTATTCCACCCTGATGTTAACACCGTCAAACATATTTTTTATTGACAATACTGGTTTAACGCAGAATGTACGCGCTTACACACTTGACAACCAGCTTTAAACGTATATATCTTTGTATTTGCATTTTAATGTGTTTTATGGACGAGAAATTACCTTTTGTACAAGATGAACGCGTTCTGTCGTTACGTGGGGATGACGCGACAGGCCACGTTTTTTAAAAATGGGAATTTTGCATCACAGGTGCGCGATTATGTCAATGGAAGGAACGTCCAAAATATCCTCCGAGATTGATTTTTAAAACAGGAGTGTGATGTGTTTTTCTTTAGCGTCTGTGTGGGCAGAAGCAGCAGACTTCCTGAAGCACGTGCTTCATCAGCATTCAATCAAGCTCCTCGTGCTGACGCTGCACTTTCTCAATTTATCTACACAAAGCTTAACTATGTTTCTGATGTATACTTTAACCTTTTTTCACATTATTTAATTTTTTTATATATATATAAAATTGTATAATTTCCCAATTGTCTTAAATAAATGAAATAAAACGAATACAAATATATGCCAAATGTTTAAGTATTAAAAACATTTTGACATAGGCTACATGCATTAAGTTTATTATGAAAAAAACAATAGACTACTGTTTACATAATTTTTTAATCATGATCAAATTTGGCGATTTATATTTGAATATAAAGTGTTGTACAAAATAAAAATAAAATAATGTCAGACATATCAACAAAAACTCATACATATAGCCAGATTTATAAGTATATTTAGGAAAGTTTTGTTTTGCATACATTTATAGTTTTGTTTAATTGTTTCATTTTTTCTTGATTCATTTTTTTTATCACAATTCTATCTATCTATCTATCTATCTATCTATCTATCTATCTATCTATCTATCTATCTATCTATCTATCTATCTATCTATCTATCTATCTATCTATCTATCTATCTATCTATCTATCTATCTATCATCCTTACCCATATTCAAGAAACGGCTAAAAACACATCTCTTCCATCTTTATTTGACCCTCTAACTCTAGCACTCTCTATTCTAATTTTATTTTATATAATCTGTCTTCTTTTTATTTAAAAAAACACACAAACATTTGACTCTCTATCAATTGCATAGTTATTCTCTAACTGCTAGCTTTTCTTGTAAAACTAACACTAAGTTAATTTGTTCTATATTCTATATATTCGTTTTCTTAAAAAAGAAAAGAAAAAAAAGCTTTCTACGTGTACTGTGTTTGGCTAACCAGGACTTGTAATAGCACTTGCATGTTGTTGCTCTTTTGTTGGTTTTGATTGACAGTGTTGGGGAAAGTTACTTTTAAAAGTAATGCATTACATTATTATTATTTCGTTACTCTCTAAAAAGTAACTAATTAGTTACTTAGTTAACTTAGTTAGTTTTATGGAAAGTAATGCGTTACATTACTTTTGCGTTACTTTTTAAATATGAGCAGGGTTTGATTGTTTGTTTTTAATACAAGTTCTATTTATAGCAAATGTAAAATCCATTTCACACCAAAAAGTGTAATGAATAAACCTCAGGCTGAAGGAAAAGTAAATCACGTCTGTACAGCAGAACACAGGAGAAGAAGTTTCAACACTCTTCAGCAATAAAAAAACATGAAACACAATTGTTAGATTATCTAGAGTAAGTTTTGCTTATTAGTTTGGTTGAACTGGATCATCAAAGGTCAGCAGCAAACACATTAGTTAATAAAATGAGATTAGAAACATTTGTGTTAACATATTTAATAATTGCAGGTTTGCGTCAAATGAGCATGAGTTTGCAGTTCACTGTTTTAATTCATTTTGATGAATACTGAATCTGTTTTTTGTGAGTGGGATGAATTAATACACGTTCACATTTAGACTAGATTAGAATTACAGTAAGATCATATTCACACAGCGCACTGTCAGTCAATAAATGTAACTGGCGTTACTTTTTTGAAAAAAGTAATTCAGATATTTTCTAGTAAATTAAAAAGTAATTAGTTACTTTACTAGTTACTTGAAAAAAGTAATATTATTACGTAACTCACGTTACTTGTAATGCGTTACCCCCAACACTGTTGTTTGCTTCTATAATGTCCTCATTTGTAAGTCGCTTTGGATAAAAGCGTCTGCTAAATGACTAAATAAATATCTATCTATCTATCTATCTATCTATCTATCTATCTATCTATCTATCTATCTATCTATCTATCTATCTATCTATCTATCTATCTATCTATCTATCTATCTATCTATCTATCTATCTATCTATATATATATATATCAAGATAATAAACATGACCTTGGCAGTAAGCAAAGGTCTTAAAACAGAAAACAGAACATTAATTAATTATCTTGATATTTCCTATGACTAAACTTAATAACACTGTGTGTATAAATGACGTTTCACAAAACCTTTTTCTTTGCTTTTTTATTAAATGATATAATTAGCCATTTACAACCCTAGGCGAAGGTGAATATTAATTACCTTTGTTACAAACATGACATTTTTTCCAGAATTACCCAAATAACCGTTTTCTAAATATGTTGTTCTATTTAATTATATTTATTATATACCCTATACAAAAAAAGTAAGATAGATAGATAGATAGATATATAGTTGTTCAATCTAAATTATAATTATTATTATTATTATTATAAATTATCCTATTGAGGTCATTCAGAGAACATGCAAATTAGGTGTTTTGTAACGCATTATTTTCCATTCAGCGCCTCTGTGTAGGATTTTACCACTGTGAAAAAACACTTGCAAATACAATGTCAGACACTGTAATATGCTCTGGCCCACTCCCTGCTTATCGGGGCGATGCGATTCATAGCAGACAGTTGTCACTCAATGGCTGGATGTCTAAGTGGTGCTCGCAGAATAACATAGGTTTTATAGACAACTGGACTAGTTTTTTGGGAGACCTGACCTGTTGAACCTGATCGTCTTCATCCCTCCTGGGGTGGTGCCGCTCTTCTCTCTAGAAATATGGCATATAGTCTTAGAGTTTGACTAACTGAGCCCAGGTCATGAAGCAAACAGACTGGCTAAACCGACCGTCTGCTATCCGCCTCACGTCACAGAAGTCAGCTAATTCTCAGCACATAGAGACCCTTTCACCTAGATATCACACCATAGAGACAGTGTCTGTTCCCCGAACTAGAAAATACAAAAAACGTCCAAACCAGTGTATGAGTAACAACTTAATTGATGTTCAACAAATGAAAAATATATATAAGACAGAGAATTTTTTTTATAAAACTTGGCTAACTGAATATCCGGTCCCTTTCTACAAAAGCACTTTTTGTAAATGATTTGATCAATGATCATAACCTAGATTTGCTCTGTTTGAATGAATGAATGAATGAATGATGCATTTATATAGCGCTTTTTGTGTATTGTTGTACACCCAAAGCGCTTTACAATCATGTGGGGGGGTCTCTCCTCAACCACCACCAGACAGAAACATGGCTAAAACCAGATGAATACATTACTTTAAATGAGTCTACCCCCCCGATATTATTGCTATAAAAATGAGCCGCGTCCAAAAGGTAAAGGGGAGGGTGTTGTTACAATTTATAGCAACATTCTCAGTATTTCTCGAGGGCAGGCTTTAAGTATAACTTATTTGAAGTTATGGTGCTGTGTATACCATTATCTAGAGAAACACGTGTTAGTGATAAATCGCCTGTGACGTTTGTACTGGCTACTGTATACAGACCACCAGGGCTCCATACAGACTTTATTAAAGCATTTGCTGATTTAGTTAATACTGGCTGCAGATAAATTCTTAATTGTTGGCGATTTTAATATCCATGTCAATAATGATAAAGATGCATTAGGATCAGCATTCATAGATGTTCTGAACTCTATTGGGGTTAGACAACACGTTTCAGGGCCCTATCCTACAGAAAAGCAATAAAAACTGCTAGATCTGATTACTTTTCGTCTCTTCTAGAAGAAAACAAACACAACCCCCGGGTATTTATTTAATACAGTCATTAAATTAATGAAAAATAAAGCATCAACAGGTGTTGACATTTCCCAAGAGCACAGCAGTAATGACTCTATGAACTACTTTACTTCCAAGATCGATACTATCAGAGATAAAATTATAACCATGCAGCCGTCAGCTACAGTACTGCATCAGATGCAGTATCGAACCCCTGAGGAACAATTCCACACATTCTCTTCTATAGGAGACGATGGATTGTATAAATTTGTTAAATCAGCAAAACCAACCACATGCATGTTAGACGCTATTCCATCTAAAATACTAAAAGAGCTGCTTCCAGAAGTCATAGATCCTCTTTGGGCTATTATTAACTCATCATTGTCATTAGGATATGTCCCCAAAACCTTCAAATTGGCTGTTATTAAGCCTCTCATTAAAAAACCTCAACTTGACCCCAAAGATCTAGTTAATTACTGACCAATCTCAAATCTCCCTTTTCTGTAAAAGATACTAGAAAAGGTAGTATCCTCACAATTATATTCCTTCTTAGAGAAAAATGGTATCTGTGAGGAATTCCAGTCAGGATTTAGACCGTATCATAGTACTGAGACTGCTCTCATTAGAGTTACAAATGACCTGCTTCTATCATCTGTTTGTGGTTGTATCTCTTTATTAGTTCTATTGGATCTTAGCACTGCGTTTGACTCTATCGACCACAACATTCTTTTAAATAGACTAGAACACTTTGTTGGCATTAGTGGAAGTGCCTTAGCATGGTTCAAATCGTACTTATCTGACCGCCATCAGTTCGTAGCAGTGAATGAAAAGGTATCATATCGATCACAAGTGCAGCATGGAGTACATCAAGGCTCAGTACTAGGGTCATTATTTTTTACAGTTTACATGTTACCCTTGAGAAATATTATCAGAAAACATGGGGTTAGCTTACACTGTTATGCTGATGATACTCAACTCTATATTTCTTCGTGGCATGGTGAAATACACCAAATTGAGAAACTAACCTAGGTGTACTGTTTGATAGCAATCTTTCATTTGAAAGCCATATCTCTAGCATCTGTAAAACTGTGTTTTTCCATCTTAAAAATATATCTAAATTGTGACCTATGCTCTCAACGTCAAATGCAGAAATGCTAATTCATGCGTTTATGACCTCAAGGTTAGACTATTGTTATGCTTTACTGGGTGGTTGTTCTGCACTCTTGATCAACAAACTACAGATGGTCCAAAAATGCAGCAGCTAGAGTTCTTACTAGAACCAGGAAGTATGGCCACATTAGCCCGGTTCTGTCAACACTACACTGGCTCCCTATCAAACATAGTATAGATTTTGAAATCTTGTTAATTACTTATAAAGCCCTGAATGGCTTAGCTCCTCAGTACTTGAGCAAGCTCTTATATCACATTATAGTCCTCCACGTCTGCTGCATTCTCAAAATTCTGGCCGTTTGATAATACCTAGAAAATCAAAATCAACTGCGGGCGGCAGATCCTTTTCCTATTAAGCGCCCAAACTCTGAAACAAACTACCTAACACTTTTCGGGAGGCAGACACACTCTGTCAGTTTAAATCTAGATTAAAGACCCATCTCTTTAACCTCGTGTACGCTTAACACACTAATACGCTTCTAATATTCAAATCCGTTAAAGGATTGTTAGGCTGCATAAATTAGATCAACCGGAACCAGGAACACTTCCCATAACACACGATGTCCTCGTTACATCGTAAAAAGAATGGCATCTACGCTAATATTTGTCTGTTTCTTTCTTATTCTTTTTCTCAGTCCGTGTCTGGATCAGATGGTGGATTGGCGCCGGGAGATGATTTCTGCAGCCCTGATCGTCGGCGGAGGCCGGGACACCTGGATGAGCAGCGGGGATATATCCCAAGTGAAGACCTGGACTAAAAATACAATAAAACTTAAAATAAAACAAAATAACAAAAAATATAATTAAATACCTACTTACATAATACTAGTTTTAGAAATTGCAACAATATAAAAATAGAAATATAATACATTTATACATTTAAAATGTTAATTAAAACAATAAGTAACCAATACATAAACAATAATCTCCTGGCCAGAGGAGAACTGGCCCCCCCGACTGAGCCTGGTTTCTCCCAAGGTTTTTTTTCTCCATTCTGTCACAGAGGGAGTTTTGGTTCCTTGCCGCTCTCTCCTTTGGCTTGCTCAGTTGGGGAGACATAATTTCAAGCGATTATCGTCAATTTGATTTCACCGATACTATTTAAAGAAAAATAAGATAGACAATGACATCTCTGAATTCAATAATGAAATGCCTTTAACTGAAAATTGAGTGTTTCATCTTATTATTATACATTACTGACACTCTATCCTCCAATTTGATACTGTTAAGTGCTTTGACACAATCTGTATGGTTAAAACGCAATGTAAATAAAGTTGACTTGACTTGAAAAATTAATTAGAAGAGTGCAAACACTCCCCTGTCATCATATGAACCTGCAGACGCCTACAGAGATACTCCCTGTTCAGACCCACAGAAGTCCACAGGAGGAGACCAGACACCAGATGAACCCTCACAACAGATGCTTCTTATGAGCGAGACCGTGATGGAGAAAAGAAGAGAAACATCTCAGCATTCTTCAAGATCTGGACGGGTAAAGCGAGAGCCATCGCCTTCTGCCAAAGAGAGGAAAACCAAATCCGTGAAGCTCCAAAAGCCCCACAAAAGAAAAGAAAAACCAGAAGTGGCAGAAGAGGAAGAAGACAGAGGTGAAGCTCAAATCATCTCCAGCAGCACTGTTGTAAATGTAGACAGTGTGAGGGAACGAATAAAAGAAGATCGAGAGGAGTTATTGGGATTATTGGAGACTGAAGGGCCTGGAGAAGGTAAGTGTGGAGAAGAAAACATCTCAGAAAAGATGGAGAACCAATAGTATATTCTTCTGTCTTACATTTTCTCTAAAGCCTTGAAGAAGAGGTACCTTGGAGTTTGTGAGCTTCTTCTCATCGTTTTGGTCCTGTCTGTGGTGATCTTCTTCTTTCCTATTTCCATATGGTTCTGTGTGAAGGTATGCTTTCAATTTATGAGATTAAATATTAAAACTAAAATGCATTTGGTAACTGTTTGCAGGTCCCATAACTTTAATTTATTATGTATAAAATTGTTTAATTGTAGATTGTGAGAGAACATGAGAGAGCCGTGAAGTTTCGATTGGGGCATTTACTGCAGAAGAGACCAAGGGGCCCTGGTACAATTACATTTACATATTAATACTTTTACAGTTAGCAAGGCCCTAGTTATTATTTTATCTGAAGAATAAACACAGTTTGATAATAATTAATTAGTAAATATATTTGTACAATTTTTATTTTGTTTATATTTATGTTATATTTTAATATTAATTTATAATTCTTAATGTTACATTAAAATGTGTAAAGCTAATAAAAAAAAATATTAATATGTTAATGCATTTAATGTGTGTTAATATTAAGAATAATTAATGTTAACATTTTAATATTTTGTGTTTGTGGACTTTAACTCATACTTGTTTAATTTTGCTGCAGGGCTGATGTTGTATCTCCCAATTTTGGATGTGTGCCATATAGTCGACATTCGTCTGAAAATACTGAAGATCCCTCCTCACGCGGTAATTTCTTTGCTTTCAAAGTAACACAAAAAGCCTCCATATTTTTTTGCACACAGACCTTAATCAGGTTAGACACCATACCGATTTTAATGTGGATGAAAACGAGTATGTAAGGGATGACTTAAGTCTTTATAATGGAACGCACTGTATGAGGTTCAAGGTTCAAGGTTCTTTATTATTTATCACATACACAATCATACAGGGTATAATAAGTAGTGAAATGTTAGTCAGGACAGGTCCGCTCAATGGAAAGTGCAAAAAAATAAAAAAAATAACAATAATAATAAGATAAAAATAACATAAAAGCAATAAAAACTATGAAACAAAACACGAGAGAGTATATATATAAATATGGTGAGAATGAAATAAGAAACAAATAATGAAATAAAATAAGGAGTAAGATGTGCAATGAGATAAAGTGTGCAGTGCAAGAGAATGTGCAAATAGGTTGTACCGGGAATGTACACATAGCAGCAGTGTGGATGATGGGGAATAATGGATGTGTTACAGTTTATTAAGTTGAGTCCTGTGGATGTTATGATGTTATGAGACTGAGTTTAGGAGCCTGATGGCCTGGGGGAAGAAACTCCTGCTCAATCTTTCAGTTTTAGCCAACATGCTCCTGTAGCGCCTGCCAGATGGCAGTAAAATGAAAAGGTGGTTACCGGGGTGATTCGAGTCCTTGATGATTTTAGCAGCTCTGCTTTTGCAGCGTTTGAGGTAGATGTTCTGCAGAGAGGGGAGAGTAGACCCTGAGATGCGCTCAGCTAAGCGCACGACTCTCTGTAGAGCTTTGCAGTCCTGGTTTGTGGCATTATTATACCACACTGAGATGCACTGAGTCAGAACACTTTCTATGGCCCCTGAATAGAAAGTTTTCAGGATAGCTGGTGAGACCCTGAATTTCCTCAGCTGTCGCAGATGGTACAGTCTTTGCCTGGCTTTCTTCACCTGTGTTTGGATGTGTGCAGTCCATGTCAGGTCCTCGGAGATGTTTACACCGAGGTACTTGAAGCTGCTCACCCTCTCCACAGGGGTCCCACTGATCATAAGAGGGGTGTAGGGCTGCTGCTGTCTCTTCCTGAAGTCTACAATCAGCTCTTTGGTTTTGCTCACGTTCAGAGAGAGACAGTTGTCCTGGCACCATGATGTAAGTCTCTCCACCTCATCCAAGTATGCGGCCTCATCATTGTTGGAAACGAGGCCCAGAACCACAGTATCCAGCAAATTTAACAATGGAAGTGGAGCTGTGTGAGGACACGCAGTCGTGGGTGTATAGAGAGTATAGCAGGGGGCTCAGGACACAGCCCTGTGGGGCTCCTATGTTCAGGGTGATGGAGTTGGAGGTGAACTGGCCGACTTTCACCACTTGTGGTCTGGCGGTGAGGAAATCTTGAATCCAGTCACAGAGTGAAGTGTTTAGGCCGAGGTCTGATAGTTTGACAGCTAGCTTGGTGGGGACTATAGTGTTGAAAGCTGAGCTATAGTCGATGAATAGCAGCCTGACATAGTTGCCATTCTTGCTGTCGATGTGAGTGAGGGAGGAGTGCAGTACCTGGGAGATGGCATCATCAGTAGACCTATTTGGCCGATAGGCAAACTGAAGAGGGTCTAAGGTAGCAGGGATGGAGGAGCAAATGTGTTTCTTTAAAAGTCTCTCAAAAACCTTCATGACTGTCGATGTGAGGGCAACTGGACGATAGTCATTCAGGCAAGAGGGTTTACTGTTCTTAGGCACAGGGATTATGACAGATTTTTTAAAGGAGGTGGGAACAACAGAGGTAGCAAGGGACTCATTAAAGATGGAAGTAAACAAACCAGCAAGCTGATCAGCACAGGACCTCAGAACGCGGCCAGTAATCCCATCAGGTCCTGCTGCTTTCCTTACGTTCACTCTCTTTAGTTCCCTCCGAACATCATCCTCTGAAAATGTGATAGCAAAATCATCGCTGCTCTCCAAGATCCAAGATCATGTATTTCACGACTCACAAACAGTTTTATTGAGTTTTGTCTTCTGAAAGTTTTTTTGGAAAGATGTTTTGTCTGCTAAACAATCGACATCCAAAGCACTGTCCTTCTGTCGCTCACAGCCTCCCTTTCGTTCCTGTAAAAATGTAATTACTACTGACTAAGGTCTGTGTAGGCAGCATTGTATTTTCTAAGATGACCTTTGAGTCATTTAATGAAGTGCATTCTAAAAGGCTGACTGCGACAAACACCATCACACACGTGACACATATGTAAACATAAGGGTGGCAACTGGTCGAAGACTAGCCCAATCAAAACATCCACCCTTAGGTCATTAGATATGGCTTGGATCTTTCAGTGCAAGTAAGAATAATTTTTTGACCCATTTTATCAACTGCTGCGAAAATTTCAAGTCTAAAAAATAAAACACTTCTCCAACAAGCTATATAATTGAATGTCATTGTATCCTCAGGTGGTGACCAAAGATCTGGTGTGTACCGAAGTGAGTGCGGTGTGTTACTATCGTATCGAGAATGTGTCTGTGTGTTATTCCTCCCTCGCCGGCGTCCCAGATGTGCTGCAGGCTCTGACCCAGGTCTCTGTTAGAGAGATACTGGCCCATCATGCCTTCACTGACATTTTGCTGGACCGCAAACGGATGGCCCAGGAGATTCAGGTAGACATAAACAGATATGACACCTCATGAGGGCTTGAAACAAGATGTCTACTAAGTTTTCATTTGTTGGGCAGGTCAGTTTAGATTCGGTAACCTGCAGGTGGGGTATCAAAGTGGAAAGAGCAGAAATGTAAGTACATGGAACAGATTAGACTGCAAAAGTCGTCACATTACGGGACTCATAACATACTGTATGTCCACTGTTGCAGAGAAGAAATCCTTCCACCTGAGCTGCAACATAACTTTGCTGTGGAGGCCAAGGCGAGCGTCAGGCACAAGTCAAAGTAAGGCCATCTGTACAAAATTGGATTTGAACCCACAACCTTTCAGTTTCCATTTCAGCTTTTTAACCACTATGCTTTGCACAGGTGATCTCTGCAGAGGGAGAAAAGACAGCTTGTGAGGCTTTGAAGGCCTCTGTAGAGTCTCTCTCTGGTTCTCCACTAGTCGTGCACCTTCGACTCCTGCAGCTCCTCAACAATCTGTGCTCTCAGCAGCCTGCTGTGGTCCTTAACATACCTTCTGATGTCCTGACTCAATCAATCGACCTCACCAGTTTGACCAGACCTGCCAATCAAGGTCTGACCACAGGTGATGGCTCAGATGATGCAAACAAAGACTCGTCCATGATGTAAAAACAGCATGGCTATCAGTGTTTACTGATAGGAAGAACAGTTTCATATGACTAATTTTACATAGATTTACTGATACAATATTTATCTTTGCACCATCTAACTCTCATTTTAACTTAATCTTTAAAAACACTAATAATTTACACTAATAATTAAAGGGTTAGTTCACCCCAAAATTAAAATTCTGTAATTAATTACTCACCCTCATGTCGTTCCAAACCCGTAAGACCTTTGTTCATCTTCGCATCACAAATTAAGATATTTTGATTAAAACTAAGAGCTCTCCGACCCTCCATAAACAGCAACGCAACTTCAATTTTGCGAAGCTACGATAATACTTTTTGTGCGCAAAGAAAACTAAAATAACAACTTTATTCAACAATTCTTCTCCCCCAAATTACTGTTTTCCACCATTTTAGGCCTACTTTCCGCCTATGTTTCTGGACCTGGGAACACTACAGCTGTATGCTCTCAGATTCCATCAAAAATATATGAATTTGTGTTCCGAAGATGAAAGAAGGTCTTACGGGTTTGGAACGACATGAGAGTGTGTAATTAATGACAGAATTTTCATTTTGGGGTGAACTATTCCTAAAGCTGCAGTCCGTAATTTCTATTAACCGCTCTAGCAGATAATAAACAGAACTCCATTCATCTTGCGGAAGAACATTGTAGCCGGAGCTACTTCTCTCTGTTTATGTCTATGATGAATCACACAAGTACTGGGCTATTCCCAGTGTTGGGCTAGTTACTCAAATAATGTAATATATTACTCATTACTAGTAATATTGTTACTTTACTTATTACTTTCTGGCAACAGTAATCAGTTACACTACAAGTTACATTACTTTTACTTCACGCCCCACAGAAGTTGTAACTGTATATCTTCCACATAAAATTCTTGTCTTGAATGTTCATAATAACATATTTCTTCCTCATCATTTGACCAAAATCCACATTGGACCGCAGTCAGAAGTTATTACAAACACTCGATAGGGATTGATAGTGACATTCAAGTAGAAGTGTTGTATTAATCGCATTAATTGTCATGTGTAGCTTGAAGCTAACTGTAATTTCTCCATTACCCATATACGACTATATTGCATTATGTATTTTATCAAATCACATAAGTTTGTAAGAAACTGTTTAATTTTCAAAAAATATTTTTTATTATAGTAATATAATGTACATGCTGATCAGAGGGATGTAATGCCAGAGGAAAGTAAAACCACAACTTACACAACAGTGTTCAGATCATCTTTTTTCCTGACAAAATCAATATAATTCAATATTTCTATCTGCTGAATGTAAGCTTTTCCATATTCCAAGCTAAGCTTGCCTGCTGCACTGTGGAGACATCACATGTATGTGCGAGTCGTGAAAATTACGAAAATAAATCTAGGAATTATTTGATTGTTGGATTTTAAATCCGAGTGGTTGAGGCATAACAATTAACTAAGCTGTTTTATGTAGTAGCTGTAATATTATTACAGTAAGTAAATTACTAGTAATTGGCTACTGCCCAACACTGGCTACTCCACAGCGGTACCTACCCGAACCAGTCTAAAATAGTCCAAGTATAAACACTTATTATAGGGGTACCGTAGTGATTCAGGATTAGCCAAAAACACGGTTTGGAAAATGGATTCAAAATGGATTAATACGCGTTATTATATCAATTATGTAAATTGTGAACAAAAAGTTATGGACTGCAGCTTTAAATGTAATCTTTAGCAAATCTTAAAATTAATATTCTTTTTATGGTATGTGCAATACAAGTACACTTCAAATACAGGTGTGTCTATACTTTATTATTTTGCCCCACATGAGCTCCAGTGTGGTGATTATTCCCATTTAGCGTTTTTGGTGCCTCTGGACAGTTTCGGCTGGCTTCGGGTTTCTGACTTCTTGTTTTAGCTTCAGAAGGGTGCTGGGGGCCTTGTGTGCGGGTGCTACATTCTTCTTGCTCGCTGTACAAAGTAAATATAATCAAGAGATTAGAAACAGGCCAGTTCATACTGAATACAAAAAATTATAATTATTCACAACAGGTTCAAGTTGAATTTGCCAAGTTGAAAGCTGTTGGTTTGAAATGACTTGTATGAGTGGTGCTTCATACCAGTCATGCACTAGTTCACTGCTTCATATACGTATTGTCATTCACTGCTGACAATACACTACAGACAATGGTCCTTATTGCCTGCAACATTTTGAAAAAATTGGCTAATGTGACCACACCTTAATCTTGTTTTGTATCTGATGTGTAATGTTAGCCTCTGACACACTTACACTTGGTCTCCACACTGGGCCGAGCCTGTAGCTGCCTCTCCATATCTTGTATCTTGTCCAGAGCTGCCTGTAGGTCTTCCTCTGCCTTCAGCGCTGCCTCAGCTGATAGCTCGCGTCTCTACATCCCTGGACAATACAGCTTATGTAGAGACCACTACAGATCTGATTAAAGGATTAGTTTACTTCCAGAATTAAACATTTCCTGATAATTTACTCATTACCATGTCATTCAAAATTTTCACGTGTTTCTATCTTCAGTCGAAAAGAAATTGAGGTTTTTGAGGAAAACATTTCAGGATTTTTCTCCATACAGTGGATTTCAACAGGGACCGACGAGTTGAAGGTCGAAAATGCATGTTCATTGCAGCTTCAAAGTGTTCTATGCGATCCCAGTCTAGGAATAAGGGTCTTTTCTGGTAAGATGATTGGTCATTTTCTAAAATAAATAAAAAACTATATGCTTTTAACCACAAATGTTTACCTTGCACTAGCTCTGTGATGCGTGTCCACGACTACGTAATCATGTTGGAAAGATTTCAGACGATTTTGAAGTTTGAGGAGAAAATCAGATCTGCCTACACGCCTTTCGCAGAGCTAGTGCAAGACGAGCAGTTGTGGTTAAAAAGTATACAAATATGTATTTTATTTTTATTAGAAAAAGACTGATAATTTTGCTAGACAAGACCCTTATTCCTTGGCTGGGATTGTGTCGAGCCCTTTCAAGACCTCCAACCTGTTGGTCCTTTGTGAAGTCCATACGGAGAAAAATCCTGGAATGTTTTCCTCAAAAACCTTAATTTCTTTGTGACTGAAGAAATAAAGACATGAACATGTAAAGACATGTAAATTATCAGGACGTTTTTATTCTGGAAGTGAACTAATCCTTTAAGAAGAAATTTGACTTCTAATACTTACAGAAGCTCTTGCTGAAGAGTTCTCACGGTTTCTAATGCATTGAAGGCTTCCTTGGCATTTTCAGTGTGAGGGGATACCACAAGTTCTTCAGTCTGAAAAATAATAAGAAAGGGTTTATGCTTTACACTCTGTAGATGGGAAGCTGATGGAGATGGTTTCGCCAACTCACCCCTTTAAGTTGGACGGTGTCCTCTCCTAAGTTCTTCTCAGTGATATTGCCATCATAACCAACTAGCTTCATGACTGAGCCATCTTTATCATGTCTACTGGCCTTTTCTTCCCCTGAGGAGGATTTGGTTTATTTATTTGGTGTTAATCCATGAAACCAATCTAGCTGTATGGCAAGCAAGCTGATAGTTTATATGGAAAAAGCGTTAGTTACATATTCATCAGCACATTGGAAAGAATAAGGCCCAGTGGCTTCTTTTAGGGTCAAGGGTTCCTTTTCATCTTCTTTGGTAGGTTCCTCTGGTTGTTGCTGGAGCTGAGAAGATAAACAAGAAAGTTACTCACATTCTGTACTAGCATATCTGTATTCTACCAGAGAGCATATGCTGATGTCACTCACAGGCTGTGGCACAGTTTTTCCAGACAGCTGCAGGTCCACAGGGCTTCCCTTCACATCTGACAGTAGTATTCGACTGGCCTCCACCCACTTGCCACACTCTTTCTGAACAAACACAATACATGGCATTACAGGCGAGAAGTCAATTTAAAAGAGTAAACCTTTGTTGAGAAGATCAGAGCGATTGTAAAGCACCTGTAGTTTAGCAAGTTGGTAAAGCTGATTCTCTGTGTCATCCTGAGTTGAGCTCTTCCGGATTGCCTCCTCCACAATAGCCTGACAAGAGCTGCAGGACAATTTGTGTAAAGAATTTATGCTTAACTATGAGCAGCGCAGGTATATCCTCTTGATACATTTAATTTAATTCGATTACCTTGTGATGTATTTGGAGAAGTAGTCAAGTTTCCCAGAGAGGTTCCTGGCATCCTCCTCCAGCTTCTCAACAGACACATCCACAGTGGCATTCAATTCAGGCATTGGAAGATTCGGTTCTTTGACTGGCAGCATCAGTAGCAGAAGGTCCACCATCCACCGAATCAACTTGGTGTGAAGAGAAGTTACCTGATAACACATGATTAGATCATTATTCGTGGCTTGGACCTTGGGCATCCAGTCCTGGTCCAGGAAATCCACCTTCCTGCAGAGTTTAAGTCGAATCGTGGTTAAACATCCCTGAACCAGGTAATCCGAAAACGTCAAAATGTCCTGGGCTGCATTTCCCAAAGAATCAGTAAGCATAAGTAGATCATAGAGACCACTGGTACTAATGGTTTCTACAATCTACTTAGGCTTACCATGCATCTGGTAAATGCAGCTGTCCTGCCATGAGAGATGATAATCTTGTCTTGTCTACTCCAGATCTGTTGAATCTAAACTCTGTAGGAGGGTGAACTCCAGGAACAGGAATGGACATCCCTGACTTAAGGCATGCAAGAAAGGTTATGCAGTCCTGGGGTGTACCTCCTCATGAAACCTCATATTTTCACAGTTGAAAAAGTTTTCTTGAGAGAAACGGAATTCCTTCATTGTCTTTAAAACATCATCCATTTCCATCCTGTCACAGATACAAACAGGGAAATTGGACATGGTTTAACCAAAAACATTAATCAAGTCCTTTTTGGTTTTTGTCTTTAGTAGCAAGTATACGCCCGTGTTTCTGAGGGTCCATTTTGTTTAGGATGCTACCTAAAAAGTCAGCCATTACTGTTTGCAGTAGACAAGGTATCTCACTAGGTTTAGCAAGATAGCTATAATGTTTGATCCTTGCATCTGTCTTACTTGGTGTGGGGTTTCTTTTTAGCCCTGTCCCGTTCTGACTGTGTGCTGTTCACTAGTTGGAGAGCCTCCTTAGACAGATTCATCAAGTTGCCAAGAGTTTCCTCTAACTTGAGCCAATGACCCAAGGACTGCTCCTCTGGAAGTCCACTCAAGGACTTTAATTTTCTTGACCAGAACTCCATATTTTCAATAAGCAACATTAGTGTTGCATGGATCCCTGCAAAGACAATCAAGAGCAGACATTAATATCCATTGGAGAAACCAAACAAGAATATGTGAGGAACTAAAGAGCTTGGTCCTCACCACTTTCTCCACTAATGCGGATCCCCAGTTGGTTCTGGAGCTCTGTAATGGTCTTTGCCAGCTCCCTCGTGGCCTCCTGGCCTTTAGGTGGCCCTCCATCTGGACCAGGGTGTCTCCTAAAGAGCTGGAGACAAACCTCAATCCAGGACTCTTGTAGATTTGTTAGCATTTCGAGTGTTTCCTGACCAGACACTAGGTCCTCTCCTCCATATCGCTCACACTGCAGTGTCAACACCTAGTGGACAGAGATAGCTATCATTTTTACATTTAAAGTGGAAAGTAGAAATATAATTGAGTAAGAAAAAAATGTATTGCTAACCTTTGACCATAACTTCAGGTTTTGGGACAGCTCATCTTCTGAATACTTGTCAATGTTCATATTAGGGTTCCTTATTATTAACCAAAAACAGAGCAAAGTCAATAAAGAAATAACAAAATACAAAGAAAAAGTATTTCCTATTTACTGACCTTGATTTGTCTTCATAAAACTTGTGCCACTTGACAATGTTTACATGGACAGATTCGATGTTCTTACGCTGTTTGCTTTCAGCCTCTCTGAGGTTCTTCATGAAGTTGGTCAATTTATCTTTCCACTGGTCAGTCAATTCCATAATGTGAGAAACATCCTCAAAGTCCTGCGAATAAAAATAACATGGACATAACATTACTCCACATGTCAAAGTCTTGACAGAATGAGATATTAGGTAATTTAAGTACCTTTTCCGTTAGGAGAACAGTGAAATGATCTGCAGTCTTGGCCCAGGTCTGCTCACTAATATGTAACCGTCTGACCAGATTAAGTTTATTTATCTTTATTATCTGAAAGAAATATGTGAGATATTTAGACTTTTGAGATATTTGGATATCAAATACTTTCAAAATAAAAGTAAAAACAAAAGTCATTTGTCGAGCAGAATGCCACAAAGTCACCTTGACTGCAAGACTATAGGTGGCTTTTTCCAGAGGTCCCTTTCTTCATATAGCTGAGACATCTGTCCTTCAAGTCTCCTTCGCTGCAGCTCATAAAGCTCATGGTACTCTGCTACAATACTGCAGAAAAGTCACTTTATTTCAACCAGACTGATATAAAGTTACAATGAATCAGTGTGAGTCTGTATTAAACACTAGGGGCCAGATTTACTGACAGCTTGTGCCAGTGCAAACCGTGTTTAGTACTGTCAGGAGTTACTAAGGACACACAGTGAAGAATTAACGTTGAAAAGGCATGGACAGTTATTTTTGCACTTGAACTTACTGAATATTTATTTGTAGGAGTTTTGCTCTTTCAGATGCAAAATTTATGGGAGGAGAGTATTAAAATGAATCACGCGATGAGATTTACAAATGTTTTTGCTCGTCCAATTACTGGTATTTGCGCCATTATTTAATGCCCCAAAAAAGCATGTCTTAAACTATTTTGCGACTGTCGTAAGTAGATCCCCCGCACCTGATGAGCATCAGCTCTTCTTTATTTGCGACTATGCTAATTTACGTTGAGCTTAGTATATTGCGTTGGTCAGTATGTAAAAGAGATGTTGCACCTGTGTTCTTTAAGTTGCATGTTGTCAGTAAATCACCTGCAGAAATTTGCACGCCCATCGGCGCTGTTTTGGAATTGCACTCTCGCACTGATTTGCCCTGTTTAGTAAATCTGGCCCTATGTTTAAGTATTATTTCACGCACTTTGCATTGCGTTGCGACTCCTCCAGGGCTTTAGCGAGCTCCTCTTCGGCTTCCTCTGCCTCTTTGGACACATTCTCATCATGTTCTTTAATAACACTCAGTTCCCTTTTACAGGTCAAATATACACAAGGTTAAAACTAACAGAAACCACACTCAGTTGACCATTTAGAAGTTGTATCCAGCTTACATATTAAGCTTTGCAATGGAGCTTTTGAAGTGAATGATTTCTTCAGTGAGCCGGGCGGTCTAGAGCCTTCTGCGCTAAGGTTTCTGTGTGCAGACCCTTCACCTGCCGTGGGATACGGTCAAGTAGAGCCACGTACCTCTCCCTGGACAAGTGGAAGAGGAAGTGAGGTCACTCTGTAATGAAAACCCAGAGGTAAAACTGTGATGCAGACCTGATCTTGGCGAGGAGTTGTCCTCTCTCTGCACATTCGACGCTGACCTGGCGGATTAGCTCGTGGAATACTATGTTGTAGATGTTCTGCTCGATTTGAACCAGCTCCAGTAAATTTTCAATCTGAAACATAATAAATGTTCTATAAAGATAACCTTTTGTATCATTGTAAATCATTATATCCTGTCATAATTGCCATTATTGTTAACATACCAACCTACATAAATCAAAATGATACCTGATTTTTATTTACAATATTTATTTACTTGTTTGTGTAATTCTATTAAATTTATTTACACTCAAAAACCCTTAAAACTAACTTGCAAGAGTTTGATAGTGGCATTTTGGTGACTGTAAAGTGTATTTTAGTTTTGTTACATTATATTTAGTCATAATTGTGAAAATCAAATGTGTAAATATACCAATCTACAAGAGTCTGAATGATTCTTTATTGATTGACTGACTGATTGTTTTTTAACTAACCTGTGAGAATTCAGTCAGCTCTTGAAACTCTTGATTGACACCTGCTTTTTCCAGCATTTCGTCCATCACTTTCATCAACTGTATCACCTCAAGACGGCCGCTTGGTTTCCTAGTGGTTGTTCAGACAATATTATAAATATTACTATTAATATCAATCATTGAAATGACAAAGAAAGAAAGAAGAAAAGAAAGAATGTGGTTGTTTAGAAACTATAAACTATTATAAATATTTATAATATTAATATTATTTTACAATATTTTAAATAATAAATTAGACATAGTTAGTAATTCTTAGTGGAATTTATTTTATAAATAAAATATTAATATATTTGACATATTTACAATATAATATTTATAAATATTATTTTATGAATGGATAAATATTATATTTTGTATATAAATATTTATGCTAATATCATTAATGATTTGAAATGAATAAATATTTGGTTTGTTTGTGGTTGTTTAAAACTATGTATAATAATAAAAAATCTCAATTGATTTGGCTCAATTCTCGAATTAATATTTTTCTCGAAACAATAAGCTTCTTGTTCACATCAGATTGGAATTTTTTATTGATTTGAGCAAATGCTTTGGCACATGTGTGCAAAGAGTAAGTAAAATTGTCTGCAGTTTGCACAACAACTAATTGCATATGGCTTGTTGCTCAAAACTGATGAGTCGATTTTCACTTAAACTGTAAAACTCTTCACAACTTCTCAATCATTTTTCATCGTGTAAGCCGTCACATTCAAAACGATCCATTCAATTATCAAAAATGAGTGTACATTGGTGTATATGCCATAAATATCTGACATTGACATTGTTTGTAATGTCTGCTAAATTGGAAAATGACTTCTAATTGCAATACAATTTGAATCAACCATTCAACCATTTAACCAATCAAGTTTGGGAGCATTTATATGTAGATCATATATGTAGAGCACAAGATCAGATGTCTCTGTTGATGCCATGAATGCTGCATGTGAGGACATCACAGCGATCATTGCAGGGGATGTGTGCGGCAGATTTTTTCCCGGTGCATGGCAATGGAAAACATCAGATGTGATGTTGTTGAAAATCTTTGGCCTGACCAACAAGAGCGACAGGATGTCCACCAAGAATATTTTTTTTCATGGATGTTATTTTGTGTATTTGTGGTAACATATGGAATGTACAGTAATTGGACAAGCAAGTTTTCACTTTACATGTAATACATTCGTACAAAAATAAATGTACTGTATAATACAAATGTTCATATAATTTTCTTTCTATGTACTATTGACTCTTCTCAACAAATATCAGATTTGTATCCATGGTTGACTGTCATGGTGAAAAAAACAACTAAACATTTGTTACCAGTGTGGCTCACACGATATACTTTATATTTTGGTGGCCTTGGCCAAATTACTGACACGTGAAATGAACATGAAATGTTTTGGGTGAGTAACTACATTTTACAGACATGCAATAAAGTTCTGAAGTTCCAGAAAACAGTTGTGATATTTACACTCAGTTTAGAGAATGTTAAGACTGTTTCAAAAAATTTGCCAAAGCAATTGAGAAAAACTGTAATATTAATAATATTTTTAACAAAGAACTAGACAGACAAAGAGACAGAGAGACAGACAGACAGACAGACAGACAGACAGACAGACAGACAGACAGACAGACAGATAGATAGATAGATAGATAGATAGATAGATAGATTATATATTGCAGAACAACTCTCACATTGATGGAAAGACTCTTAGCTTCTGTTTGTCATCTTCTAGGAGAACTGTGAATTTGCTATAAAGGAAATAAAAACAAATAAAGTAAAATACTTGTTTAGCTGTAGAACAACAAGAAAGCAGACTGACTTACTCATCATAGCACTGCAGTCCCTTAAGACCTTTGTTTTTTATGATGTGATATTCTTCTGGGATTAATGTTTCCAGTGAGCTCGTGTCCTTTGCAAAAAACAACAACACAAAGTTTCAACATACAAAAAGATATGAAGAATTTAGTTCCAAATTCAAGTTATTCTCCTATCACTTGCATCTTGATCTCCCTGAGTGGAGCTTCGTTCAGCCATTGGTGGGAGAGGCAATCGAGCATCACAGAGGAAGGATATGTCTCTGTTCAGATTCAAACAAACACAGTGAGCTAGAATGTGTCTCGGTGTATTGCATATAAATGCATGGATTCACTCCAACCTTCCAGCTCCAGTCAGAGAGGTCGGCTGGTTGAGAAAGTATTGGTATTTCTTCCGTCTAGCTGGATGGTGCCACACTGCATCAGTGCGATGTATTAAACAACCCTGGTAGAAGAGGTAAAAAGAGATGATTTAGTTACAAAAACAATTTGACAAAGAAAAGTTGGTAAATACCTTGAAGTCCTTAGGAGTTTTGGTTAATCTGAGGGGTCCGAGTCTGTCTTGAGGACAGGTGGTGGATGTTAAAGTTGCGAGAAGCTCGTCTGGAATTAAATCATCACACACTTGCAGGCTGCTTCTGTCTTTAACAGGTGTTCTCTCTCTCACCTGAGGAAGCTCTGCCACCACTAGACAGATGAATCACATACAAAGACTAGATAAGACAGATACTGCACATTAAATAGACACAAAAATATGAAATGCATATTATATACTTAAAATATAATATCTAATCAAATATATGTGTGTGTGTGTGTGTGTGTGTGTGTGTGTGTGTGTGTGTGTGTGTGTGTGTGTGTGTGTGTGTGTGTGTGTGTGTGTGTGTGTGTGTGTGTGTGTAAAAGATGGTAATAAATATAAATAAATAAAACAATCAAAAAGTTGGTGATTAGGCATAAATAAATAAACAAGAATAATAGAAGAAAGTATTTGTGATGTGGCATATATAAATAAATGCTGAGAATAAAAAAACTAACTTGGTGATACTAACTAAATAAATAAATAGGCTATCAAGAAAGAAAGAAAGAAAGAAAGACAGAAAGAAAGAAAGAAAGAAAGAAAGAAAGAAAGAAAGAAAGAAAGAAAGAAAGAAAGAAAGAAAGAAAGAAAGAAAACCAAAGGTGGTGACTTTTTGTCTGAAAATTAATAAATATTAAGAATAATATACATAAAATGAATTAAGAACAAAGTTGGTGTTTATGCATAAATTAATTAAATAAACAAGAATAATAGAAGAGAGGATTTGTAATGTGGTATAGATAAATACATATTTAGAATAAAAAAAATATCAAACTTGGTAAATAAATTAACAAACAAATAAATAAATGAATGGGCTATTAAGAATAACAACGATTAAACTACTAGAAAGAAAGAAAGAAAGAAAGAAAGAAAGAAAGAAAGAAAGAAAGAAAGAAAGAAAGAAAGAATAAAAATAAAGGTGGTGATTTTTAGCATGAAAAATAATAAAATAGAAAAAGTTTATGATGTGGCGTAAATATTAAGATTAACGTAGGCTAAAGCTGAATCAGTAGGCTATTGATAATAGAAAAGGTAATAAACATTAATAATAATTAAAAAAAAAATTGAAATGGAACAAATAAATATTAGCTAACAATAAAGTTGATGGTGTAACGTTAGCTTTAAAAACTTCAGATTAACTAAGAACATAAATGTAATAAATCAATATGAACAGTAAAGTTGTCGAGTTAAGAAAGTAAACAGTGAGTGTTTTGTTAGATGGTCGAGTTGACTCACTGTTAGAGACAGCAGCGCTGGATCTCCTCGTCCTGCGGCTCGGGTCTCGCTTCCTCCGGAGGAGACGCGCTGCAGCTGACGGACACCGACATACTCACGCTGCTGGACACTGTCTACAGGTGAATAACCGCGGAAAGACGCAAGGGCGCAAACACATTCAACTTTCTGCCGTTCTCCATCCGGTAGCGCTCGAGTTAACGCATCAAGTTTGGCTACTGTTTGCGCGCGAGCTGCTACTCCAAAACAGCGGCTAATACAAGTTCGTTGCCATGGACGCGTCGCGTCTCAACGTAACTTTCCACAGTTACAGAATCACACTTCACGCGAGTCGACAGACTCCTCTGACTAACATGAACACAATCCTTTAATAATTAGATTTCTTCTATCGATAGCATACGTTCTTTCCCGTAGTAAAATGAATGAAAAAATCATAAGCTGTCTTATTAATAATTTAGCGAGTCAGTGACGCTATATGGCAGCCAAACAAATTAGTTTGTTTAACGTTACAGCTTGGAGAGATAAATAAAATAAAATAAAAAATTGCTGGTTGCTTGTTATTGTTACCTAAAACTAACATGATTAATATCACCTTCGGTAATACTTTCGGTAATTAATAATACTGAAATAAAATAAAACAATGAAAAACTGAAACCAGAATGTTTACCATGGTAACTGAAAGATGTTTAAGTTGAAGTAGCCTACCAAAATGACTAAAACCTGAAATAAATAAAACTATAGGCTACAGAAAAAACTATAGAAATGATAACAGCACATTACAAAATTACTAAAAGTTAAACATAATGGATATGAAAATTTACATTTTAAAACGAAAAGCTACACTATCTTGTAATAATAATAATAAACTAGGCCTATATCCTTTATCAATTCTGGTTAGTTATCTGATAAGCAACTGAACAATATTAAAAGTTTATATTATTTTAATTAATATTTTATTTTGTTCAAATAAAACTGAAATAAAAATAAAGCTATATAAAAAAATCGAAAAATCAGTCCCAAACTGATAAAAATGACAACAGCACATAACAAAATTTCCTAAGACATAAAATTGTTTAATTGAAAATATTAAATAAAAGCTACACTAATATTATGTAATAATAATTCAAAACATTAATAAATACTATATAAATAATGCAAAGTTTTTTCTTTTTACAAAACTTAATCAGAAAGCATATTATGGTTTCTAATCACAATTTTTATTATTAAAATGAACATTTAATGATTAGACATTTGAATAAAACACTAAATACTATATCATCCATATCTGAGGTATAAGGCTTTGTGTCCGCATTTCCAATTTTTATTCACAGTGAGAATTCAAGATAAAATACATTCTTACCTTAAAAATTATTATTAGCAACCACTTATTTTCATATATACTGTATATCTGATATATGCAGTGTATATATTTGAATGATACGTGCATTATCCCTAGTAATCTTATACATTTATATGTTAGATTTTGTCCTCTACATGAAAACTGGATTACTTAAACAACAGTTCCTGTGCTACGTGATTGAATACAATATCCACTTGTATTTTTGTGTGATTAAAACATCAGAGACAGATAAGCGTGTTTTTGTAGAGCTGGAGATAGCCGGCTCTTCAGTACACTTCAGTCTCAGTCTCACTGGAGGATCTTGCGGTAGGGGTGCAGGTTGAGGAAGACGTGAACGCACGGATGTCTGTAATCCTGCTGGCTTTGGCGAGGATGGGCGAGGCGGGAGGAAGATGAGCTCGGACACGTCTCCGTATGAGGAAGTCTTCGTTTCTGATCTTCTCCATGGAATTCCTTCTCTTCGCCAAAACAAAACGCCAGTGTAGATGAGGATCATTTTATTTTAAAATGCTGTTTTAAAATGAAAACGCACTAGTGTAAACAGGGCATAACATTGTTTTTCTCAATTCTGAGTTTACATCTCACAATACAGTTTTGTTTCCACCACAGAATAAAAATAAAAAGTTTTAATCTCACATTTCAGACATTTTTCTTGCAGTTTTGCAATATAAACAGGCAGTTCTGAAAAAAATCATACTCTAATTGCAAGACGTTCTGTAAACTCAGAATTCAGCCTTGTTTCTTGCAATTATGAGTTTACATCTCACAGTTCTGAGTTTACATCTCACAGTTCTGAGTTTACATCTCACTGTTATGAGTTTACATCTCACAGTTCTGAGTTTACATCTCACAGTTCTGAGTTTACATCTCACAGTTCTGAGTTTACATCTCACAGTTCTGAGTTTACCTCTCACAGTTATAAGTTTACATCTCACAGTTATGAGTTTACATCACACAGTTCTGAGTTTACCTCTCACAGTTCTGAGTTTACCTCTCACAGTTATAAGTTTACCTCTCACAGTTATAAGTTTACATCTCACAGTTATGAGTTTACATCACACAGTTCTGAGTTTACCTCTCACAGTTATAAGTTTACATCTCACAGTTATGAGTTTACATCACACAGTTATAAGTTTACATCTCACAGTTCTGAGTTTACCTCTCACAGTTATGAGTTTACATCTCACAGTTATAAGTTTACATCTCACAGTTATGAGTTTACATTACACAGTTCTGAGTTAACATCTCACAGTTATGAGTTTACATCTCACAGTTATGAGTTTACCTCTCACAGTTATGAGTTTACCTCTCACAGTTATGAGTTTACCTCTCACAGTTATGAGTTTACCTCTCACAGTTATGAGTTTACATCTCACTGTTATGAGTTTACATCTCCCAGTTATGAGTTTATATCTTACTGTTATGAGTTTACATCTCACTGTTATGAGTTTACATCTCAAAGTTACGAGTTTACATCTCACAGTTACGAGTTTACATCTCACAGTTACGAGTTTACCTCTCACAGTTCTGAGTTTACCTCTCACAGTTATGAGTTTACATCTCACAGTTATGAGTTTACCTCTCACAGTTATGAGTTTACCTCTCACAGTTATGAGTTTACATCTCACAGTTATGAGTTTACATCTCACAGTTATGAGTTT
Organism: Gymnocypris eckloni scoliostomus; assembly: GCA_027564155.1. NCBI lineage: Eukaryota > Metazoa > Chordata > Actinopteri > Cypriniformes > Cyprinidae > Gymnocypris > Gymnocypris eckloni. Next base: position 39,822,529 of record CM050418.1, read on the forward strand.
ACATCTCACTGTTATGAGTTTACCTCTCACAGTTCTGAGTTTACCTCTCACAGTTCTGAGTTTACATCTCACAGTTCTGAGTTTACCTCTCACAGTTATGAGTTTACATCTCACAGTTATGAGTTTACATCTCACAGTTATGAGTTTACATCTCACTGTTATGAGTTTACATCTCACTGTTATGAGTTTACATCTCACTGTTATGAGTTTACATCTCACAGTTATGAGTTTACATCTCACTGTTATGAGTTTACATCTCACAGTTATGAGTTTATATCTCACAATTCAGACTTTTCCTCAGGATTCTAAGGTATATCTGTTTTCGTTTGAAAATGCATAACTTGAGAAGAAATTCTGAATTGTGAGATAAAAAGTCATAATTGCCATTTTAATTTCCCGTGGTGGAAACAGGCTTCTATATGTGGCAGGGTTTGGCCAGAAGCGTTTGGGAGAGAATTGATAATTAAATTTGTTGAGAAACAACTCAGTTTTTAGGAGATTCATGTATAAATGGTGCCAGCAGCCGGAAGCGTGCATAAACTACCGGAAAATACACAATAACATAATTACAACTGTTATATTGTGTTTTTTTCTGAAGTTTGTTGTATTATAAAGGTACCTCTGGGTATCTTGAACTTGTTGTCTTTTCTGAACCAGAGACGGCCTCTCTCGGTGTCAATTATTTTGACTGTGAAATCCGTGTCAGGACAGTCTGATGTTTTGAGGGTGAAATCCGTGTCTGTGAACGGATAAGAACAGACGTGAACAACTGCCGTAAAGAAAAGAATGAATGGTCATTTCATGGAATGAGAATGGAACTGACCTATAAATAGGGATGGGTATCGTTAAGGTTTTAACGGTATTACTACTTTTATCGATACTGCTTATCGGTCCGGTACTTTAACGGTATTCTTATCGGTACTTTTTGTTATTTATATATATACATACATAGCCTATATACATACATACATACACATATATGTATGAAATATATATATATTTCTATGATAGATTAGCAGCTTAATTAACATGGCTTTATATTCTGAAATGTTAAATAAATATTTAATTAAATAAATATAAAAAATCAATTTGTAAATGCACCAGTGTGCAGGCATTTTTAGTGTTTTATATACATAAGATAAGATAAAGAACATGAACAAAGAAACAAAGTTAAATAAACTGACAAATATACCATTTGTCATACCATAAAACAAATGTAAAAAAAAACAAAAAAAAACAGTGCTTTCATTTATCTATGACGGTCTACTAACATTAATGTTCAGATAAGTAATAGCTACAAAATAAATCTAAAAGTGATCAAATATAAATGAACACTGCATAGTTTTCACTGTATGTATTGATAGATTAATGCTTATTAAAGCTATTACTTTATTCAGATTAAGAGCTGTGAGTGATTTTGTCTTTGTATTTTGTTCTTTGATTAACATTGAAGAAGCTCCAATCTGTCACTGAGACAAAATATTGACACACAATTTTCTCCCAACTGTTCTCGTTCACTTTACGATACAAACTGTTTTAAGTGAATACTCTCCAAGCCGTCCGTTTTTACATGCTTTGTGTGTATTTGATCGTTTGGACGCGCCCGAAACTCAAAGTGTACTTTGCTTGTCTGTTTTGGAGCGCGCCGCGCACGCACACACACACACACACACGCGCGCAAACACACACACACACACACACGCGCGCAAACACACACACACACACACACGCGCGCGCAAACACACACACACTTCAGCCTGAGGAACAGCATCTCTCGTGCGGATTGTACTTTCAACGTTTTATTATCAAACATGTCCAGCAATTTAGTAACTGTAAAGACTGCATTTTACAACAATCGACAGACGATTGATCTGATTCTGACGTTAAGTTTTGGTCAGGGAGGAACGAATGCGCGCTGCTGTGAAGACAAGGAAGTTGTGCTAGAAGAAACACGGCTATAATCTTTAGAAGCTAAAAAAAACATTAAATAAACTCAGTTTAATATAACAGCCACAGGCCTAAAGTGTAAGCATGTTTTAATTGTTAGTTCTCTCTTCTATCATGAACAGGGCTTTCATGTTGCGCGTGCTGAACTCCTCCACGTGAGCGATCTCGCTTCTGATTTGGGAATAGCAAAAATGCATCATAGACAAGAGTTTGAATATTATTGCATATAAAAACAGCTGGTGACTCTGGCGGGATAGAATTTGCAAGATAATGTGTATATATATATATATAGCAATAATAAATGTATGTGTGTTTTCATAATTTCTCCAGTACCGATAGCAGAACCGTTAACGTCAGAGCTTATCGATACTCCGGTCTTTTACAATTTAGCCCCGAGACCGATTAAATACCGGGTTTCGGTACCCATCCCTACCTATAAACCTGTTCTCAGCTGGGAGGTGAAGGTCTGGGTTCAGCGGGAAATCTCCAGCCCAAAGATCACGGTTTTCTTTTGGAATATCTGCGTAGGTAGAACACTTCATTATTAAATAATCTATATTATTATTTTATATTAAATGAAAAATTATTAATTAAAGCATGGTATATTGGTACACCATTGGTTACCAGTTGAATTTTCCATTTGTACATATTAATTTTTACATTTAGATCTAGAAAAATCACTAATCATTTCATAATACTGTTAAATCAAAGCTCAGAATTGAAAATCCATTTTCATAAGTACATTAAAATGCTTTGATGCCTAAATTCACTTGCAAAGATTAAAGCGATTGATTTTTTGTGTGTTTTATTTTGAATTTATTTATACCAAATGTCTATTTAGAATTTTAATTAATAGTTGTATTTATTAATTTAATAGAATTTAGCATTCCTAAATAGCATGTGGGATTACAATAAATGTGTCCCAAAGTATAGTATGTTGTAAAGAGTGTGCCAAAAGTCCCCGGATGGTGTACTATTTCAGGTCGATTTTTGAAGCGTGGATCCGTGCACATTTTAATAGCTAAAATTGCCCACAATCTATTGTGCTTTGGCAAAGGATTCTGTCCAGAACTACAAACACGTATAAAGCGCATTAGATCAGTCATTAGTCCGGTGGCAACAGCATTTGATCACTGGATTTACAAAAAAAATTTACCACTGATGAACACACTCATTTTATTTTAATTATTACTCTGTAGGTTTTTTTTAACTCGGTTTTATGAATTATAACTAATTAAAATGCACATATTCACGTTATTTTTTAGTTACATGAAATGAAGGAATTCCAAAACTGTTTGTCATCTAAACCTTATTCACCAAATATATTTGCTTTAAGTACCCCTGAGATTTTTAAATAAATATTTCAATAATTAAGTATCACATTTGCATGTTCACGGTTTCTTTGATGTTAATTAATGATCACATGGCATTAGGGATGGGTATCGTTAAGGTTTTAACGGTATTACTACTTTTATCGATACTGCTTATCGGTCCGGTACTTTAACGGTATTCTTATCGGTACTTTTTGTTATTTATATATATACATACATAGCCTATATACATACATACATACACATATATGTATGAAATATATATATATTTCTATGATAGATTAGCAGCTTAATTAACATGGCTTTATATTCTGAAATGTTAAATAAATATTTAATTAAATAAATATAAAAAATCAATTTGTAAATGCACCAGTGTGCAGGCATTTTTAGTGTTTTATATACATAAGATAAGATAAAGAACATGAACAAAGAAACAAAGTTAAATAAACTGACAAATATACCATTTGTCATACCATAAAACAAATGTAAAAAAAACAAAAAAAAACAGTGCTTTCATTTATCTATGACGGTCTACTAACATTAATGTTCAGATAAGTAATAGCTACAAAATAAATCTAAAAGTGATCAAATATAAATGAACACTGCATAGTTTTCACTGTATGTATTGATAGATTAATGCTTATTAAAGCTATTACTTTATTCAGATTAAGAGCTGTGAGTGATTTTGTCTTTGTATTTTGTTCTTTGATTAACATTGAAGAAGCTCCAATCTGTCACTGAGACAAAATATTGACACACAATTTTCTCCCAACTGTTCTCGTTCACTTTACGATACAAACTGTTTTAAGTGAATACTCTCCAAGCCGTCCGTTTTTACATGCTTTGTGTGTATTTGATCGTTTGGACGCGCCCGAAACTCAAAGTGTACTTTGCTTGTCTGTTTTGGAGCGCGCCGCGCACGCACACACACACACACACACGCGCGCAAACACACACACACACACACGCGTGCAAACACACACACACACACACACGCGCGCGCGCGCGCAAACACGCACACACACTTCAGCCTGAGGAACAGCATCTCTCGTGCGGATTGTACTTTCAACGTTTTATTATCAAACATGTCCAGCAATTTAGCAACTGTAAAGACTGCATTTTACAACAATCGACAGACGATTGATCTGATTCTGACGTTAAGTTTTGGTCAGGGAGGAACGAATGCGCGCCTGTGAAGACAAGGAAGTTGTGCTAGAAGAAACACGGCTATAATCTTTAGAAGCTAAAAAAAACATTAAATAAACTCAGTTTAATATAACAGCCACAGGCCTAAAGTGTAAGCATGTTTTAATTGTTAGTTCTCTCTTCTATCATGAACAGGGCTTTCATGTTGCGCGTGCTGAACTCCTCCACGTGAGCGATCTCGCTTCTGATTTGGGAATAGCAAAAATGCATCATAGACAAGAGTTTGAATATTATTGCATATAAAAACAGCTGGTGACTCTGGCGGGATAGAATTTGCAAGATAATGTGTATATATATATATATATAGCAATAATAAATGTATGTGTGTTTTCATAATTTCTCCAGTACCGATAGCAGAACCGTTAACGTCAGAGCTTATCGATACTCCGGTCTTTTACAATTTAGCCCCGAGACCGATTAAATACCGGGTTTCGGTACCCATCCCTAGTTCAGGGTGATGGAGTTGGAGGTGAACTGGCCGACTTTCACCACTTGTGGTCTGGCGGTGAGGAAATCTTGAATCCAGTCACAGAGTGAAGTGTTTAGGCCGAGGTCTGATAGTTTGACAGCTAGCTTGGTGGGGACTATAGTGTTGAAAGCTGAGCTATAGTCGATGAATAGCAGCCTGACATAGTTGCCATTCTTGCTGTCGATGTGAGTGAGGGAGGAGTGCAGTACCTGGGAGATGGCATCATCAGTAGACCTATTTGGCCGATAGGCAAACTGAAGAGGGTCCAAGGTAGCAGGGATGGAGGAGCAAATGTGTTTCTTTAAAAGTCTCTCAAAAACCTTCATGACTGTCGATGTGAGGGCAACTGGACGATAGTCATTCAGGCAAGAGGGTTTACTGTTCTTAGGCACAGGGATTATGACAGATTTTTTAAAGGAGGTGGGAACAACAGAGGTAGCAAGGGACTCATTAAAGATGGAAGTAAACAAACCAGCAAGCTGATCAGCACAGGACCTCAGAACGCGGCCAGTAATCCCATCAGGTCCTGCTGCTTTCCTTACGTTCACTCTCTTTAGTTCCCTCCGAACATCATCCTCTGAAAATGTGATAGCAAAATCATCGCTGCTCTCCAAGATCCAAGATCATGTATTTCACGACTCACAAACAGTTTTATTGAGTTTTGTCTTCTGAAAGTTTTTTTGGAAAGATGTTTTGTCTGCTAAACAATCGACATCCAAAGCACTGTCCTTCTGTCGCTCACAGCCTCCCTTTCGTTCCTGTAAAAATGTAATTACTACTGACTAAGGTCTGTGTAGGCAGCATTGTATTTTCTAAGATGACCTTTGAGTCATTTAATGAAGTGCATTCTAAAAGGCTGACTGCGACAAACACCATCACACACGTGACACATATGTAAACATAAGGGTGGCAACTGGTCGAAGACTAGCCCAATCAAAACATCCACCCTTAGGTCATTAGATATGGCTTGGATCTTTCAGTGCAAGTAAGAATAATTTTTTGACCCATTTTATCAACTGCTGCGAAAATTTCAAGTCTAAAAAATAAAACACTTCTCCAACAAGCTATATAATTGAATGCCATTGTATCCTCAGGTGGTGACCAAAGATCTGGTGTGTGCCGAAGTGAGTGCGGTGTGTTACTATCGTATCGAGAATGTGTCTGTGTGTTATTCCTCCTCGCCAAGCGCCCCAGATGTGCTGCAGGCTCTGACCCAGGTCTCTGTTAGAGAGATACTGGCCCATCATGCCTTCACTGACATTTTGCTGGACCGCAAACGGATGGCCCAGGAGATTCAGGTAGACATAAACAGATATGACACCTCATGAGGGCTTGAAACAAGATGTCTACTAAGTTTTCATTTGTTGGGCAGGTCAGTTTAGATTCGGTAACCTGCAGGTGGGGTATCAAAGTGGAAAGAGCAGAAATGTAAGTACATGGAACAGATTAGACTGCAAAAGTCGTCACATTACGGGACTCATAACATACTGTATGTCCACTGTTGCAGAGAAGAAATCCGTCTTCCACCTGAGCTGCAACATAACTTTGCTGTGGAGGCCGAAGCGAGACGTCAGGCACAAGTCAAAGTAAGGCCATCTGTACAAAATTGGATTTGAACCCACAACCTTTCAGATTCCATTTCAGCTTTTTAACCACTATGCTTTGCACAGGTGATCTCTGCAGAGGGAGAAAAGACAGCTTGTGAGGCTTTGAAGGCCTCTGTAGAGTCTCTCTCTGGTTCTCCACTAGTCGTGCACCTTCGACTCCTGCAGCTCCTCAACAATCTGTGCTCTGAGCAGCCTGCTGTGGTCCTTAACATACCTTCTGATGTCCTGACTCAATCAATCGACCTCACCAGTTTGACCAGACCTGCCAATCAAGGTCTGACCACAGGTGATGGCTCAGATGATGCAAACAAAGACTCGTCCATGATGTAAAAACAGCATGGCTATCAGTGTTTACTGATAGGAAGAACAGTTTCATATGACTCATTTTACATAGATTTACTGATACAATATTTATCTTTGCACCATCTAACTCTCATTTTAACTTAATCTTTAAAAACACTAATAATTTACACTAATAATTAAAGGGTTAGTTCACCCCAAAATTAAAATTCTGTAATTAATTACTCACCCTCATGTCGTTCCAAACCCGTAAGACCTTCGTTCATCTTCGCATCACAAATTAAGATATTTTGATTAAAACTAAGAGCTCTCCGACCCTCCATAAACAGCAACGCAACTTCAATTTTGCGAAGCTACGATAATACTTTTTGTGCGCAAAGAAAACTAAAATAACGACTTTATTCAACAATTCTTCTCCCCCAAATTACTGTTTTCCACCATTTTAGGCCTACTTTCCGCCTATGTTTCTGGACCTGGGAACACTACAGCTGTATGCTCTCAGATTCCATCAAAAATATATGAATTTGTGTTCCGAAGATGAAAGAAGGTCTTACGGGTTTGGAACGACATGAGAGTGTGTAATTAATGACAGAACTTTAATTTTGGGGTGAACTATTCCTAAAGCTGCAGTCCGTAATTTCTATTAACCGCTCTAGCAGATAATAAACAGAACTCCATTCATCTTGCGGAAGAACATTGTAGCCGGAGCTACTTCTCTCTGTTTATGTCTATGATGAATCACACAAGTACTGGGCTATTCCCAGTGTTGGGCTAGTTACTCAAATAATGTAATATATTATTCATTACTAGTAATATTGTTACTTTACTTATTACTTTCTGGCAACAGTAATCAGTTACACTACAAGTTACATTACTTTTACTTCACGCCCCACAGAAGTTGTAACTGTGTATCTTCCACATAAAATTCTTGTCTTGAATGTTCATAATAACATATTTCTTCCTCATCATTTGACCAAAATCCACATTGGACCGCAGTCAGAAGTTATTACAAACACTCGATAGGGATTGATAGTGACATTCAAGTAGAAGTGTTGTATTAATCGCATTAATTGTCATGTGTAGCTTGAAGCTAACTGTAATTTCTCCATTACCCATATACGACTATATTGCATTATGTATTTTATCAAATCACATAAGTTTGTAAGAAACTGTTTAATTTTCAAAAAATATTTTTTATTATAGTAATATAATGTACATGCTGATCAGAGGGATGTAATGCCAGAGGAAAGTAAAACCACAACTTACACAACAGTGTTCAGATCATCTTTTTTCCTGACAAAATCAATATAATTCAATATTTCTATCTGCTGAATGTAAGCTTTTCCATATTCCAAGCTAAGCTTGCCTGCTGCACTGTGGAGACATCACATGTATGTGCGAGTCGTGAAAATTACGAAAATAAATCTAGGAATTATTTGATTGTTGGATTTTAAATCCGAGTGGTTGAGGCATAACAATTAACTAAGCTGTTTTATGTAGTAGCTGTAATATTATTACAGTAAGTAAATTACTAGTAATTGGCTACTGCCCAACACTGGCTACTCCACAGCGGTACCTACCCGAACCAGTCTAAAATAGTCCAAGTATAAACACTTATTATAGGGGTACCGTAGTGATTCAGGATTAGCCAAAAACACGGTTTGGAAAATGGATTCAAAATGGATTAATACGTTTATTATATCAATTATGTAAATTGTGAACAAAAAAGTTATGGACTGCAGCTTTAAATGTAATCTTTAGCAAATCTTAAAATTAATATTCTTTTTATGGTATGTGCAATACAAGTACACTTCAAATACAGGTGTGTCTATACTTTATTATTTTGCCCCACATGAGCTCCAGTGTGGTGATTATTCCCATTTAGCGTTTTTTGGTGCCTCTGGACAGTTTCGGGCTGGCTTCGGGTTTCTGACTTCTTGTTTTAGCTTCAGAAGGGGTGCTGGGGGCCTTGTGTGCGGGTGCTACATTCTTCTTGCTCGCTGTACAAAGTAAATATAATCAAGAGATTAGAAACAGGCCAGTTCATACTGAATACAAAAAAATTATAATTATTCACAACAGGTTCAAGTTGAATTTGCCAAGTTGAAAGCTGCTGGGTTTGAAATGACTTGTATGAGTGGTGCTTCATACCAGTCATGCACTAGTTCACTGCTTCATATACGTATTGTCATTCACTGCTGACAATACACTACAGACAATGGTCCTTATTGCCTGCAACATTTTGAAAAAAAATTGGCTAATGTGACCACACCTTAATCTTGTTTTGTATCTGATGTGTAATGTTAGCCTCTGACACACTTACACTTGGTCTCCACACTGGGCCGAGCCTGTAGCTGCCTCTCCATATCTTGTATCTTGTCCAGAGCTGCCTGTAGGTCTTCCTCTGCCTTCAGCGCTCGTACCTCCGCGCTGATAGCTCGCGTCTCTACATCCCTGGACAATACAGCTTATGTAGAGACCACTACAGATCTGATTAAAGGATTAGTTTACTTCCAGAATTAAACATTTCCTGATAATTTACTCATTACCATGTCATTCAAAATTTTCACGTGTTTCTATCTTCAGTCGAAAAGAAATTGAGGTTTTTGAGGAAAACATTTCAGGATTTTTCTCCATACAGTGGATTTCAACAGGGACCGACGAGTTGAAGGTCGAAAATGCATGTTCATTGCAGCTTCAAAGTGTTCTATGCGATCCCAGTCTAGGAATAAGGGTCTTTTCTGGTAAGATGATTGGTCATTTTCTAAAATAAATAAAAAACTATATGCTTTTTAACCACAAATGTTTACCTTGCACTAGCTCTGTGATGCGTGTCCACGACTACGTAATCATGTTGGAAAGATTTCAGACGATTTTGAAGTTTGAGGAGAAAATCAGATCTGCCTACGTCCTTTCGCAGAGCTAGTGCAAGACGAGCAGTTGTGGTTAAAAAGTATACAAATATGTATTTTATTTTTATTAGAAAAAGACTGATAATTTTGCTAGACAAGACCCTTATTCCTTGGCTGGGATTGTGTCGAGCCCTTTCAAGACCTCCAACCTGTTGGTCCTTTGTGAAGTCCATACGGAGAAAAATCCTGGAATGTTTTCCTCAAAAACCTTAATTTCTTTGTGACTGAAGAAATAAAGACATGAACATGTAAAGACATGTAAATTATCAGGACGTTTTTATTCTGGAAGTGAACTAATCCTTTAAGAAGAAATTTGACTTCTAATACTTACAGAAGCTCTTGCTGAAGAGTTCTCACGGTTTCTAATGCATTGAAGGCTTCCTTGGCATTTTCAGTGTGAGGGGATACCACAAGTTCTTCAGTCTGAAAAATAATAAGAAAGGGTTTATGCTTTACACTCTGTAGATGGGAAGCTGATGGAGATGGTTTCGGCCAACTCACCCCTTTAAGTTGGACGGTGTCCTCTCCTAAGTTCTTCTCAGTGATATTGCCATCATAACCAACTAGCTTCATGACTGAGCCATCTTTATCATGTCTACTGGCCTTTTCTTCCCCCTGAGGAGGATTTGGTTTATTTATTTGGTGTTAATCCATGAAACCAATCTAGCTGTATGGCAAGCAAGCTGATAGTTTATATGGAAAAAAGCGTTAGTTACATATTCATCAGCACATTGGAAAGAATAAGGCCCAGTGGCTTCTTTTAGGGTCAAGGGTTCCTTTTCATCTTCTTTGGTAGGTTCCTCTGGTTGTTGCTGGAGCTGAGAAGATAAACAAGAAAGTTACTCACATTCTGTACTAGCATATCTGTATTCTACCAGAGAGCATATGCTGATGTCACTCACAGGCTGTGGCACAGTTTTTCCAGACAGCTGCAGGTCCACAGGGCTTCCCTTCACATCTGACAGTAGTATTCGACTGGCCTCCACCCACTTGCCACACTCTTTCTGAACAAACACAATACATGGCATTACAGGCGAAGTCAATTTAAAAGAGTAAACCTTTGTTGAGAAGATCAGAGCGATTGTAAAGCACCTGTAGTTTAGCAAGTTGGTAAAGCTGATTCTCTGTGTCATCCTGAGTTGAGCTCTTCCGGATTGCCTCCTCCACAATAGCCTGACAAGAGCTGCAGGACAATTTGTGTAAAGAATTTATGCTTAACTATAAGCAGCGCAGGTATATCCTCTTGATACATTTAATTTAATTCGATTACCTTGTGATGTATTTGGAGAAGTAGTCAAGTTTCCCAGAGAGGTTCCTGGCATCCTCCTCCAGCTTCTCAACAGACACATCCACAGTGGCATTCAATTCAGGCATTGGAAGATTCGGTTCTTTGACTGGCAGCATCAGTAGCAGAAGGTCCACCATCCACCGAATCAACTTGGTGTGAAGAGAAGTTACCTGATAACACATGATTAGATCATTATTCGTGGCTTGGACCTTGGGCATCCAGTCCTGGTCCAGGAAATCCACCTTCCTGCAGAGTTTAAGTCGAATCGTGGTTAAACATCCCTGAACCAGGTAATCCGAAAACGTCAAAATGTCCTGGGCTGCATTTCCCAAAAGAATCGTAAGCATAAGTAGATCATAGAGACCACTGGTACTAATGGTTTCTACAATCTACTTAGGCTTACCATGCATCTGGTAAATGCAGCTGTCCTGCCATGAGAGATGATAATCTTGTCTTGTCTACTCCAGATCTGTTGAATCTAAACTCTGTAGGAGGGTGAACTCCAGGAACAGGAATGGACATCCCTGACTTAAGGCATGCAAGAAAGGTTATGCAGTCCTGGGGTGTACCTCCTCATGAAACCTCATATTTTCACAGTTGAAAAAGTTTTCTTGAGAGAAACGGAATTCCTTCATTGTCTTTAAAACATCATCCATTTCCATCCTGTCACAGATACAAACAGGGAAATTGGACATGGTTTAACCAAAAACATTAATCAAGTCCTTTTTGGTTTTTGTCTTTAGTAGCAAGTATACGTGTTTCTGAGGGTCCATTTTGTTTAGGATGCTACCTAAAAGTCAGCCATTACTGTTTGCAGTAGACAAGGTATCTCACTAGGTTTAGCAAGATAGCTATAATGTTTGATCCTTGCATCTGTCTTACTTGGTGTGGGGTTTCTTTTTAGCCCTGTCCCGTTCTGACTGTGTGCTGTTCACTAGTTGGAGAGCCTCCTTAGACAGATTCATCAAGTTGCCAAGAGTTTCCTCTAACTTGAGCCAATGACCCAAGGACTGCTCCTCTGGAAGTCCACTCAAGGACTTTAATTTTCTTGACCAGAACTCCATATTTTCAATAAGCAACATTAGTGTTGCATGGATCCCTGCAAAGACAATCAAGAGCAGACATTAATATCCATTGGAGAAACCAAACAAGAATATGTGAGGAACTAAAGAGCTTGGTCCTCACCACTTTCTCCACTAATGCGGATCCCCAGTTGGTTCTGGAGCTCTGTAATGGTCTTTGCCAGCTCCCTCGTGGCCTCCTGGCCTTTAGGTGGCCCTCCATCTGGACCAGGGTGTCTCCTAAAGAGCTGGAGACAAACCTCAATCCAGGACTCTTGTAGATTTGTTAGCATTTCGAGTGTTTCCTGACCAGACACTAGGTCCTCTCCTCCATATCGCTCACACTGCAGTGTCAACACCTAGTGGACAGAGATAGCTATCATTTTTACATTTAAAGTGGAAAGTAGAAATATAATTGAGTAAGAAAAAAATGTATTGCTAACCTTTGACCATAACTTCAGGTTTTGGGACAGCTCATCTTCTGAATACTTGTCAATGTTCATATTAGGGTTCCTTATTATTAACCAAAAACAGAGCAAAGTCAATAAAGAAATAACAAAAATACAAAGAAAAAAGTATTTCCTATTTACTGACCTTGATTTGTCTTCATAAAACTTGTGCCACTTGACAATGTTTACATGGACAGATTCGATGTTCTTACGCTGTTTGCTTTCAGCCTCTCTGAGGTTCTTCATGAAGTTGGTCAATTTATCTTTCCACTGGTCAGTCAATTCCATAATGTGAGAAACATCCTCAAAGTCCTGCGAATAAAAATAACATGGACATAACATTACTCCACATGTCAAAGTCTTGACAGAATGAGATATTAGGTAATTTAAGTACCTTTTCCGTTAGGAGAACAGTGAAATGATCTGCAGTCTTGGCCCAGGTCTGCTCACTAATATGTAACCGTCTGACCAGATTAAGTTTATTTATCTTTATTATCTGAAAGAAATATGTGAGATATTTAGACTTTTGAGATATTTGGATATCAAATACTTTCAAAATAAAAGTAAAAACAAAAGTCATTTGTCGAGCAGAATGCCACAAAGTCACCTTGACTGCAAGACTATAGGTGGCTTTTTTCCAGAGGTCCCTTTCTTCATATAGCTGAGACATCTGTCCTTCAAGTCTCCTTCGCTGCAGCTCATAAAGCTCATGGTACTCTGCTACAATACTGCAGAAAAGTCACTTTATTTCAACCAGACTGATATAAAGTTACAATGAATCAGTGTGAGTCTGTATTAAACACTAGGGGCCAGATTTACTGACAGCTTGTGCCAGTGCAAACCGTGTTTAGTACTGTCAGGAGTTACTAAGGACACACAGTGAAGAATTAACGTTGAAAAGGCATGGACAGTTATTTTTGCACTTGAACTTACTGAATATTTATTTGTAGGAGTTTTGCTCTTTCAGATGCAAAATTTATGGGAGGAGAGTATTAAAATGAATCACGCGATGAGATTTACAAATGTTTTGCTCGTCCAATTACTGGTATTTGCGCCATTATTTAATGCCCCAAAAAGCATGTCTTAAACTATTTTGCGACTGTCGTAAGTAGATCCCCGCACCTGATGAGCATCAGCTCTTCTTTATTTGCGACTATGCTAATTTACGTTGAGCTTAGTATATTGCGTTGGTCAGTATGTAAAGAGATGTTGCACCTGTGTTCTTTAAGTTGCATGTTGTCAGTAAATCACCTGCAGAAATTTGCCCATCGGCGCTGTTTTGGAATTGCACTCTCGCACTGATTTGCCCTGTTTAGTAAATCTGGCCCTATGTTTAAGTATTATTTCACGCACTTTGCATTGCGTTGCGACTCCTCCAGGGCTTTAGCGAGCTCCTCTTCGGCTTCCTCTGCCTCTTTGGACACATTCTCATCATGTTCTTTAATAACACTCAGTTCCCTTTTACAGGTCAAATATACACAAGGTTAAAACTAACAGAAACCACACTCAGTTGACCATTTAGAAGTTGTATCCAGCTTACATATTAAGCTTTGCAATGGAGCTTTTGAAGTGAATGATTTCTTCAGTGAGCCGGCGGTCTAGAGCCTTCTGCGCTAAGGTTTCTGTGTGCAGACCCTTCACCTGCCGTGGGATACGGTCAAGTAGAGCCACGTACCTCTCCCTGGACAAGTGGAAGAGGAAGTGAGGTCACTCTGTAATGAAAACCCAGAGGTAAAACTGTGATGCAGACCTGATCTTGGCGAGGAGTTGTCCTCTCTCTGCACATTCGACGCTGACCTGGCGGATTAGCTCGTGGAATACTATGTTGTAGATGTTCTGCTCGATTTGAACCAGCTCCAGTAAATTTTCAATCTGAAACATAATAAATGTTCTATAAAGATAACCTTTTGTATCATTGTAAATCATTATATCCTGTCATAATTGCCATTATTGTTAACATACCAACCTACATAAATCAAAATGATACCTGATTTTTATTTACAATATTTATTTACTTGTTTGTGTAATTCTATTAAATTTATTTACACTCAAAAACCCTTAAAACTAACTTGCAAGAGTTTGATAGTGGCATTTTGGTGACTGTAAAGTGTATTTTAGTTTTGTTACATTATATTTAGTCATAATTGTGAAAATCAAATGTGTAAATATACCAATCTACAAGAGTCTGAATGATTCTTTATTGATTGACTGACTGATTGTTTTTTAACTAACCTGTGAGAATTCAGTCAGCTCTTGAAACTCTTGATTGACACCTGCTTTTTCCAGCATTTCGTCCATCACTTTCATCAACTGTATCACCTCAAGACGGCCGCTTGGTTTCCTAGTGGTTGTTCAGACAATATTATAAATATTACTATTAATATCAATCATTGAAATGACAAAGAAAGAAAGAAGAAAAGAAAGAATGTGGTTGTTTAGAAACTATAAACTATTATAAATATTTATAATATTAATATTATTTTACAATATTTTAAATAATAAATTAGACATAGTTAGTAATTCTTAGTGGAATTTATTTTATAAATAAAATATTAATATATTTGACATATTTACAATATAATATTTATAAATATTATTTTATGAATGGATAAATATTATATTTTGTATATAAATATTTATGCTAATATCATTAATGATTTGAAATGAATAAATATTTGGTTTGTTTGTGGTTGTTTAAAACTATGTATAATAATAAAAAAAAATCTCAATTGATTTGGCTCAATTCTCGAATTAATATTTTTTTCTCGAAACAATAAGCTTCTTGTTCACATCAGATTGGAATTTTTTATTGATTTGAGCAAATGCTTTGGCACATGTGTGCAAAGAGTAAGTAAAATTGTCTGCAGTTTGCACAACAACTAATTGCATATGGCTTGTTGCTCAAAACTGATGAGTCGATTTTCACTTAAACTGTAAAACTCTTCACAACTTCTCAATCATTTTTCATCGTGTAAGCCGTCACATTCAAAACGATCCATTCAATTATCAAAAATGAGTGTACATTGGTGTATATGCCATAAATATCTGACATTGACATTGTTTGTAATGTCTGCTAAATTGGAAAATGACTTCTAATTGCAATACAATTTGAATCAACCATTCAACCATTTAACCAATCAAGTTTGGGAGCATTTATATGTAGATCATATATGTAGAGCACAAGATCAGATGTCTCTGTTGATGCCATGAATGCTGCATGTGAGGACATCACAGCGGATCATTGCAGGGGATGTGTGCGGCAGATTTTTTCCCCGGTGCATGGCAATGGAAAACATCAGATGTGATGTTGTTGAAAATCTTTGGCCTGACCAACAAGAGCGACAGGATGTCCACCAAGAATATTTTTTTTCATGGATGTTATTTTGTGTATTTGTGGTAACATATGGAATGTACAGTAATTGGACAAGCAAGTTTTCACTTTACATGTAATACATTCGTACAAAAATAAATGTACTGTATAAATACAAATGTTCATATAATTTTCTTTCTATGTACTATTGACTCTTCTCAACAAATATCAGATTTGTATCCATGGTTGACTGTCATGGTGAAAAAAACAACTAAACATTTGTTACCAGTGTGGCTCACACGATATACTTTATATTTTGGTGGCCTTGGCCAAATTACTGACACGTGAAATGAACATGAAATGTTTTGGGTGAGTAACTACATTTTACAGACATGCAATAAAGTTCTGAAGTTCCAGAAAACAGTTGTGATATTTACACTCAGTTTAGAGAATGTTAAGACTGTTTCAAAAAATTTGCCAAAGCAATTGAGAAAAACTGTAATATTAATAATATTTTTAACAAAGAACTAGACAGACAAAGAGACAGAGAGACAGACAGACAGACAGACAGACAGACAGACAGACAGACAGACAGACAGACAGATAGATAGATAGATAGATAGATAGATAGATAGATTATATATTGCAGAACAACTCTCACATTGATGGAAAGACTCTTAGCTTCTGTTTGTCATCTTCTAGGAGAACTGTGAATTTGCTATAAAGGAAATAAAACAAATAAAGTAAAATACTTGTTTAGCTGTAGAACAACAAGAAAGCAGACTGACTTACTCATCATAGCACTGCAGTCCCTTAAGACCTTTGTTTTTTATGATGTGATATTCTTCTGGGATTAATGTTTCCAGTGAGCTCGTGTCCTTTGCAAAAAACAACAACACAAAGTTTCAACATACAAAAAGATATGAAGAATTTAGTTCCAAATTCAAGTTATTCTCCTATCACTTGCATCTTGATCTCCCTGAGTGGAGCTTCGTTCAGCCATTGGTGGGAGAGGCAATCGAGCATCACAGAGGAAGGATATGTCTCTGTTCAGATTCAAACAAACACAGTGAGCTAGAATGTGTCTCGGTGTATTGCATATAAATGCATGGATTCACTCCAACCTTCCAGCTCCAGTCAGAGAGGTCGGCTGGTTGAGAAAGTATTGGTATTTCTTCCGTCTAGCTGGATGGTGCCACACTGCATCAGTGCGATGTATTAAACAACCCTGGTAGAAGAGGTAAAAAGAGATGATTTAGTTACAAAAACAATTTGACAAAGAAAAGTTGGTAAATACCTTGAAGTCCTTAGGAGTTTTGGTTAATCTGAGGGGTCCGAGTCTGTCTTGAGGACAGGTGGTGGATGTTAAAGTTGCGAGAAGCTCGTCTGGAATTAAATCATCACACACTTGCAGGCTGCTTCTGTCTTTAACAGGTGTTCTCTCTCTCACCTGAGGAAGCTCTGCCACCACTAGACAGATGAATCACATACAAAGACTAGATAAGACAGATACTGCACATTAAATAGACACAAAAATATGAAATGCATATTATATACTTAAAATATAATATCTAATCAAATATATGTGTGTGTGTGTGTGTGTGTGTGTGTGTGTGTGTGTGTGTGTGTGTGTGTGTGTGTGTGTGTGTGTGTGTGTGTGTGTGTGTGTGTGTGTGTAAAAGATGGTAATAAATATAAATAAATAAAAACAATCAAAAAAGTTGGTGATTAGGCATAAATAAATAAACAAGAATAATAGAAGAAAGTATTTGTGATGTGGCATATATAAATAAATGCTGAGAATAAAAAAACTAACTTGGTGATACTAACTAAATAAATAAATAGGCTATCAAGAAAGAAAGAAAGAAAGAAAGACAGAAAGAAAGAAAGAAAGAAAGAAAGAAAGAAAGAAAGAAAGAAAGAAAGAAAGAAAGAAAGAAAACCAAAGGTGGTGACTTTTTGTCTGAAAATTAATAAATATTAAGAATAATATACATAAAATGAATTAAGAACAAAGTTGGTGTTTATGCATAAATTAATTAAATAAACAAGAATAATAGAAGAGAGGATTTGTAATGTGGTATAGATAAATACATATTTAGAATAAAAAAAATATCAAACTTGGTAAATAAATTAACAAACAAATAAATAAATGAATGGGCTATTAAGAATAACAACGATTAAACTACTAGAAAGAAAGAAAGAAAGAAAGAAAGAAAGAAAGAAAGAAAGAAAGAAAGAAAGAAAGAATAAAAATAAAGGTGGTGATTTTTAGCATGAAAAATAATAAAATAGAAAAAGTTTATGATGTGGCGTAAATATTAAGATTAACGTAGGCTAAAGCTGAATCAGTAGGCTATTGATAATAGAAAAGGTAATAAACATTAATAATAATTAAAAAAAAAATTGAAATGGAACAAATAAATATTAGCTAACAATAAAGTTGATGGTGTAACGTTAGCTTTAAAAACTTCAGATTAACTAAGAACATAAATGTAATAAATCAATATGAACAGTAAAGTTGTCGAGTTAAGAAAGTAAACAGTGAGTGTTTTTGTTAGATGGTCGAGTTGACTCACTGTTAGAGACAGCAGCGCTGGATCTCCTCGTCCTGCGGCTCTCGGGTCTCGCTTCCTCCGGAGGAGACGCGCTGCAGCTGACGGACACCGACATACTCACGCTGCTGGACACTGTCTACAGGTGAATAACCGCGGAAAGACGCAAGGGCGCAAACACATTCAACTTTCTGCCGTTCTCCATCCGGTAGCGCTCGAGTTAACGCATCAAGTTTGGCTACTGTTTGCGCGCGAGCTGCTACTCCAAAACAGCGGCTAATACAAGTTCGTTGCCATGGACGCGTCGCGTCTCAACGTAACTTTCCACAGTTACAGAATCACACTTCACGCGAGTCGACAGACTCCTCTGACTAACATGAACACAATCCTTTAATAATTAGATTTCTTCTATCGATAGCATACGTTCTTTCCCGTAGTAAAATGAATGAAAAAATCATAAGCTGTCTTATTAATAATTTAGCGAGTCAGTGACGCTATATGGCAGCCAAACAAATTAGTTTGTTTAACGTTACAGCTTGGAGAGATAAATAAAATAAAATAAAAAATTGCTGGTTGCTTGTTATTGTTACCTAAAACTAACATGATTAATATCACCTTCGGTAATACTTTCGGTAATTAATAATACTGAAATAAAATAAAACAATGAAAACTGAAACCAGAATGTTTACCATGGTAACTGAAAGATGTTTAAGTTGAAGTAGCCTACCAAAATGACTAAAACCTGAAATAAATAAAACTATAGGCTACAGAAAAAACTATAGAAATGATAACAGCACATTACAAAATTACTAAAAGTTAAACATAATGGATATGAAAATTTACATTTTAAAACGAAAAGCTACACTATCTTGTAATAATAATAATAAACTAGGCCTATATCCTTTATCAATTCTGGTTAGTTATCTGATAAGCAACTGAACAATATTAAAAGTTTATATTATTTTAATTAATATTTTATTTTGTTCAAATAAAACTGAAATAAAAATAAAGCTATATAAAAAAATCGAAAAATCAGTCCCAAACTGATAAAAATGACAACAGCACATAACAAAATTTCCTAAGACATAAAATTGTTTAATTGAAAATATTAAATAAAAGCTACACTAATATTATGTAATAATAATTCAAAACATTAATAAATACTATATAAATAATGCAAAGTTTTTTTCTCTTTTTACAAAACTTAATCAGAAAGCATATTATGGTTTCTAATCACAATTTTTTATTATTAAAATGAACATTTAATGATTAGACATTTGAATAAAACACTAAATACTATATCATCCATATCTGAGGTATAAGGCTTTGTGTCCGCATTTCCAATTTTTTATTCACAGTGAGAATTCAAGATAAAATACATTCTTACCTTAAAAAATTATTATTAGCAACCACTTATTTTCATATATACTGTATATCTGATATATGCAGTGTATATATTTGAATGATACGTGCATTATCCCTAGTAATCTTATACATTTATATGTTAGATTTTTGTCCTCTACATGAAAAACTGGATTACTTAAACAACAGTTCCTGTGCTACGTGATTGAATACAATATCCACTTGTATTTTTGTGTGATTAAAAACATCAGAGACAGATAAGCGTGTTTTTGTAGAGCTTCGTCTGGAGATAGCCGGCTCTTCAGTACACTTCAGTCTCAGTCTCACTGGAGGATCTTGCGGTAGGGGTGCAGGTTGAGGGAAGACGTGAACGCACGGATGTCTGTAATCCTGCTGGCTTTGGCGAGGATGGGCGAGGCGGGGAGGAAGATGAGCTCGGACACGTCTCCGTATGAGGAAGTCTTCGTTTCTGATCTTCTCCATGGAATTCCTTCTCTTTCGCCAAAAACAAAACGCCAGTGTAGATGAGGATCATTTTTATTTTAAAATGCTGTTTTAAAATGAAAACGCACTAGTGTAAACAGGGCATAACATTGTTTTTCTCAATTCTGAGTTTACATCTCACAATACAGTTTTGTTTCCACCACAGAATAAAAAATAAAAAAGTTTTAATCTCACATTTCAGACATTTTTCTTGCAGTTTTGCAATATAAACAGGCAGTTCTGACAAAAAAATCATACTCTAATTGCAAGACGTTCTGTAAACTCAGAATTCAGCCTTGTTTCTTGCAATTATGAGTTTACATCTCACAGTTCTGAGTTTACATCTCACAGTTCTGAGTTTACATCTCACTGTTATGAGTTTACATCTCACAGTTCTGAGTTTACATCTCACAGTTCTGAGTTTACATCTCACAGTTCTGAGTTTACATCTCACAGTTCTGAGTTTACCTCTCACAGTTATAAGTTTACATCTCACAGTTATGAGTTTACATCACACAGTTCTGAGTTTACCTCTCACAGTTCTGAGTTTACCTCTCACAGTTATAAGTTTACCTCTCACAGTTATAAGTTTACATCTCACAGTTATGAGTTTACATCACACAGTTCTGAGTTTACCTCTCACAGTTATAAGTTTACATCTCACAGTTATGAGTTTACATCACACAGTTATAAGTTTACATCTCACAGTTCTGAGTTTACCTCTCACAGTTATGAGTTTACATCTCACAGTTATAAGTTTACATCTCACAGTTATGAGTTTACATTACACAGTTCTGAGTTAACATCTCACAGTTATGAGTTTACATCTCACAGTTATGAGTTTACCTCTCACAGTTATGAGTTTACCTCTCACAGTTATGAGTTTACCTCTCACAGTTATGAGTTTACCTCTCACAGTTATGAGTTTACATCTCACTGTTATGAGTTTACATCTCCCAGTTATGAGTTTATATCTTACTGTTATGAGTTTACATCTCACTGTTATGAGTTTACATCTCAAAGTTACGAGTTTACATCTCACAGTTACGAGTTTACATCTCACAGTTCTGAGTTTACCTCTCACAGTTATGAGTTTACATCTCACAGTTATGAGTTTACCTCTCACAGTTATGAGTTTACCTCTCACAGTTATGAGTTTACATCTCACAGTTATGAGTTTACATCTCACAGTTATGAGTTTACATCTCACTGTTATGAGTTTACCTCTCACAGTTCTGAGTTTACCTCTCACAGTTCTGAGTTTACATCTCACAGTTCTGAGTTTACCTCTCACAGTTATGAGTTTACATCTCACAGTTATGAGTTTACATCTCACAGTTATGAGTTTACATCTCACTGTTATGAGTTTACATCTCACTGTTATGAGTTTACATCTCACTGTTATGAGTTTACATCTCACAGTTATGAGTTTACATCTCACTGTTATGAGTTTACATCTCACAGTTATGAGTTTATATCTCACAATTCAGACTTTTTCCCTCAGGATTCTAAGGTATATCTGTTTTCGTTTGAAAATGCATAACTTGAGAAGAAATTCTGAATTGTGAGATAAAAAGTCGCAATTGCCATTTTAATTTCCCCGTGGTGGAAACAGGCTTCTATATGTGGCAGGGTTTGGCCAGAAGCGTTTGGGAGAGAATTGATAATTAAATTTGTTGAGAAACAACTCAGTTTTTAGGAGATTCATGTATAAATGGTGCCAGCAGCCGGAAGCGTGCATAAACTACCGGAAAATACACAATAACATAATTACAACTGTTATATTGTGTTTTTTTCTGAAGTTTGTTGTATTATAAAGGTACCTCTGGGTATCTTGAACTTGTTGTCTTTTCTGAACCAGAGACGGCCTCTCTCGGTGTCAATTATTTTGACTGTGAAATCCGTGTCAGGACAGTCTGATGTTTTGAGGGTGAAATCCGTGTCTGTGAACGGATAAGAACAGACGTGAACAACTGCCGTAAAGAAAAGAATGAATGGTCATTTCATGGAATGAGAATGGAACTGACCTATAAACCTGTTCTCAGCTGGGAGGTGAAGGTCTGGGTTCAGCGGGAAATCTCCAGCCCAAAGATCACGGTTTTCTTTTGGAATATCTGCGTAGGTAGAACACTTCATTATTAAATAATCTATATTATTATTTTATATTAAATGAAAAATTATTAATTAAAGCATGGTATATTGGTACACCATTGGTTACCAGTTGAATTTTCCATTTGTACATATTAATTTTTACATTTAGATCTAGAAAAATCACTAATCATTTCATAATACTGTTAAATCAAAGCTCAGAATTGAAAATCCATTTTCATAAGTACATTAAAATGCTTTGATGCCTAAATTCACTTGCAAAGATTAAAGCGATTGATT
>CM050418.1:39845296-39855296 GCA_027564155.1 Gymnocypris eckloni scoliostomus
GATTGAAAAGTATTGGCCGCTCCCATTCATTGATAACAGTAGCTGCTGGTTTGGTATTCATATTATGCTATTCTTACTAGGTCGACCGATTATCGGCCTGGCCGATTATTGGCGCCGATATTAAGCATTTACCGATTATCGATATCGGCCATTTTAAAAACAGATTGGCCGATAATTTTTTTTTATTTTTTGCAAACAAACATACTATTTACAGGTGACATTATTTATTGGTGAATAAATAATACAGGTGAAACTATTTAATGTTTAAATGCACTATTTGGCTCGATGCAGCCTGTCTGAGCTCAACACTCTGTGAGAGTGAGGCGATCTCTCAATCTCTGAGAGCAATCTCCGCCACCGCTCATCTGATATGTAGAGAGTCACGAGTCCGACCAATCAACGCGGAAAACTGAAGGCAGTCTCACACCGAGAGCACATGTTAACTGGAGCTGCCTCAGTGATCACGCATCAGTTGTCTTTCAAAGGTAAAGCAGCAGCAGACGTTGCTGAAGTTGCAACACACCTCAATATAACTCAGGATGTCCGCGATGCGGAAAATGCGGGCGGAATCGCGAAATGCAGTCATATAATGGAATTTACCGTATAACGCGGAATGTCACGGAATGTGTCGAAGTTTGGATGAATTAATCAAAAGTAGGTCAGTACACTTAAATCGACTCGCGCTATGGACTAGTATCTATAAATATTAAGCCGCAAAAACACTATTTAAATATGAATCCTGCATGTTCTGCATCTCAGTTAATGAATGACACAGACGTGCGGTTTCATTTACTGCACACATACATACTGAAGCGCGCGTGGCGGCTCGCAGTGACTTCAGCGTCTGCCGTCTCACTAAATGAGGACATAAATACATGGACAACATCCCCAGAACTGCTCGCAGAGTCACTTCATGACCATTTGACGGTTTCATTTGAGTAAAACGATCGTCATATCATATATACATAGGCTACAGAAACTTAAAAGGTCCTCATGGCAACCTGTCAAAATATAAGTTCGGTTTAGCGAATATATTACTGTATATCGTAATACAACAATTATTACAACTTTTGTTGAGAATAATCACTGTCCTAAATCATCGTTTACTTTAAGTTTTACAAAATGTTTACAGAATGCTTCTGGGTGATCTCTGTACTTATGTTATTATTAATATTATTAATATTACTGTTTATTTAATGTTGTTGTTATTAACAGTTTTCAGAATTAAAGACATGTTTAAAAGCATTTAAAGAAAGTTTTTTTTGTCAGAGCTCTTGTTATTATTAATTTTGGCATTCATTTTCATTTTTACACCAGACACGTATATCGGTTCAAAATATCGGTTATCGGTCTACTTGATCTGTAATAATCGGTATCGGCCCTGAAAATCACATATCGGTCGACCCCTAATTCTTACTATTTTGCATGGTTATGTGTGTGTTTATTATAGAATTTATTTATAGAATTTATAATATATTATATTGGCCTTAATCTTTTAGACATCTTCTTGAACAGCTTCAAGCTATTAATGAACATGACTAAACCACACCGGCAGCATTTCGTATTCTTTACAGCACATCAACAAAAATATTGATGCATATTCTTCATCATTGTTATTAAAAAGTTATCAGTCTAAAACAGGGCTCGTCATGGGGTGCGCGGTCCGGCTGTATGATTTAAATTAAATTTTACTCATAAACACAAGGTAACTTGGGGTACCGATCTTCAAACTCATCCAGTAGTAAAATGGATTAACAATGCACCAAACAAAGGAACGGTTTCTTATTTTTACTTTTGTTTTTCAACTCATACAGCAGAGATTTTTCCAAAAGCAAGAGCATGGTTAGCTGAGTTTATTCCCATTAATATAAATATTTAATGAGAAACAGTTTGGGATAATACATGTCATGCATCCACAAACCCCAATCATCAATTCATCCATTTTAAGATTATTCACAGGGCATATTTAACCATGCGCACAAGACATATGCGTTTATCACCATGTAGAATATCAAGGACCGAATAATTGGCAAATCAAGATTCGATCGAAGCATGGTTGAAACATGAGAAGCCGAATTCCACAAGACAACAGCAGGAAGTCATAAATCAGACCCCTAGCGCCAGCCCGTCTGAATACAGCCTGCAAAACCAAAGGAACACTCAATGATAATTCCAATGCAGGAATTCGGTAATACATTTGAGGAATAAATATTGATGGACAAAGAGATGCAACATGTGACCATTACATGTAAATCTGTGATAGAAATCACAGCTACAGACTGTAAAATCATCTTAAAGGACTTTCATGCTCATGGTTAATGAAACTAATCATTTCTATGCATAACTGCATATTATGTATGTGACCCACAAATTTGAATATCCTTGTTTTAATCATTGTGTTTATCGTGCTTTTAATTAGTATTGACTAGCTAAGCCTTAAGGGTTAATGTCATGTTTAGTATGTATGAGCGTGATAATTCCAGCTTTGAACATTTAATTGATTTCCTGTCAAATGCATCATATTCTGGCTATAGAAACCACATCCAAAAGGATACTTGCCAGAGAATGTAAAATTCGGGCAATGTGACTGGCCATGACATGTTAATTTATTAAGTGGGTGGAGCTACAAAGCGGCACCCAGAGACAGCATAGGACCTAATTGGTCAAGACAACCATTGGGAGGTGTCAAAAAGGCCGAGGTTAAATACCCAGGTTACACTTCTCCCTCGCTCTCTTGAATCCGCTCTTAACTTCTCCTCTTGGATCTCTCTCTCTCCGGAAAAATGAACTCTCTCTTCAGCCATGTGCTCTAACACACCCAGCCAGTTGCTACCATGATGAGAAGAAAAGCCACCTAGTCTTTACATCCTTTTATTCTTTTACTTTTGTTTATTTTCTTTCCGTTGAGTTCGTGTGCTAATTACGCTTGCCAGCGGAAACCAGCCCAAAACTCTGCAGGGCCAGCCACGAGCCAACGCCCACTTCAACGACTCCTGAACTCTTAGCCAATCAGCGACTTCGAGAAACCCTTTCCGCAAAGACTGAGGACAAAGGGAAATCTTTAAACACAAAGCTGCAAGTACAAACCCCAGACTTTGCTGTAACTGGTGTAATATTGAAAATAGATTTTAGCCTCATTGAAAAGTCAATGCAGTGTTAAATCTGTGATTGATGATTGTTCAGGTTTATGCAATTGCACATATTGCTGTCAACGTGGGATATCAAATTCTCATTCTCTTAATCTAATCCTTTCCTCACTTTCTCTCTTTCTGCAACGCGTGAATGTGTGAATGCTTGTGTTCATGTGTAGATTAGTTTACATGTCTTAGATTTATATAAATAAAGTCTTGTTTATATTGAAAAGAGAAATATCTTGTGTTTTGTGCTCATAAGTTAATGCCTTAATCTGTCGATTTTGTTACTGTGCTATTTAATAGTGTTTTCACTATATTTCTGGATTTTAATATCCAGTGCAGAGTTTGTTATACGGCTTGTTCAGTGAATCGCCGTGAAACAGTGAGTCTGTTCAAATTCCCTATAAAATCATTAATGATTCCCTTTGAGCTAAATTGACCTGTTTCCCTTATAACAATATATATATTATATGTTATCATTACATATTGGTGGAGGAAAAGCGGGCAGATTAATCTAAATTATGAGCATAAACCAAGTTATTTAATCTTTTATATTCTTACGGATGAGATCTGAGATCGAGACTGGTGTGTGTGTGCGTTTGTGTGAGTGGACGTCAGCAGCGCCGCCTCCTTGAATGAATGAGCACAGAGAAGGCTGTAACTCGAGTCAGCCTCTCCTTTATTTAACTGCAGTAAGGGAACTCAAAGTTAACAGTTAAGATCGGAGAATGAGGTTGGAGATGAGCGTGTTCCTCTCTTCTTGTAATGCCTTGTTTTATAGCTGAATTAATGTCCTGCGTGTTCCAGGTCATCTAATAGCTATAACTTACTCCATAATCTCAGTAACTGTTAGCCACGAAGCTAAACTGCAGCAATTAAAAGGGAAATAAATCAGTGGATAAAGAATAGTTTTGAGCGTGTTCCTCAATTCTATTTATCAAAGCCTTATTATTCATAGTTTGATCAGTGCGTGTTCCATTGTCAGATCTATGACTCCCGGGTTAAACATTAGAGAATAATGCTTGCCTGTTTGTGTACACTGCTCACAAAGTTAATTAAATCTCGCGAAAACACTGCGCGTGTCCGAGTGATTTGAATGGGAGTTTTAAAAGCTTTATCAAGTAAAGTTTACCTTTGAACCAACAGCGAAGAAACCCTGTTGTGTTTATGTCCATATAAACGGACACGGGCTTGTGATACACTGTTTCCTCAACCGCAGCAAGCTATTATTTGAATAAGGTTTAAGTTTAACTCTGAACGAACTGAAAGTTTAAGCGCCACATCGCAGAACAAGCGGTGTTGTTATTTGTACAGTGTTGAGATGCGCCAACATTTCATGTAACATGCTTAACTGTATTTGTAATGCAACGATTAATGCTAGCCACTAGTTTGTTTCGGTTGCCACAGATACGTTTGTGACACGAAAGTCTTAACATACTTCGGAGCAACTTTGAACTGCGCACAGTACATCGATGCTTTTGTAAACAAACTACATGCTGTTGCTAATGGCACGGTTGTGTTTACATTGAAGTCTATGCTAAAGCCATTAGCCTCAAAGGTTAGAAGTTAGCATTAAACATCCAATGGTTGAATAAAGTGTGTGTTTTGAAAAGCTAAAGTGGTTTAACCCTTCAAACATTTAAACTAATATACTTGTTGGTCTTTCTCTTCCCTATTTCTCCCTTTTTACCACTTATTTGTAGTTCTACTAGAAAGGAAAATACTAGTTCAGAATTATTAATTGTGCCAAATTCAAATTTAATTAAAACATTAAATTTATTTGGAATCATTCTAATTTTCCCCCTCATATTATTTAATAGGATCCTTCCTTCTAGTATTCCCTTTTGGGCATAATCATTTTAGGTACAAATAAGTATTGAACTTTAAAAGTTTAAGTAAACTTATTCTACCTAATTGATTTATTACCCATTTAAGTAGATTCTATTCAGACTTATACTCACTCATTACTTTATTATGCGTTTTACCCTAATTCTTCCTGTTTTGGTTATAAACATAACCACTATTTTATTTACTTATTTCCTCATTTACTTAATTTCATATTTGCTTATTTTGCCTGTTTATTACTTTACAATTTTACTTTGTCTTACCATTTTCTTTCCTCTTCACTTTTCACATTTGTAGGGACCTGTAAGAACCATCAATCAATTCTAAGTGTATGAGATATACAATCCTGTCAAAAGGCGAATCATCCTTACGAATTTGATTGCAATCAAACCTACTTTTGTTCTTCTTAACCTCCCTATATTTAAAAGCATAATCCAAATTTGAACAACTCATGCAACACTGAGATCAATTTTAATAGAGATAAGTGTTGAGCAACTGTCGCCTTCGCAGCCTCCCTGGTGAGCGGTCCCAACTGTAAGGTGTGCGTTGTCAATTCTGTCAGACTAAGAAAAGAGATATCAGAATTATTATTATATTCGTTTGTCTAAGACAAAATTTTATAATATTGTTTGCCTCCTTGATAACAACATTTAATAATAAAAAAGGAAAGAATTTTCTTCATTTGAAAAAAAAATAGAAAAGGAATTGTTTTTTTATTAAATTTGTTTTCACCTTTTGTCTCTTTTCCTCTTCCTCATTAGAGTGACGAAGTCTTCACATCGCTAGTCTACCTAGATACTCTGAGACCAACACAGTGATCACCACACTTCACCAGTGGTTCAGAATCACTGACATAACACTTAGTTGTCACACCACACATAAGCTTCCACTCCACACAGATCTGTGTCAGTCTCTCTTCTCCCCAGCGTGCCAACATGCCGCAGACTGCAGACCCCTGGCAAAGGGGAAGATGTGAACACTTGGCTGAGAGGCACGACAGACAGCCTCACCCCCAAGACGTTTGAACTGTTATTATTTTTAATAATAATCCTAGTCCTGAGAAGATTCCTGACACAAGATTCAAGCCAGAATAACAACCATGAGGAGCTAGTCAAAATTGCCAGCTCCTAAGCTATGCCTTCACGACCCAGCTGAAACTGAGCGACAAGCACATCACCCACCTTCAAGAGGAACTGACATGTGCTCAACGTCGCGACAAGCTGGAAGTGAAAGTTCAAGATCAACTCAAAGCACCCAACGAGGCGAGCAGGAAACAACGGAACAAGTTAAGGAGCTCCAAGCAGCCCTGACAGCAGCTCAGCTCGACCAACAACATGCAAAGGCTGCCCAGGAAGACCTGGTAAACAGACTTCAGTATGCCAACCAGCTACTAGAGAAAGCCAAGCATGACATCAGCAACAAGAATGCTGAAATAAGTGCCCTGAAAGACCACCTTGAAAGGTACAGAATTGAAATGGACAATCTGACCCCACAACTAGACGATACCAATGATCAGCTCTACATGGTCAGAAGAGGACTCAAACATGCTTATGCGCAGAAGCAAGAGCCAAAGCGAGAAACCACACTCAGCCTCACCACTGCTGAGCAGAGCAGAGTCCCATGTCCAAGAACTCGTATACAGCGAAAGAAGCGAAGGGCCACAACCCAAAACCTCACCTGCCTTCGCCACAGAACTCTTTCCTGTCAACGAAGAAAACCTCCCATCCAAGCAGACCTTGGAGCTGCACCTGGGATGACCATCAAAGACCTCGACAAGCTGTCTAAAAGGATCAGCAAGTTCAACCCGAACTCCACAGGGGGCCACACCATCCAGGCCCACCTTCAAGATATCGACTTCTATCTAGAAATGAGACCTCACGTGACTGACAGAGACAGGTTATACCTCCTTAGAGCCACGTCCAGTTCCGAGGTACGAAACTTCCTAGATCGACAGCCTAGTCGAGCAGTCAGACTACCAGCTACTTCGTGAGGTCCTGATTAAAGAGTTTACCGACCCTGACTCCGAACATGGACTGTTAACTGCCTTAGAAACCAAACAAGGTCGACAAGAGGCTCCACAAGCTTACTACAACCGACTCCGACAAGCCTACTTTGGTGCACACAACGAACCTGACCTTGAAGAGGATGTGAACTTCAAAAGCCTCTTCCTCAGAAATCTGCACCCTGGAGTCAGCCACCATCTAGGCGTCATGGCCTGTCCACGCTCCATGACCATCCAACAGTTGCGTGACCTAACACAGAAGGCCTACAACAAGCAGAAGATGGCCTCAAAGAAAGGTGACAAAACATCACACTCTTGAACTCTGTCAACAAAGACTCAAGCCTTGCACTGGGCGACACCCAGATGCATCACAAAACCAGAGTCCTCCATCAAGAGCACAGAGAACGTGATCCCCATGTCCACGAAAGCTATCAGCCCAACTTCTGGAAAAATCCATGGGACCAGCCACGCTTCTCAAGAAACGCATAAAAGATAGCAACAACTGGAAACCTAACCAGACATCCAAAGGTAATCGCCTGACTCATCCAAGAGCATCTCGTAGGGTTAGCGACAACGAAACCCACCTCAGCATTACTCAGACATGCACAGTGCTGAGTATGCTCCAGAACCATACAGCTTACCGTCAGAAGACATGGAACAAGTCATGAGCCAACTGAACGAGTTCCTTCAAGATAAGCTGAACACGGATGACTACGAAACTGAGTCATGCTCGCTGTGACCAGCGACAGAATGGAAGGCCGACGATCGCATGGTACACCACCATATCCGAGATGACAAGCACCTGTTCAACAACCACACAGGACGAGCAAGTCTCTCATGGCCAACCGTTGATGAAAACTGAGGTACCAGAGAACATCACCTCACTCACCCATCACTCACTAGCAAATTGCTATATTAACTCCAACTCCTAGAACCACATTCCTGTCTGTGCAACGGCAACCACCAAAGCACAGAAGGTCAGAAAGTCTGCCACATCCAGAAGGTAGCACAAGAGGAATGCAACAAAGGAGACAAAGTTTGCAGCCCAGCTTCACACAGCCATGCCAAACTACCTCCGACTGTCTGCTAAAGAACTTCCTGCCTTTCTGGACTGATCCCCATTAGATCATGGACATGCCCACATCCAAGCCAAGGATGAAGAGAGCCAGTCTTCATCAACATACCTGAAAAGGGGGGAGACGACACAGACTGGAACAGATCTGACCACACATACACTACACCATTAACACACACAACATTACCTACACCCAGAGGTAACCACATCTACTGATAACACATTCAACAAACATATTCTTCCCACAAGTAGAATATCCAAATTTAGCACAACACAGTTACATACACCACCATGAAGAAACATATAGCTATCCTCACAAGAGTTAGAACACCTGACACGAAGTTAAGGTGCATGGCCCCCTAGCTGCACATGACATCCTAGCTCAACAGTAGTTGCAAATCATGCTAGGAAAACCCACAGCAGCTTTGTTTTGTTTTGTTCTTCTTTTACCTATCACTTTTCCTTCCCTCTTTCTTTAGTAGGTGAAACACCTAGACACCCTGCAAGGGTCAAAGGTCTGATATTAGGATTGACTCGCTACACCTAATATCCATAAGCCACTCTAGACTGAAGGAAAGCCAGAGAGCTCCATGCACGATAGGTCGATTCATTTTACCACAAATTAGTTCACTAGAAACTAAATGTGAACATTCTTAAGTTAAGACAACTTAGAAGAAACACACAAATCTAGTCACAAAAGTTGATCGAAGAATTAAAACAATAATTTCCAAAATTGAATAACCTAATGCCCGCACCAGTACAGTAACTGTCATGGAGGTGTTGTCTTGTTGTTTGCTGTGTTTTGTCTGCTTCTTCTGCCCTTGTTTTCCAGCGCTCGACGATGTCTTCTGCTAAAACACCTCGCCGAACGAAGGGGGTGTAGAATATCAAGGACCGAATAATTGGCAAATCAAGATTCGATCGAAGCATGGTTGAAACATGAGAAGCCGAATTCCACAAGACAACAGCAGGAAGTCATAAATCAGACCCTAGCGCCAGCCCGTCCTGAATACAGCCTGCAAAACCAAAGGAACACTCAATGATAATTCCAATGCAGGAATTCGGTAATACATTTGAGGAATAAATATTGATGGACAAAGAGATGCAACATGTGACCATTACATGTAAATCTGTGATAGAAATCACAGCTACAGACTGTAAAATCATCTTAAAGGACTTTCATGCTCATGGTTAATGAAACTAATCATTTCTATGCATAACTGCATATTATGTATGTGACCCACAAATTTGAATATCCTTGTTTTAATCATTGTGTTTATCGTGCTTTTAATTAGTATTGACTAGCTAAGCCTTAAGGGTTAATGTCATGTTTAGTATGTATGAGCGTGATAATTCCAGCTTTGAACATTTCTTTTAATTGATTTCCTGTCAAATGCATCATATTCTGGCTATAGAAACCACATCCAAAAGGATACTTGCCAGAGAATGTAAAATTCGGGCAATGTGACTGGCCATGACATGTTAATTTATTAAGTGGGTGGAGCTACAAAGCGGCACCCAGAGACAGCATAGGACCTAATTGGTCAAGACAACCATTGGGAGGTGTCAAAAAGGCCGAGGTTAAATACCCAGGTTACACTTCTCCCCTCTCTCTCTTGAATCCGCTCTCTTAACTTCTCCTCTTGGATCTCTCTCTCTCTCTCTCCGGAAAAATGAACTCTCTCTTCAGCCATGTGCTCTGAACACACCCAGCCAGTTGCTACCATGATGAGAAGAAAAGCCACCTAGTCTTTACATCCTTTTATTCTTTTACTTTTGTTTATTTTCTTTCCGTTGAGTTCGTGTGCTAAGTTACGTTTGCCAGCGGAAACCAGCCCAAAACTCTGCAGGGCCAGCCACGAGCCAACGCCCACTTCAACGACTCCTGAACTCTTAGCCAATCAGCGACTTGAGAAACCCTTTCCGCAAAGACGGAGGACAAAG
>CM050418.1:39860296-39968192 GCA_027564155.1 Gymnocypris eckloni scoliostomus
ACAATTAATACATTTATTTATACGATGATTATAAATAAAATGGTATGGCAAAATATTTTATTATTATTATTATTATTGTAAATTATTTTATTATTTTAATAAGTAATAACACACTTGAAAGAAAGAAAGACATGGCTGATTTTAACTCTTGATTTGATCCACAGGACTCCGCCCAGGAAGCCGTCATCACCAGAGACATCCATCGCACCTTTCCTGCTCACGACTACTTCAAAGACTCAGAGGGCGATGGCCAAGACTCTCTCTATAAGATCTGTAAGGTGAGGTGAAAGCTGCTCATCCTGCAGGCATGACTCACTCCTGCTGTCTGGTAACATGCATCACGACACCGCTGCAACATCTCCATCCACTGAGCTTTTGTTTTGCCGTAATACGAACGGCCTTGATAGATATCCAGCCACATGTGCTGTCCTCACCTCCCTGCATCTGAAAATAACGTGTACTCTCTGCTAATTAAACAGGTACGCATCATGGATTCATTAATATATTTAGAAACAAAGCTACAGCAATAGATTATGCAGTTATCCAGCAGGCAATTATCCAGTTAAGCACACATCTATCTCTCTACAATTAAACAGATGGTTCTGGCTGTAAAATCTGAATGAATGAGCCACATAAAACAAAGCAGTTTTAAACTACGCACACCTTCGACCATAAATCAGTTTAATTCAGAATTACTGCATTATGTTGCTTGACAATTTTAATTCATAAAGAAATGTTATTGCTTAGCAAAGTAATGCATTTTGATAATTTTATAACATAATACTAAATAATAAAATATAATAATTATATAAAATACATTTGATAAAAATCTTATACATTTTGATAATAATTGTAAAATTATATATTACATTTCATATTATCGAAAAACAGGACAAAAGCATTGAGTGGATGAGAAAAGTGCGGTGTTTTCTGTTAAATCTCCTTTGTGAGGAGTCTTAAGAGGTTCTCCATCAGCTGATTAAAAGCCTCCTAAATTGTGCAAAGACCTTCAATCCAGCTAATCCTGGATACAAAATCCTTCAGCTCAGAGGGACATGTTGCCATGAACATTTATCAGTTTTTCCAGCCATTTATGACGAAGCAGTATTATAACTGCGTGTGATTTAAAGACAACATGAAGCTGCATTCACAACATGTGCACATTTAAATTGTAATGTGTTTATTCATTAGAAAATGTTTAGTGCTAAGTGCTGTAGTGCAAGACTGATTTTATGCATCTAACATGCTTTGTTTTTCTAAAGTAATAATTTTTTCTGTAATATCAAATGTTTCTCTGTTAATAGTTTTTAAAATATATGACTTGTATTATTTTATTACTAATTGTATTGTTTTTGATTGTCAAAAAATGGTTCAGAAACTGAGAAATAGCATTACATTCTCGTGAACAAAAAAATATTAAATTTTCCCATGATTTTGGTGCACAATATCTGAACTTATGTTTTTTTCCACAGGCTTATTCTGTGTATGATGATGAGATTGGCTATTGCCCAGGTCAATCATTTTTGGCAGCTGTATTACTTTTACATGTGAGTATTTGGCAAGAGTAGTGTGTAAAATATTAAGTGCACCATACATCCATACGTGCTAGAGACATGAATGTTACCTCAAATCATACTTCTTGGTGTGCAGAGGTGTGCTTTATTTTTTTTGTCTTATGTTTTGTCATGTTTTTGTTGTATTGTTTTTGTTTAGTTTTGTGTGTTTTTTTGTGGTGTCTTTTGTTTTTTTTTAGTCATGTGTTTTGTTTGATTTATTTTTTGTCTTGTGTTTTAGTTTTGTGTGTGTGTGTGTGTGTGTTTGTTTTGTGGTATCTTTTGTTTTTGTTGCATTTTTTTGTAGTTTTTGTTTTGTTTTACTATTGTTACTATTAATGGTGTTATTGTTTTATTTGAAAGTGGTTTTATTGATTTATTATCCATTTTATTTAATATATTTAATTAATGTATTTACATTTATTTTTGAGACACTAACCCAAAATTACAAAATTATACCAATGCAGGCTTTCACCTTTTGAAATGTGAATTTATACCAGAACAGAAGCGCTCGTTACTTTATCTTAGCAGACATTATGTAAACTTTTTTTTTAGGTCAGATTTATCTTTAAGCTCAACTGCTGTGCTGGTAAATCAGCAGTATGAAGAGTTTTCTTTAAGAGAGCTTGCTAACTAAATAAGCACTAATAAAAGTATAAATAGAAACCTACCTCATTGTGCCTTATCTTTGACTTTTTGAGGCTTGTTATTGAGCTAACAGTAGACGGAGAGAAACAGGAAGCGAGAGAAAGACATTGATGAAACGGTTAATTCCATATTTAATTAAAGTGAGGGCTGAATAAGGGCGTTTTTTGTTTTTCTGCGACGCCGCCCTGTATGGAGCTTGATATTGGAGCGCGTTTGGGGATTTCTATAATGTAGTGTAAGTGTCTTTCTCGTGGCCTTGCCCAGGAAGCTCAGGAGCTGTCAGGAATATTAATGACGGAGCCCGTCTACCTGCAGGAGCCCATTGAGCTCGGGACACACACGCTGTCTGTGTGATTTAATACCTAGCTCTCTGTCTGTCTCGCTCTCCATCTCAGAAACACAAACAAACTCTGATAGCATCACTGTAGACTGCCATAGACAGGTAGAAGGACAGTTGATACATCTAAACATCATGGACTGGTTGTGCTTATTTATGCAGGAAGCATTAGCATCTGAAATATCATGGTGATATCTCTCGCTTTTTTTCTTTAGATGCCCGAGGAGCAAGCTTTCTGCGTGCTGGTGAAGATCATGTACAAATATGGTCTCCGGGATCTCTACAAAAACAACTTTGAAGATCTTCACTGCAAGTTCTACCAGCTGGAGCGTCTGCTGCAGGTTTGGCCTTTGAGTGTTTGTTAAAGGAATAGTTCACCAAAAAGTAAAAATTTGCTGAATATTTACTTACCCTCAGGCCATCCAAGATGTAGATGAGCTTGTTTCTTCATCAGCACAGCTTTGGGGAAATTTAGCATTACTTGCTCATAATATTGATCCTCTGCAAAT
Organism: Gymnocypris eckloni scoliostomus; assembly: GCA_027564155.1. NCBI lineage: Eukaryota > Metazoa > Chordata > Actinopteri > Cypriniformes > Cyprinidae > Gymnocypris > Gymnocypris eckloni. The sequence goes on from CM050418.1 coordinate 39,863,344, forward strand.
GTCTCCAAATCTGTTTTTAGCAATTTTCCATTTTTTGGGTGAACTACTCCTTTAAGAGAGTTCATTGCACACAAGCTGCTTCCCAAATGACACACTATATACTATGCACTTAAAAACTATGTACTTATTCACTATGCACTCAGCCATGTATTTTTTATTAAAACTGCGACAACTGAATGCATGAAGTGTCCAACATTCCACACTTAATTTTTACGGTTATTTAAGTGCATCATCCGGATATTGAGAACACTTATTCTTTTCAGAATGAACACACTATTTGCACTATTCATATAACAAAACGTTATAGAATAGTGCATAAGTACACGATTTGGGACGCACCTACAGTCTTGTACACACCTTGTCAGGCCGTACTTGTGAGTCTCAAGTGTAAGTGGTGGCCCTCTTGCAAGCTATTAGACCTAATGCGCTGGAAAATAGGTTTTAATTTTGTGCTGAAATGCAATTAGGCCTGAAGTAGCACTGTTTCAGCGCTAAACCCAACACGGTTAGTATCGACTAGCTCTGCTACTACAAGAGTGTTAGCATCAATCACGGAAAACATGCCTGGAAGAATTCCCTCTTTCTCCTTCCTCATCATTTACTTTGCATGTGTTAACCTAACACTCCCACCTCTCCCATCTAACAATGCAATCTACCCCAGAAAAATATCTCTCTTCAGCTCTGGGTCTTTTGAAATGCTAATTTAAGATGTGCCTTCGTAGATATCACTTACCTCTTTGATTTATTCTCTGCTCGGTCTCTGAATACATAGTGTAACTCCTCTTTTTTTGAGGCACTGTTGCTATTTCTCAGATGTTGCTTGTTGAAGAGACATGATGTTTTATTTTATATTTAAATTGGTGTCATTTTTATTTATTAATTTTGTTAATTTTTTATATATTATTATTTGTATTGTAATTTTTTTATTTTTTGTTCTAGAGGTGAAAGCTATTGGGTTGACAGCAAATTGACAAGTTTTATTTTGATTCAAAAGGGATTTTTATGAACTCCAAACTATTTTATTAGATTAACAGTGATTAAGTTTGTCTTGGGCAATAAAGTTTATTTTCAGTGTTGAGTTTTCCCAGTGCAGTGTTGGAGAAGCTTCTGCTTCGTCATTGTTATTACAATATTGCCTCAGGAAAACACTGAGAATTTCTATATTGATACTACTCATAGCCACTGGTTTAAAAACACACAAAACAAACACGCTCTTATGAACACAGTAGCACAAGCTCAAGGAGATCAAAGCACATGTAAGTCTTTGAATTAGTAGCTGTTTTTGTGTAATGTACTTTATAACTGCATTATATTGACCCTGTGCTGTAGTCCAGTAGTCCTGCTCCCAATAGAAATGCTTTAAAAGCTTGTGGAAAGAAAAGGGTCAGTAGTCTTTTGTTCTTTTTGTTTGGATATACTTCCTGCTCAAGTTTCTTCCCTTCGGTTTCCAAAAACTAAATATGGTTAACTTGTCATCTCAATAACAGATAATAAAACTTAAGTTATAATGCTTATTTCCCTTGCACTAACCGACTATCTCCTCTTTATCCAGGAGCAGTTGCCGGACCTGTGGTCTCACTTCCAGGTCCTGAACCTGGAGGCCCATATGTACGCGTCCCAGTGGTTCTTAACACTGTTTACCGCCAAGTTCCCTCTCTGCATGGTCTTCCATATCACCGACCTGCTCCTGTGTGAGGTGATACATCTTCCTCCAATCACAATATTGCAGTAACCGAAAGTCATTTAACCAGTGAGCAGTCACGGAGTAGGCACAACATAAATAGAAACCCGGCAGCTGACATTGGGTCTCTTTCACTAAATCTGTGTTGTTGTTTTTTCTCCTATAGTATGAATAGTACACATTCAGACATTCTGCTTTTTTGACATTCACACTGCTTTTCACTTACTATATAGTAAGCAAGAAGGTATATTTAGGCGGCGCCAAATTGATTAAAACGAGGTTAAGATCAAATTTAAATGCATTCGCACTTGTTATACACATCTGTTGGAGTTTCTGTGTTAGTACGCAACTTGTAGGCTTATTAGTGAAAGAGACTAAATGTTTTGTGATTTTAAGCACTGAGTACGAAATTCTCGTTTTAAATTTTCATATGTTAAAAAAATAAATATGACCTCATGTTGTCAATCACGTTTACACTCTGCCTCCGAAACGTTCGTCCGTCATAAAAAAAATTGGATCAGGTTCGAATTTTCTGCGTTTTTGCATTTTAGCAAGCATTTTGATAGGAAAAGATGACAAAAACCTGAACAAAACCCATACGAAAATTACGGACTGTGTGCAAGGAGCTTAATACTTAACAGTAAGTTAGCATTTAGAAATTGTTCGTTAATTATATAAATATGATATAGTTTGTATTGTTCATTTGTTCATAATACATTAATATTAGTCTCTTAATCTAACTTGAAATGTTAATAATGTAATAGTATATGAATGCTGTTTGTTAGTTAATGCTAAAGTTTTAAATTAATATAATCAGATAAATTTATAAAATCTATTCAAAGTAATGGAAATGATCTAGCTGCTGAAGTTTAAATTATTTCATTAGCTAGATATTACTCTTTGTGTGAGCAAACTCTTCATAATGAAAAAAAAAAAAATCCTTATCCTAGTTATGAATGCCTGGAAAAGTTACAAAAATGAATAAAATCCGTAAAATGTTGTGGAAATGCTCAATTGAAAATACTGGCTTCTTTGTGAGTGATTATTATTACTTGCAATTATTACAGCTTGAAATATTAAAAATTTAATCGCATATAGACATTTAGATTAACCTAGAATAATAATTGATGTAAACGTATTGCATGGTGTTAGTTTGTGATACCTAATGCTAAACCTTGAAGTTAATAAAACAGATTAATTAATAATATGTTCAAGTTTTTAATTGGCTAGAAATTGGTTTTAGTGAAAAATTTATTAAAGTATTTTGTAAGCTCATGGTAACCCTAAAGATAAACTTAACGGATTGCATAATATTTTTTCTAGTGGTGGGCCGTTATCGGCGTTAACGTGCTGCGTTAACGTGAGACTCTTATCGGGCGATTAAAAAAAATATCGCCGTTAATCTATTCTCAAAGTTGTGTTGGGAGCTGGGTCTATACTACGCAAGCTATGATGACTTTCACCCTGATATTTTAGTGCGGATGTATACCTAGCGAATTGCACTGTAGGGGCGAGCGAGTCTTGAACTAGAGGCTCGCAGTCCGTGATGGACAGATTGTTAACGGCTGTGTGGTAATACAATCGGGCAGGACATCCAAACACTCACCTATCATTCATCAACCTCAAATATGGCTTTTCATCTGAAAGATGTATGTAGTAACTTTACATGGCGCTCAATATGATGTTAACCTAGAGAAATGTGCGCTATTGAAGTGTTTGTGTGGAAGCGCGTTTGCTGCAGGACAGGCTCCGGTGCTTCACTTGCTCTTAAAATCTCCGTCATTTTTGGTCATACAGATAAAAGTAACCTAATACATCTTTCGAATCTGTAAAGACTCTACGTTTATTTGTGTGCACTCAGAATAACAACGAAACGCTTGCGCTTTTAAGCAAACAGGATGCGCTTTAGGTCTCATGTGAACTTGAGCGAGAAACTTAGAAACTCTGTCTTTGAAAAATATATCTATAGAGTGAAATGTCTAAAAATAAAAATAGAAGACGTGTGTGTTAGCATGGATGATTTACATGAAATTGAATCTGTGCAACACTGTGCATAAGATGGCTTTCAGTTCAATATAATAACAAAACGACATTTTGGGTTTTATTCAACTAATAAGTTGGGTACGCCAGATCTGTGATCTGTACTATATTTTTACTGTAATTGACAGTTATCGGCAAAAAAAAAAAAAACAACAACACGGGAGTGGGAGGGAATGGGAGTCATTCTTCCGGGAGTGGAACGGGATTTTCCCCCAGTTTTTTCGTGGGATTGGGACGGGAAGAGATTAAAGTTTGTGATGCATTTTGGAAACAGGAGATGAGCCCCTGGTCTAATGCGCCACCTGGCTTGAGAAACCCGTTCTCAAAGACTTACTTTTAGTCATTATTTGGGTAGCACACATATTCTGAATGCCTTCGGCAGAATTCAAATGAGCCATTTTAATCTAGATTAATCTAGATTAAAAAAATTAATCTATGCCCACCACTAATTTTTTCGTTTCTTTTACTAAATAAATATTGTAGTGGTTGGGTTTCCTATAGCACATGAAACTGACAGAAAGTTCAGTTGTTTCTAAACTTCTTGAACTCTGTTAGATTTCCCAAAGCAAACATCTTTGACTTCAAAGAATTAGGCTTTGTGTCTTTCCAAAAGAAACGCTCGACCTTTCTGCTCCTCAGAGAGCTTTTACTTTTATTGTTTTCCCATCACTTTTCTCCCTTTTCCTTTCATTCAGCATCTGTGGTAGCCTGAGGCAAGACAATTAAAAGTTTCCTCCGCCTGTCTCAGTCAATGAATCGCATGATGAGAATCTTCTCTCTCTCTCTCTCTCTCTCTCTCTCTCTCTCTCTCTCTCTCTCTCTCTCTCTCTCTCCTTATCCATCTATCAGTTCATTTCTAATTCATTTAGTGTTCTGCCTTCTTTTGAGGCTCTGGCTCTACTGTTAAGTAACTTGTAGTGATCGTAGTCTTATTCACACATCTCTCCCTAAATCACCTTTACATTTCAGTTTATTTGTATTCATTGTTTCCCATAATTTTTATACTATTCCAAAGAAGCTTTAAAATCGTGCCATCAAAACTGGAAAGCACTTTCTTTCTTTGGCAAGCTCTAATCTGATTGGCTACCTTCAAACATCTTCCAGGACTAAGGGCACACAGGATTTGTTATCAGTCTGTCAGGAAAGAAAGTCAGTGTCACAAGGGACGGTGTTTATAGTGAGCGCTTTTGAGGATTAAAATTGGGCTGACAATTTTTTTTAAAGGTTACTAGCACAAAATACATAAAAGCTATAAAAAAAAACTAAATGATTAAATTAAACTTAAATTAAATGTATTGAACTATATATATATATATATATTATAGTATTATCTATATACTGTAATATGTATCTCATATATATAAACTTATACATGTACATCTAAAAAAAAAAATAATATGGTGGAAAAGTAAATTATTTCTTGTAACTTATTTCAAAAAATTTAACTTTCCTATATTTTAGAATCATTACATGCAAAGTAAAACACTTCAAAAGGTTTTATTTTGATTTTGATGATAAGAGCTTGCAGCTAATGAAAGTCAAAAATCAGTATCTCAAAATATTAGAATATTTAAATTTGAGTTTCAATAAATGACCATCCATACAGTATAAATTGTGGGTATCTCTTGTTCTTTGAAACCACAATAATGGGGAACACTGCTGACTTGGCAATGGTACAGAAGACGATCATTGACACCCTCCACAAAGAGGGTAAGTCACAGAGGGTCATTACTGAACGGGGTGGCTGTTCAAGGAGTGCTGTATCAAAGCATATTACATGCAAAGTTGACTGGAAGGAAGAATTTGGGTAGGAAAAGGTGCACAAGCAACAGGGATGACCGCAAGCTTGAGAATACTGTCAAGCAAAGCAGATTCAAACACTTGGGAGAGCTTCACAAGGAGTGAACTGAAGCTGGAGTCAGTGCATCAAGAGTCACCACACTCAGACATCTTCAGGAAAAGGCTATCAAGCCACTTCTGAAACAGAAACATCATCAGAAGCATCTTACCTGGGCTAAGGAGAAAAATAACTGGACTGTTGCTCACTGGTCCAAAGTCCTCTTTTCAGATGAAAGTAAATTTTGCATTTAATTTGGAAATCAAGGTCACAGAGTCTGGAGGAAGTGTGGCGAGGCACAGAATCCATGTTGCTTGAAGTCCAGTGTAAAGTTTCCACAGTCAGTGATGATTTGGGCTGCCATGTCGTCTGCTGGTGTTGGTTCACTGTGTTTTCTGAAGTCCACAGTCAATGCAGCCATCTACCAGGAAATGTTAGAGCACTTCATGCTTCCTTCTAATGAGCTTTATGGAGATGCTGATTTCATTTTCCAGCAGGACTTGGCACCTGCCCACTGCCAAAGGTACCAAAAGCTGGGTCAATGACTATGGTGTTACTGTGCTTGATTGGCCAGCAAACTCACCTGACCTGAACCCCAAAAAGAATCTATGGGTTATTGTCAAGAGGAAGATGAGAGACACGACCCAACAATGCAGATGACCTGAAGTCTGATATCAAAGCAACCTGGGCTTCATTACACCTGAGCAGTGGCACAGGCTGATTGCCATGCCATGCCGCATTGATGCAGTAATTCATACAAAGGAGGCCCAACCAAGTATTGAGTGCATAGAAATGAACATACTTTTCAGAAGCCTGACATTTCTGTTTAAAATATCCTTTTTTATTGATCTTATGTATTATTCTAATTTTCTGAGACACTGAATTTTGGAATTTCATTATCTGTAAGCCATAATCATCAACATTTCAAAAAAAAGCTTGAAATATTTCACTCTGTGTAATGAATCTATTCATGGGTTCCAAAGGCGTCACTTCCGCTATGCTCGCCGCCATATATGTGTCCGATGTGACAACGAGCACAGCACATCTCTATGAGATTTAATAGATAATATTAATAACATTTCCCACTGATCCCTGAACTTGATTTTATTTTTAGAATAGCAAGTCTAACAGTTAGACCATGTAATGTTCTGATTGTGAATTTAAAACTGACATCAGCTCAAAGCACTTTTGAGTCAATGATAGTGTAACAAGATAACATTATCTTACTGCACAATCTGAATTTAATTAGCTAATATTAGCACAATTTATTATAAATCAGTCTTTCTGGACAAACTGCTGTTTGAATTGCGAACGTAGCAGCTCAAGGCTTTAAGAGCTTGAAGAACCCTCTGCCGGCTCCTCGCTCCTGCTTCACGGGCGAGCGAGACTTCTCCATCTGCATTTTGATTTCAGCAAGTCAGTTTTGGTAAATGCAAACAACGTGATTACTGATCATGAGCCCAACATCCAGTCAAGTCAAGTCACCTTTATTTATATAGCACGTTTAACAATACAGATTGTAACAAAGCAACTGCACAATATCAAAATAGGAAATATAGTGTGTCAATAATGTAAAATGACAAGATTTAACCCTTAATTTTCAGCTGAAGGCATTTCATTATTGAATTTAGTGATGGCATCATCCAGCTCAGTTCAGTTTAAATAATATCTGTGCAATCAAGTCGATGATATCGCTTGAAATGAAGTGTCCTCAACTAAGCAAGCCAGAGGCGACAACGACAAGCAAGCCAAGAAAACATGCAATCTACCTGAGGGAAGACGTCTTTCATTTCTAATGTATTCTTAAACCTGGATTTCATTATTGAAGCACAAATCCAGGCACCAAAAGCAGCCCACACCAAGTTCTCTTTAATTAAAAATATGCAGTTTCATTTATTTATAGGCTACATGGCTACAATAACAAATATTTTAGCGTCCTTTATTCTCCTATAAAGAATCACACTCGTCTCTTATTATCCTTTTCTGACCGTACGTTAGCTGCCAGTGGTGCCTTCTGATTGAAGCCAACAATTTATTCCGCCAATTTAATCTCTTCGGGTTCTAATTAAATTGTAGTTTGGGGTTTTACTGACGACTGTTGTTACAGCACAACATGTCCCGCGCATATTGTAACCTTATGAACCTTCTAGGAGTGTTTCGTTGATCTTCCTTTGGTCGTTGTGGCTGCTGTGACCATAGACTGACAGCTCGCTCAGCTGTGACGCGGACACAAAAATGGTGGCGATGAAACACTGTGACATCACATGGAACCTATGAATATAATATATGGGTTTCACTCTCTGAAATGATTGACAAAAAATATTGACCTTTTCATGATATTCAATTTTTTTTGAGAGGAACTTGTATATATTAAATTCAGTTATTTTGAACTTTCTACTGAAAGTAGAAAAATCTAATTTATAATATTAATAAATATGTATTTATTTTTATATAATACTTTTGTTCAGCAAAGAACATATTAATGACAAGTGACACTAAAGACACTGTTTTAAAAGATTTAAATATAAATATATTAAATTCAGTTTTAACTTTCTTCTCAAAGAATACGTAAAAAAAAATACATCACCTTTTCCACAAAAATATTTCAGGAAAATGTTGTTTTCAACACTGATAAAAATAATAAATGTTTTAAAATGTAGCACTTCTGGGCTTTGTTTGCACCCTCTAAAAACCACTGTACTATAGTCCTAATGCACCATGAATAGTGCTGTATGAAATTTAGCTTTGTTACCTTTGTAAAATTGAATTATAATTTTAAATATATTAAAATAAAAACAATTATTTTAAATTGTAACAATATTTTACAATATTACAGATTTACTGTCTTCAAAACGGTCTTTACATCTTTCAAAACATAAAAATCTCACTGACCCCAAACTATCCTCAATAGTCCCTGCAATTAATTACTGCAATTTTTTAACTTTCAATGGTAATTCTTAAAGCTAACGAATAATGAATTGCTCAGGTTGTAAATTGCTTTGGCTGATATACATACTGATAGTTTTGCTAGTATAAATGCTAACAAGAATCATAGTTTTCGTATTTCTTACATAACCTTCAGCTCCCAAGCCAAAGAGTAAAGTCTCATCCCTCCCTCAACAAACAAACACACACGCAGACACACAATTATCCCCCCTGCAATTTCCATTTAGCCCCCTAGCGCCATCTAGAGCCTGTCGGGGAGAGATAGCCTCTGCCGTCTGTTATTAATAGAGAACGCGGGATATTTTTAGCTCGGTGTTGCCATGTGAACGAGTTGTCTAAGCGATGCTGGAGACGGGTGTTTCCATGCGGAGCTGACTAAAGCATTGCTTCTCTGCTCGCTACTGTGATGCCACCTGCTCCCCTCTGACACACGCACACACACACACACACACAGCACCTCCGTCCTTCACATCCACCTGCCTGTCAGTCCACCTAAGCGTGTGCGAGCGAGATTGTTTGCCTCTTCCTTCAGCTCACTCCCACACATTTGAGCTCTTTGTATGACTCGAGCTATTTTAGGAAATGCAAATGCGCTTCGACATCGCACTTCCCTTTGCTAGTACAGCATTGCAGCTCCTCCGAACCATTTAAATGAAATTGTATCGTCTTTATTACAATAAAGCACCTTTGTATGTGGCCCGTTTTGTCGTTCCAGGCAGTTTGATGTTCAAAGAAATGATTCTGTGTATAATCATTTTTTTCGTTGTCTTCACAGGGTTTGAACATCATCTTTAATGTGGCGCTGGCTCTTCTGAAGGTACTGCACCTCACTGTGCTTATATTTCCTTGTTTGAAATAGTTCAGAACAGTCAGGGAAATTCACATGATGGAGGTGGTTTATATGAAGGAAAACCAATGGGACAATTAATAAAATCGGTGAAAAGTCATGGAAATGTATGTGGTTATGCTCAGAAATTAGAAATCGTTCTTTGTGAGTGAAATCTCTTTTAAAATCTCTGTCCTATTTATGAATTATTGCAAAACTTAATTCATTGTTAATTAATCAAAACAATAAAAAGTTGAGTTATTCCTAGTCATGTTCAGATTTAAACCATTAGCTAGAATCTATGTAATTTATTAGAGTAATTTATATATTATAGTATTAATTTTCAATTAGCTTTCATTTTTTATTTTAATTTAAATGTAAGTTTAAATTGAATAATTTTTATCACAATAACATAGTTTTATCATATCATATAGTTTTGTTTCTTTGTAGCATATTCATTTTAGTACTTCTGTTAGTTGCCAAAACAACATTTATCATTTTCATTTAAGTTTTTCAACTAAAATAATATTTAATTTCTGCTTTTAATTCAGTTATAGAAAACAATTCTCAAAATAACTTATATTTACCAATAACAATTATTTTATTTTAAAAATTATTTCATTTAATTTTATTAATTTCGTTTTTTCTTTATTGTATTTAGTCATTTTTGTGCTTCGGCTTAAGCAAAATTTCTCATTTTTATTTAAGTTGTTGTTTTAAAATAACATTTTATTTCAGTCACAGAAAAGAATTATCATATATTTACCGATAACAACACCATTTATTTGAGTGCAGTATTCTTTTATTAATTGTTCTTTATTTGATTAGTTTTGTGCTTTTATTAATTTTAGTTCTTCTGCTTTAATTTATTTCAGTTAGTTTCCAAATAAATATTTCTCTTTTTTTTTTACCTAAAATTATATTTTATTTAACTTATTTAACAGTTCTCATAATAATTTGTTATATTTACCAATAACGGCATTTCATTGAGTGCAGGATTTTATTTTGTTCAATCATTTATTTTTATTTTAAGTCCTAATCATAAATAGTCAAGGAAATGAATTTGCTAAAATGTGTGAGAATCCTGACCTGGCTCATGATTTATTGCTTTTAGTTTAAAATGCAGCAACTCTGCAGGTAAAAAAGGGAAATATTGAGTGTGTCTCCCTCTGCTGGTCTGAATACATATTGCCTTTATTTTTTTTTTGAACCAAATATTTGTGTGCAGCTGTTCAGAGCTTTCTGGTTAGGGTTAGTTTTTGCTATGAGCAATATTAAACAAGAAACTGAAACACTTCATAAATCATAATATAGAATTACAATCTCATATATATCAATATGCTAAAAAACATTAAAATAAAATAAAAAACACTGGGTGCTTATTTTTAAATGAAGCTTTTCAAATATGAAATGCATACATTTAATTTAAAAATGAGCCCAAACACATTACAAAAACAGTATAGCATTTCATAATAATACAAATAACCGGTTAGGAAATGCAGCTTAAACAGGAAGTAACCTCAATTTATCCCTTTTCCTGCACGCAAATGACATTTTTATTTTCATAAGATGCATTGGCTCATTAACACCACAATAAGTAAGTTGATCCGAGCCGTATGGCTGCTGTCGGAGTGATGTATGCGTGCATTTGAGTTTGTTGCTGTGGTGTTATTGATCATCATCGACAGGATAGATGACACAGTATGCAGCTGTGGGTCATTAGCCCTGTAATGCCACTAGAGCTCTATCGATACAGCACTATTCATGGTACTTTAGGACTATAGTACAGCAGTTTTTAGAGGGTTGCAAGCAAAGCCCAGAAGGGCTACTATTTAGAGCCAAATTCACCTATAAAGTCCAAACATTTTGTTAGTTTCTAATTGTGGTTTTGATTAAAGTGTTTATTCAGCTTCCATTGCCATTTAAAGGGCAGTTTGTCATTATCGGTTGGCCAATTCTGTTTGCTGCAAAGCTTTCCAGCAGCATTCTCAGCACTAATACATTAGCTTCATCCACAAAGCCACACCTTTGTGTAAGCTGCAATGGCAGAATGACAAATGGAGCTATTGCTCAAGCGGACTGCGCTGGCCTGAATGTGTCTGAGCCGACCTATAGAGGAGACGTGGATACATACGCTGATTTAATTTGGAGAAATAGACTCCACTACCCTGTTCTGTAATTACAGCAGATGTGAGAACCAGAATAATGTTCTCTGGTTTCTTTTTAAAGCTCTGCATACTCCAGGTGTTCATTGAAGAGGAACTGTGAGGGGTTTTGTAACGAAACCTCAGATCCCAGAGTACTAGATTTACACAAGCGTATGATATAATTTGTCATGTTGAAGATAAACAATGTGTTTTACATAATTAGTTATGACATATGACCTGTCATGTCATTATTTATATTGTCGCAAAACAATGTGTATTGTGAAAAGAGTTATGTAAATACATGTGACACTCCTTAGGTGTTTGTTTAAATACAAATGTGATGGAAATGTTTATATTAATGTAAAATTTAGTTCCCAGTTTTGTTCCTTTTGTTTAATCTTTTGCATAAAACGACTCTCTCTCTATCTCTCTCTCTCTATCTCTCTCTCTGTCTCTCTCTCTCTCTCTATCTCTCTCTCTCTCTATGTGTATATATATATATATATATATATATATATACACACACACACACACAGTCATGGTAAAAATATCACCCTTGGTAAATATGATCAATATCTCTGAAGTATATTCCCATTCATATTCACAATTTTGAGCAATCCAGGGTGATTATGAACATGAAATTTTCCAGCCATGGTTTCACAGAAATATAAATAGGGGTAAAACAAAGCCCAAATTCCCTCAAACAAATTATAAAACAGCACCTACATTACCACATGTTGTTTGGGAGGGTTTCAAGAAAAATTATCCTAGCTCATCCAAAAATATATTCAGTTATCAGACACAACTGGAAATTCAAATGGGACTGGCTTCTATCGTCAGATAAAAAAAAAAAGAAGCTTTTTAGCAGCAAACACTCAAGATGGGTTTGGTAAACACAGGGATGTGTACAATGAAATATACTGCTGTATGTTTTATGTTGTGGGCCTATATTTCTGCGGGAGATCCTGGACATCTTATTTAGACACACGGCATCATGGATTCTATCAAATACCAACAGATAAAAAATCAATAATTGACTGACTGAACCCTGTAGAAAGTGAGTGGATGAACTGAAGAGAAGAAGCACCGTCGTGGAGCTGTGAATCTAAAGGGTCTGGAGTGACTCTGAATGAAGGATTGGTCTCTGATCTCGTGTCAGGTGTTCTTTAACCTCGTCAGGCATTATAGGAGAACATTTAGAGCTGTTAAACCGACAAATGGAGGTTTCAAAAGTATTGAATAAAAGAGTGCTGTTGATTGTGGCCAATGTGTATTAGAGAAAACATTTATTTCATAATGATATTTCCCCATTTTAAATTCTTATTATCCATTGAGCATTATGAGCATTAGATAATTTTTTTTTATAAAACATCAAAAGGATTAACAATGCATGTTCATTTTCACAGCCGCTTTGATCATATTTATATATATATATATATATATATATATATAAAATATAAATAAAATATATATTTATGAAAAAACATTCAGTGTCATGAGACATACTAATTTGTTCTGTTAATTCTGAAAATATTATATAAAATAAGTTTAATATAAAGTATAAGCAAAAATAATATATTAAATCATTTAGTTAATTAAATTCTCTGCCATATTGCATCTGAATGTTATTTTGTAGTTCAAATTTTTCTCAATTGCGAATCTGATTATAATTTCTATAATCCAGTATTATTATTTTTGTCTTTGAGCTAATTTGTAAAAATGTTCTAGCTGTTTTAAATAAAGTAAAACATTATTTCTTTCTTATTTTGGGGTGAAATATTAACCAAACATATTCTTGACTGCCTGCCAATGTGTGGTTTTTTATATGTTCTTCACTGATTAAATTATAATGTGTTTAAAAGAAATATTATTGTTAGTGTGTTCTGCAGTTTTCCGCCATGTTTAAATGGAAACGGAAGAAACCAGTGAAATCAGGTGGACAGAATTTGATCTGATTGCGTGTTAGGAAGCAAGAGATGTGCATTAATAAGAGAGATAGAGGAGCTAGAGGGGTTGCACTGCCTCGCTCCTATTGGCCAACCATTACGACATTCTCCCCTAAAGCTCCCAAACCCCCTCCTTCTCTTCTCTCTCTCTCTCTCTCTCTCTCTCTCTCTCTCTCTCTCTCTCTCTCTCTCTCTCTCTCTCGCAGAGAGCCTGTCCACACCCCTCCATCTTGCGCTCGGTTTCTCCACATGTCCCCCTGTCTGTTCCCTCAGTGAGCTTCCAGCAGCAATTAGCGTTTAGCATGAGTTGCATTGAAGCCTCGGCCATGTCCACTGCCCATTCGTCCACGGTCTCCCGTTCCCTCACGACGCCCCTCCTATCTTCCTCTCCTCCTCCCTTTCCGCCACTCCGCCGCCTTTTCTAGCATCGACAGCATCTCTGTGAGCATCTCTCCCTCCCTGTCTTCCTCTCATGCACTCGTCGACTTAGGAAAAGCAAAGCAGAGAAGCCACTGGAGCTGGAGTAACGAAGGGCGGAGGACGAGGAGACGATAACATCCACCCAGTCTCGCATCTCACCTCCTTAATCCCACACTTGGCACCTTTCGGACACTTCTGGACTTCGAAAGGATGGCGGAGCTGGCTGACTCTGGACAGAGGGAGAATGAGGACTTAGCTTGACTCCATGGACTTGGCAGAATCCACCCAACGACGACTCAACTTTCGGTCCGAGGCGCTTTGAAGACGAGCAAAACACGGAAGACGTGCTGTCCGTCTCGACAGCACCACGCGACTCTCCTCCTGCCTGTTGCCAGGCAACAGATAGCAAATTTGATATTTGGGAGGAGCCCAAAATAAAACGGGATCAAAGCATATTTCCTCGTTGAAGTATGTCAAGCCACTTTCGGTTTACTTTGGCGTCTTTTAAACTAGGCGTGGTCTCTGATATTGTTTACATTGCGGACCCAAGATGGATCAACGTAAGTGTGAATCCACTTTCCGTTTTTTGACGCTGCATGCTCACGCTTGTCAAATCATGGTCGAATGACACCGAGACTGCTTTAGCGCTACCGAATCAACTGCCTGGACGAACTTTTCCAAGATTGGACTCCGTCTCGGGACGTCAACGTGGCTGACTCCAGGTCAGCCCCAGAGCCTCCGTGGGAGGATGATGCTGGGGACTCTGAAGGAGCCCGAGAGGCTCTTTCACCTTTGACCCCAGAGAGAGACTTGCCTTCACCACCGATATGGGCTCAGATACCACCCACCGTGCGGAGGCTGGAGGAAGGGGGTACTGGAGAGGACAAGGGTGGGCTGGTCAATGACCGTACCGATAGAGTCATGGAGCTGCTGGGCATGGGTCACCGCCTGTTTGTGCCCCGGCTGCTGGCGGTGAGGGGCTGCTGCTGCAAATAGAGGCCTTCTTCATGTCTGTTTATGTTTTGTGTTTATATGTGGCTCTTACCAGGCTGCTTGTGTGGCCTTTGTATAAGTATCAGTAAAAAATATATATATATTTTATTACTTTATATATATGTTGTATGCAAACACTTAGTAAAAAACACTGTAGTTTTTTTAATACATTAAATTAACTTGCACCATACAAATTTTTATTTTAAATTATATATTTATTTTTGTTTGTATATTTACTGTATTTTTACTGAATACTTTACTTTGATGCCTTACATTCACTTGCAGCTGTTCTGTTCCGTTTATTTTAAAATTGATTTTTGTTTGTTTGTTTGTTTTAGCAATGATTTGTTGTTCTAATTCACTTGCAGCATACAATCTATTTTTTATGTTTTATATTATTTATTTATTCAATGCTTTAAGACCTTACATTAACTAGCAGCAAATAAACTATTCTTTTTATTTTTTTGTGCATTTATTATTTTTTTTGTTTAATTTTTTATTTAATACCTTGTTCACTTGCAGCATAAACTATTATTTTTAACATATTTTTATTTATTTTTATAAATTGTATTTATTAAAATGCTTTGATGCCTTAGGTTTATTATTATTAATATATATATATATATATATATATATATATATATATATATATATATATTTTTTTTTATATACAATTTTTTATTATTATTTATGTTCAATTCCAGCAAACAAACTATATATATATATTTTTTAATGTGTATTTATTTTATTTTTGTTAGCAAAGTGCAGATTAGCTTTTGGCCATATATCGGTTATATTGGCCATAAAATGGAAGTAATTATTAGCTTTGCCTTTTCGCTATCAGCCAGACTTTCAGTATAGGTACTTCCTTAGAAATTATACTTTATTGTGAAAATCTTACTCTTACGGTTGTTGTCATTGGATATTATGGATTTTAATATCTGATTTATGCTCAACCAATATAGCATCTGTAAAACGTTATGTGGCTTTGTCAGGTTCACGTTTATCGGGTTGATTTTACTGAAATGACCCTAAACCAGTTCTGTTTTTCTGTCTGCATGCAGACCTCCAAGGAAGACCTGCTTCAAGCTGACTTTGAGGGTGCGCTGAAATTTTTCCGGGTCCAACTCCCAAAACGCTACAGGGCGGTAGAGAACGCACGGCGCCTGATGGAGCAAGCCTGTAATATCAAGGTAAGACAACTCCAAACATCTGTCAAACTACAAACCATCAAACGCTGTGCATTATTAATGTATTTTTATTTCATTTTATTTTAGCTCTTGATTACTTGTGTTCTTTTGATTTGAACAAACCCCCATAAATATTATATTTAATTGTAATATTTTAACAATTTATCTACTTTTTTTGTATGTGCTTTGAACAATGTTTTTTAATATTGTGTGGCTTATAGTGATGAGGTGTGCTTTTAGTTGTCTGATCAGTTGGATTTATGCCTGGCGGATGATGAAATGGGTGGAAACTTATGGACTTGTGATGAAAGAGTTAATTATGTAATCCCAGGTCACTTTTCATTGTCTGAGAAATGTGAAGCGCTACACCACAAAGCTCTAGCATGCAAGTATTCAGAGAATGCAGAGACATTGTCTGCGTTTCAAGGTGGAGCTAAGACTCAAGGATAAATACTCACAATTATCTGCCTGAAACCCATTTCAACAGGACTTCTATAGGCTCTGACCCATTTTCTGCTGCGGTTATTGCTTCTTCCATACATTCATGCTTTCAAGAGTTTATTTTTGGGGGAGCAGGGGTTAGTTTTATTTATTTGTGTGATGTTGAGTGTGCATGTTCAGGAAGGAAGTAGTGAAGATGATACTGTCTTCATCTTCTCCTTCCCACTTCTCTTTCTCCTCCTTGTTGTAAATGCAGTCTCGCTGTCACTAACGGCAGGATTTCCTGTGCCCCAGTCCCTCACTGCTGTGCTTCAGTAATGCAGAAATTGTATAACACTGTTTAACTAGGGATGACTGTTTGTATGCTACAATTAATTGCGACATTGAGAATATTGTGTCCAAACAGTGTTGCTAAAGGGATACTTTCTTGGATATGGATAGTATGTTCTTCTATTGCCTGTGTCTATGCATACTGGATACTATGCAAATTTGTGTGTGTGTGTGTGTGTGTGTGTGTGTGTGTGTGTGTGTGTGTGTGTGTGTGTGTGTGAGAGAGACAATTATTGTGAAAATTATTAATGTGAACATTTCATTTTTATCATTAAATAATAATTTCATTGAATAATTACAATTTGTATTAATTTAATAAAACATAATAACATAGTTAGAATGTTACAGTATAGTATTAGTAATGCTTTTAATTTGGCTGATTTTTAAACTTTGAACAGTCAGTTAAAATGTATTGTGATACTGTAAATCAGTTTTTATTATGAGAATTGGGAAAATGAAAAATAAATTAAGTTAAATTCTTTCCCCACCAATGTTTTTTTTTTTTTTTTTTTTTGACCGCCAGCATTTTTTTATCATTTTCACAAAAGTTGAAGGGCCTCCAGAATACTTTTGCATGAATATCTGAATATGCAATATGCCAAAACAAATAACAGAGCTCTTGCTTTTAAACAGAACAAAACAAAAATATACAGATTCTTATAAATTCTTATTCTAGATTCAAACTATCTTTTTTTGTCAACACTTGAATGTGGGTAAGTTTTATTAAAAATAGCAAAATTTAAAACTAAAAGCTGAGAAAATCCAGTTTTTGTTAAGAACTACATCTCAATCAGATTTAGAATGACGATCAAAACAGATGTAGTAGATCACTTCCATTCAACAAAGCTTGCTATGTCCTATCAGTTTTGATTTATTTGCTGTTTCATGCTTGATGATCGTGTTATTTTACATATGCCTCTGCTTACAAACGCTATCGCTTGTTTCTGCTTCTTTTTCGCTGCATTTTGATCCAGAAGTTCAATAGTCTTTCAGAGGATATGTACTAGGGCTGTCCAAAAAAATTTGAATTTCGAATATTCGTCGAATTTAAAATAAAAAACCACATTCGAATGCAAAACGCTGCATTCGAATTTTAGGTGTCCGTCAGGCAGCTTTGCACACAGAATGTGATGTCGAGTTGTCATTGCATTTTAATGCTTTTTTTTTTGCCTGTCCAGTTGAACCCACTCGCATCGAGTGCACAGGTGGTGCACATTCAAAATATTGCGGAAAAAAAGAACATCAATGTGGAGAAGATATTGTTTACCTCAAAACTGAAACCAAGCCGTTCACACAGAACGCGTATTTATTGCATTTTCTAGAGACATCTATCATCGTTGCACTCGCGTCTCACACAAGAGAGCCTAACATCATGTCAAATTCATAGAAGTTCAACTTTAAGATTAAGAAACTAGCTTGCTAGCGAATGTGCATACTAACAGCGTAAACATGAACCTTGCGATCATATGATTAAATGTTAATAAATTACGTGTATCAGCAATGATACATCTTTTGAATTTACGATACGGTAGCACTACTGTAAAGTGACTGTAATAGGGTAATCAAAATAGCCTTTTTACTCAATTAGCCTAGTCTGTGCTTTTTGTTTCATTTTTTAGGTTTAGTAAATTTAACTTTGCTTTAAAAGCATTAGTTTTGTTTTTTTAGATCGCAATGTTAGAATGTAATGCGATTTTAACTCTTTTTGCACATTCTATATGCCTACATGGTTACATTCACTTTATTTATTTGTTTAATCCAAATACAAAATACTGAGATATGTACTGTATACATAAATCAGCCAAAAATACAGAGATAGTAATTTTTGCTCATTTTGCCCAGCCCTACTTTGAAGAAATGTGCATTTGGTAATATTTTGCTCGATGCGCCTCTTGTGGCCTCAGGAGAGAAGACAAAAGCTTTTTCCTAACTGAATTTATGCCTTTTAAATTTGAATATAATCCGAATTTTGATAATATTTTAATAAAAAAAAAATATATATATATATATATATATATATATATATATTATTAGTTTTAGTTTTTTATTTGACAGCCCTGATGTTGTATGCGTTTGTCATTTTATTTAATTTCTTCATTTTCTTGAATGTGTATATATTAGGGATGTGACGAGATCCAATGTGCTTCGCAAAATCCGACTGGTCTCGCGAGTACATGACGATGTCCTTACAAAACATTTTGCAGTGTTTACATTAGAGCTGCACCGTTAATCAATAAAAAATTGCGATCTTGCTTCAAACACTCACGCGAACTTTTTGCTGAATGACAACGTGACACGATCAAATAGTGCTAAAACACTGTTACTCGTCAGTCCCTCAGTAAAATTTGTATTTGTTTTTTTAAAGGCATGTGCCGATGCGATATGTGCGACAAACATCTTCCCAAACTCGTCAGAATCATTTATAAATCTGCTGTCAAGAAAAACAAGCACTGAGGTCTTCCTGCGGAGTTCTGCCAAAATAAAAGCTCCATCAATGTTCACAAATGTTAGTATTATCGTTTTAATGTTGTTCTGTAATATAAATAAAAAAGTAAGATAATAATAATTACTCTACAACAGCTCTATTAATATATTTATTATAGCATTCACACACAGTGTTCAAATTGGGATCTGTAATATATTCTAATGTTTTAAAAGAAGTCTCTTCTCAGCAAGGCTGCATTTATTTGAACAGAAAAAAATACATGCCTGATTCAAGAAGGTGGTCTCAAAAATTGCCAAATATTGTGCTTTGTTTGTATAATGTCTGATAGAATGTTAAAAAAAATTCAGTGTTAAGTAAATATTTGTAAAAAAAAGAAATTTGAATTGATTGTTTTATTTGAAAAGCAGGACAAAACAGTAAAAAGCACTTTTTGGCTATTTATTTTATGCAATGGTGAAATAAATGTCGAAATAGGTCTACATGGTGGAAAGAAATGTGAAAACCATGTTTGGTATTCGGCCTTCAGCCCAGTGTTTCATTTTGTTCGGCTTCAGCTTCGGCTAAGAATTTTCATTTCGGTGCATCCCTAAGAAGTACTGGGATAAAAGTTTATAGTTTGGTTATAAACACTTATAATAGAATTAGAGAGTAGAAGTACTCCACAGTAGCAATCAAAACAAATGTATCTTAACACTTGTATTGTTAACGACGACCCGTTTAAAAAGTATTTGTCATTGAATCATTCATTTAGGAGATAATAGTGAAAGAAGTCTTTATGAAGTGAGACACTGACTCTATTTCATTTTATTTTGTTCAAATGAATATATATTTTTAAAAGACTTAAGCAATGAACATGTTGTCAGCACCACTAGTAAATCATGTTATTTAGTTTAGTTTTCAAATCTTTTTTTTCCAGAATCGGGAGAGAATCGTGATTTACAATTTATATTAAAAAAACTGATTCTCCATTTATCCAGAATCGTGCAGCTCTAGTTTACATGTTGTTATTACTGCATATAATTCATTAAAATAGAAGCTTAATTTCTTAAAGTACAAGTTGATTTCAAAATGCACCTACATTTTTTTGCATTTTGTGTTTTTCAGTTGAATAAAATACTATTTTTCCCTATATATTTCATTATTGAGGATTTAACAAAGAAGTCTAAAAATCTTGTGAACTCAGTCTCGTGCCTCGTCTCGTGGGATAAGTGTTGTATCGTCACACCCCTAGTATATATAGTATTTATAGAGTTTTAACTTATAGTTTTAGTTACTTTTTCTTATTTGTAAGTCGCTTTGGATAAAATCGTCTGCTAAATGACTAAAAAGTTAAGTTAAAGTAATATCATCTACCATACACCAGTGAAAATGCAGAAAGCCAGAAAATCGTCTGTGGCAGAGAAAGAGTTAAACATCTTGACACATTAGTTATTACAATTTGGAGGCAAAATATGCTGGTATCATAAAATGTATGTAGTATGACCCAATTGTGTATATTTTTTATGTTTTATTTATTTTTTGCTTTGAGTAAAAAAGTATTTCACGCACTCTATGCCATGTTGTCCATTCACTGAGACTGGACAGAGAACCATGCACTTGTCAGAATTTAGGACCCAGTGAAAGAGAAATTAGAAACCAGAGAGTGAGAAGCTCTTTGTGGGAAACCAGCACCTGAGTGAGGTGATGTAACAGGTGCATTCATCAGCAAGTCCATAAAAAGAGCATCTTTGTTTTATGCCAGATTCATGTCTATAATATCATTATCCTTTGTTTTTCCTTTGTACGGCACTTTCAACTCCCTACAGTCCACACCCACCTCCATGCACCCTTGATCCTCGTCTCTTCCACACTCTAACTAAAAAGATAGGTTTATACCTGCAACATATATCCTTTGGAGGAAGACAATAAGCACAAGCCGGCTGATCCTTCTGATTTTGCAAGTAGATTTTCTCGACATCATGCCAAGTGTCGTTTTGCCCACGTAAATGAGTTCTGCACCGTCATTTCTCCCAGCATCTGCGCTGACCACACCTCATTGTTGCCCATGTGCATGTGTGTACTTAGTCACACTTTCCTCTTTATCTCCTGCAAACAAAAGGGAAAGACAGGCAGGAGAGCAGATCAATGAGGTATTTCATCCTAAATGAGCGCTGGGGTGGGCAAATAAAGACGTTTAGACTGCCATTCAATCTCAAAAGTGATATTTTAGATCCTCACCGCCTCCAGTCTTGCTGGTTTCTAGAAGATTCTGCCTTTGGGATGTCGAGTGGATGTATTTTTATGAGACGGCTGGGAGGGAGACTATGTAGCAAGGACAGGAAGCCTTGTTGCCGTATCTCCATATCAGACCTCGACACCAGACGCCACACACACAGACCGTGAAGCTGTGCACAGATTAATTCTGCCACCCGTGATCCCAGCCGTTTCCAATCACATATGCAAGAAGAGGAAATGCAAAGAGGTTGTTTCTCTTTGATATGGTGAATTTAAAGAGGATCAAGTCTCCGGGTAATAAGCTTACAGGGTGATGGAATTCACAGGCACCTGCTTGTGTCGAAAGCCCAAGCCATACAAACATCCCCCTCGGCGGATTACGAGCCGAATTCCAAATTTCACATCCTCTTGATATTGGAAGAGGACTTAATCGAAAGGAGACGTGCTTTGAGAGTGGAAACAGCTTTGGAGAACTCCGACCATCCCGAGTCCTTGGATGTTTATGTTCGGATACTTATTAAACCAAAGCTTATTTTCTCTTGGGAGGCCTGATGAGAAGATAAAGCGAGAGCCACCAGGGGAATTAGAAGACCCCGTTGTGGTTTGTCTGACAAACCCAAATTACCCCTGCCACTTTAACCTTTTCCGCTTGTCTTGCTCTTCATATTTCCAGCGATAACCACCACTACCCATGAGACCGTGGCGAAAAGAGCAGTCACAACTTTGAAATTCACAGAGCTTTGTCTCTTTGGAGGAACCGATCAGGATACATGATCCTTGGAAGACGAAACCAAAAAGAGAGAGAGAGAGAGTGTGTTCCTCTATGGTCCATCCCCCTTGCATTTATTTCCCACCTCAAGAGGCCGGCTCTCATCCGAATAGAAACTTGACTACTGGTCCCGGTCTCAGCAGACTTGTCAGCTCTCTCCTCCCTCCCTCCCTCGTTTCAGCTCACCTGTCTCGGTCAGTGCTCCTCACAGAAACTTTGTCAAGATGATGCAGGAAGTGTCGATAAAGGTGGCTTATGATGCTCATGTTATCAATCAGATCAACAAGGATTTCTTTGCCAGTCTGGTGGCTGACTCCAAACTTAAACCGGTGGTAAGTCTAAAGACAAACGGCTGTTTTTTCCTCAGAGCTTGTTCGTTTGATACTATCTCTGGGCTGTGAGAAATATCTTGTAATGAAATTACAAGGCTGTACAATTTCCCCCATTATGTCCGTATTCCAAGGAATGCCAACTTTGAGCTGAAGTGTGTGTGTGTGTGTGTGTGTGTGTGTGTGTGTGTGTGTGTGTGTGTGTGTGTGTGTGTGTGTGTGTGAGTGATGAACAAGCGATTGGTTGTCAACCTAATGCAATTTTGCATGTTATGATTCTTTTTCTTTTTTTTTTCTTTTTTTTAAGTAGATGTTTTGAATACTGAGATGAGCCTAGTGACCTGAATATTCAAATGCACTGGTTTAACAAATCCGATGAATCAAAATTAAGCTTTGCCTTTGTAACAAGAACTTTGTGTAAAATACTTTTGTGGCAATTTTTTAATCGATCATACTTCTGATATTGTGACGTGTTTCACTTTCTGTATATTCGGGTTTATAGGAAACAACGTCTGCTGTTAATGTCAACATAAATGGAAATATCAGCTACTCATTCATACCTGTGTAGGTGTTTTGTGTTTATACAAAATCATTTTGTGTAAAGAGTCTCTAAAGGCCCGTTCACACCAAGGACGATAACTATAAAAATACACAGTCCACATCACAGCTATACTGATAAAGGCACAGAGGAACAATATAGTTGGAATCACTTTCAGAAATGTTTTTTTCCAGTTGATGAACGATACAAACATTGACACCCAATCAGAATCTATCCTGCTACAACGAGCTCGAGAATTTAAAGCGGCAGATGAGGGTGCGAGTAAACTGACAATATATTTCTATGGTGTGGAAGCGAATATTGTTATCTTTATATTTATCAGCCTTTAAGTTTTAAACGTTGGCACATTTTTTTCTGCGATGTGGAAAATGCAGACGGAATCAGGTCATTAAAATGGAATTTACTGTATAACGCGGAATGTTATGGAATTTGCCAAATTTGGGATGAATAAATCAAAAGTAGGTCAGTACAGCTAAATCAAAACACAATATGGACTAGTGTCTGTGAATATTAAACCGCAAATATACTAATTAAATATGAATGCTGCATGTTATGTGTGAATGAAGGGCACAGAAGAGCAGTTTCGTTTAAACTGAAGCGTGCGTGACACTCGCTGTGTTTTCACCCTATGCCGCCTCAATATATGATCACATGAACATAATCTCTAGAGTCACTTCATGAGCATTTTACCGTTTCTTTTGAGAAAAACCATCGTTATATCATATCCACCTTTTTATTCAAAGTGGAAGAAACCATATGGGCAAGACTTCCGGTTCATTAGCTGCTATAGGGAAATAGCAGGAAGAATAACAATGCGCAGTAAATGGTAAAACTGTTTGCACTACAAACCAGTGTGTTCATCATTAAGATAATACACTAAAATAATATGGTACAACTACCATACAACTAAAATAGCTGTTTTGTACAATTAAAAATAGCTGGACAGGGCTGAGACCAGGAGCTAGACCCATAGAATTTACAATGGTCACGCCCGCTCTGACAGGAAGAAAAAGGTGGATACAAACAGAAACTTAAAGGTCTTCACAGCAACCCGTCAAAATAAAAGTTCGGTTTAACTTGACGAAATGGTGACAGAAATATATTTCTTAATGTAATGATAGTAGTACTGATACTAATACAATTATTAAAACATAATTTTGTAAGGAATATTTACCAGAATTTATTTACCAGAATTTTTTTTATACAAAACCGTTTTTCTGGGGAAAATTTGTATAAAATCCATTCATTAGAGATGCTTTTTATTACTAAAATTTTATGAAACCATTCGAGTTGAATCCACAAAATTCATGGAAAACATCAAATTTGGTTAAAGAAAATAAAACTGAATTTTAGAAAAAAAATGAAACCCTTTGTACGGCCTTAAAAATTAAATTTTTGTTAAACTTATAATAAAATGCTGTTAAATTGTATAAGTTAGTTTTTTTTTATTAA
Organism: Gymnocypris eckloni scoliostomus; assembly: GCA_027564155.1. Classification (NCBI taxonomy): domain Eukaryota; kingdom Metazoa; phylum Chordata; class Actinopteri; order Cypriniformes; family Cyprinidae; genus Gymnocypris; species Gymnocypris eckloni. Next base: position 39,887,910 of record CM050418.1, read on the forward strand.
TAAGATTTAATTTAACCATTAGAACAGAGTCTAGAAAAATGTAATCTGAAAACAAATGAAACCAGAATAACTAAAACAGAAAAAAATGAAAAAAATTCAAACATAACAATAAAACCGATTTCCTAAGGCCCTACATTTCACCTGGCAGACGACGGGGATAGTCTGATGAGCAGTAAAGTGGACCACCTAGCAACTGTATTCCATCCTTTATCTCTCTTTTTCGGTCTCCTTTCTTTTTCTGTCCTGATATTATCAACTGTTTCCTTCTCCTCCTCCTTTATGGTGTTCTAAAGTGTTTGTATCATGTTCACATTCCTCGAACGGCACAACAGACACTTTGTGCTGCAGTCGAAAGGCAAAGGTGGCTGTTTGAAGACTTCTTTCACAGGAGGAGAAGTCTGCTTACCCAAGCACAAGCATGAAGACTGTAATAAACAAAGTCTCCTGCAGTAAAGCCGGATGAAGAGATCCCCTCAGGACCGGCTTCACTGAGCACGCTCCACCCTCAGAGACTCCACGCTAACTCCGGCTGTGCTGCTATAGCAATGGACACGAGTGCTGCGCCATCAAAGCCTCCTTGAGACAGTTTTTGGGTTTTGCTCTTTTGTTGTTGTTGAGGAAGTTTAGGAAGGGCTTGTCAGTTTTGTTTTGAAGTTTATAGTGCTGCACGTTGTTGTTTGTTGATTATCTTACCAAATATGTGGAAAACTGTTTTTGTATTTCTTTTTATCATTACAAATATATATATATATATATATATATATATATATATATACATTTAAATAAAACATAAATAATTATATATATTGTAAGGTTACAGTATAATATTTGCATAGATCTCAATGTTGGTCATTTTTTTATACTGTAAATCCTTTTTTATGAGGATTTTTAAAATGAAACTAATTATATTAACATAAAAATAATGTAAAATTAATATTAAAAATAATAATATATTACATATGATATTTTAAGAAGTGTTCTACCCTATTGATACACATAAATAATATATATGATTTGTACTTTTAACTTGACTTTATAGTGAATACTAGTCTTATTATATTACATGATTATTTAGTATATTTTTATACTATAAAATTATTCTGTTTTTGTATAATTTTATATTCATATTCACATTTCAAAGTTTATATTTGTAACTAACATTGGAATATAATCTTAATATCAATTATTATTTTGTATAGAAGTATACAAATCTTGATTGTTTTTATTTTTACATATTTAGAAAATTGTAATATGATGTAATTTTCTAACTATTCATTAAATATAAATCGTTATACATTTAACATATTGCCTACTGTTTAATACTAATAATATAATTACATTTGTATAAAATTTTGTTCAAAAATGTATATTTGTAAATAAGAATATAATATAAATAATGATTTTGTATATAACCGTTCATTAAATAACCGTGTTGCTAATTATACATTTTCGTCATTTGTAAAATGTATGATATATGTAATAGATAATTGTGTATATAATATCAGAATGAAATTTTAAATTTACTTTGGGGAAAAAAATGAAATTAAATATTTGCCCTTGGTGTTTTGAGGAGGGGCTGCTTTAGATGTGTTTTTTTTTTTTACAGTATTTTTTGAAGCCTAATGTCTTTACAATTTTGTTATACTGTTGTGCATTTTTTTTTAAACCTGATGAAAAATTCTCTGATTTCCTGTTTTCCTCAGGTGCCAACAAAGAAGCTGAAGAAGTTTGAGAAGGAGTATCAGTCTCTGAGAGAGAGTCAGCTGCAGCAGGAAGACCCTATAGACCGATACCAGGTAAGACGGAGCTTGTTTAATCTCTACCTCCTCTGATCTTCGTCCTTCCGTCCTTCGGATGAGAAGTTAAACCGAGGTCCTGACTCTCTGTGGTCATTAAAAATCCCATGGCACTTCTCGTAAAGAGTAGAGGTGTAACCCCGATGTCCTGGCCAAATTCCCACCACTGGCCCTTGTCAATCATGGCATCCTAATAATCCCCATCCACTTGATTGGCTCTATCTCTCTCTCTCCTCTCCACCTGTAGCTGGTGTGTGGTGAGCGCATACACTTGATTGGCTCTATCTCTCTCTCTCCTCTCCAACTGTAGCTGGTGTGTGGTGAGCGCATACACTTGATTGGCTCTATGACTCTCTCTCTCCTCTCCTCCTGTAGCTGGTGTGTGGTGAGCGCACTGGTGCCGTTGTCCTGTGGCAGCCGTCGCATCATCCAAGTGGATGCTGCACACTGGTGGTGGTTGAGGATAGACCCCCCACATGATTATAAACTGCTTTGTGTGTACAACAATACACAGTAAAGCGCTATATAAATGCTTCATTCATTCATTCATCCTCACTTCCTACATTCATCTTCATCTCACTCTGTCTCAGTTCAGGACTGTGTAACGGGCCGCACTGGAAACCACAGACTGTACGACAGGGAAAGAGACGTTGTAGATGCTTGTTTTATACGCCTGTTATTTTATACAAATAATTTATTTAATTATTATAAAGTTAATATTTATACAAATTATATTTTTATAAAGTGATATTTTAGTTTTTAATTTAAGTGCTTTGTTTATTTTAAAATTATTTTAAAAAAAATTGCCAAGTGTTAGCATATTTGAGTCCCATGTTTACAATAACTGAAATGTTTTTATTTAAACGGATCGCATTTATTGAATGTATTATAGTTTTATATGTTTAAGTTTATGCTGTTCATATGAAAACAAATCAAATGTTTAATCCCAAACAATCTTTGACATATGAATGGAAATACAAAGCATCGTACAATGTTGAAAAGCTAACCACACTATTAAAGGAAGCTCCATTACTCAGTGGTTTCCTTGCTGTCACTTCCTGTTTACCCTCTCCCTCACTCAACTGACTAACCAATGAGATTCCCTCACTCACCCATTTAACCAATGAGCTGTGGCGCATGGACAGGCGGTGTTGTATTTGTCGGATGGGGAAGGCCTCTGCGGTTCTTGTTCTAGTGGGTGTTGTGTTGACTGTGTTTGGGTCTACGGTGCAGGTAAGCCTTCAGCCCACCAGCGCTCATCGGCTACTAACCTCTGCCTGCATGTGTGTTCGATTTGAAATGATCAAGCCTTTCCATGTTACTACTGCTGTGCACAACCTAACCAGCGATGTGTGTGTTTGTAAATGGAAGTCAGATGACAGCTCTCCTCTTCCTGATAAGGAAATGTGTGTCATGTGAGCAGTGGGAGTCTCCCTGTAACAATGGCTACTCTCTTATCAGGCAGCACAGTCACACTGGGGTCATTTGGTGTTGTTTCTCAAGACTGGATGTGAAATACTGGCATGTGATCTCGAAATGTCTGTACATATGGCTCCTAGTCACCTGTAGTGTAATTTTGTTGTAAATGTGCAGCTTTTTGGTGTTTCCTGCTTTTAAGGCTGGAGGGGCTGTCTGGTAAATTATTAATTTTGGGGAATGTCGTTTTTGATATAAATCTAATACAAAAAAAATATTTGTAATATAGTAACATGCATGATTTCATCCCATTTCTGTCACATTCTGCAGGTGTCAGACAGCATGACTTGTTTTTTGTTTTGTTTTTTCTCTGTATTATTATTATTATCATCTTTTTGTTACAAACATTTTACTATTATCTTGATTTATAATTTATTAGAATATTGGTTTGTCTATTTTTATTACTGTTGTAACCTTTATTTTGTGTCATTTTATTATTTATTTATTTGCTATTAATTTAACTTATTACCTATCTGTAGTTTTATTATTCTAACAATCTTTTAGTATTATTTTGTTTATTTATTTGTACTGTTGTTACCTTTGTTTCTGCTGTTATCTATAAAAATATATAATATGTAATCTTTTACTATTTTTGCTATTTTCTATTATTATCTTAATCTATTATATATTTATAATTAGAAAATATTTTACAAATTTTTATTTACTGTTATTACCACTCTCTATTTCCTATTATTATTATTATTATAATAATTTATTACTAATCTATTTTTTATTACAATATTTTATTATATGAACTATTTCTCTATTTCCTATTATTATAATTTATTACCAATCGTTTTTTTATTACAATGTTTTATTATTATCTTTATTTTTTATTATGATCCTAATTTATTATCTATTTATAATTAGAAAATATTTTACAATTGTATATATTTTCATTTACTATTACCATTCTATATTTCCTATATTTTATCAATTTATTGTTTTATTTATATATGAATTTATTAGTATATTTATTAGTAACTATTATTATCGTTTTTGACTAATTTAGTTTTTTACTATTTAGCTATCTTAAGTTATTACATATCTATATGTTTTTATTCTTTAAAAAAAATCTGTCCTATTATCTCAATTTATTAACATACTATACTATATATATATATTACTTATAAAGTATTTAAGATAAAACTTAAATTTTATGTACTGTAATGTTCTTTGTTTTATAATTTCATTCTTTGTTCATTTTTTTAATGCTCTCAGTGCTGACACAAAAAAAATCACACATGGTTAGTACATAGTGTAAGTGACAAAATGTTACTGTCAAAAATATTACAACATTCAATGAAAGAATTTAAATAACTATTTTGACATTTAGAACACTTGACATTTTAGTTTGTTGCGTTTATCTGTGTTGCAAAACGGTGCGGTTTACACAATCACCTAGACATTGTTATGCTTACTTGTGAGTGCTTGGTAAATTTGAGTCTGCAGCTTGTGTAAAGCTAGCCTTGCAGTCTTTTCAGTCTCCGTCTGTAAATATACTCAACGTCCCCACCATAAGGTCTTAAATTAACTGTTTATGTGTCCCTGCAGAGAGAACCGGCGGTTGCAGGAGGCCAGCATGCGCCTGGAGCAGGAGAGCGATGATCTCGCCCATGAACTGGTGACCAGCAAGATAGCACTGAGGAACGACCTGGACCAGGTATTTCCACACTAGTTAACACTTTCAGCTTCTGTTTAAATCTTCTGTGTTAATAAGCGTTGGGGTTTTCAGGCTGAGGACAAATCTGATGTTTTAAACAAAGAATTGCTCAACACTAAACAACGCCTGGTGGAGACCGAGGAGGAGAAGAGAAGGCAAGGAGAGGAGACAGCACAGGTACGAGGACTGAGGACTCAAAATGTCTCTGACACTCAAATACATTTTACTACTGTGGACATGTCCAATAACATTTTTTATTTTCAGCTGAAGGAAATGTTCAGAAGAGAACTGGAGAAAGCCGAATTAGAGATCAAGAAGACCACAGCCATCATAGCAGAGTATAAACAGGTATGTCTGAGTATCCCGCATGAGTCTATAAGTCTCATAATACTCTAAATTCACCCCACATGTTCACTTCAAGACAGGGTTATTACCTGTATTATATTTTTTTTTCCAAAGTTGTAAATAAAACAAAGATCATTGGAGTATGTTCTACAATAAAATACTATTTCAGTGTATTGCCGTTTGTAATTTTATTTGCAGTTTATAGTTAACTAAAACTAAAACAATAAAAAATGTTACTTGAAATAAAGTAACTTAATTTTAGTTCTGTGACTTTATACTCAAAATGTTGATATTATTTTAAAAATATTACTACTATAATCTTGTAATGTTATGACTTTATTCAGATAATTTTGACTTAACCCATAATGTTATGACTTTTGACTAACCTGTGATGTTACAAATTAATTAACAGAATTTTGACTTAAATCTCAATGTTATCTGGCTTTAGATAATTAAACTTTAATCTAGTTTTTTTTTTTTGATAAAATAAATAATACAATTTAATATTTTTTAAAACGTAAACTTATTTTATTTCCGAAATAAACATTTCTAATTTGTATTTTGTTTAACAATGTTCTAAAATAACTTAAATTAAACAGAAATAAAAATGGTTAACTATACGAACATATTACTGTGTTACTCCACACATGACATGCCGGGGGGGAGTAAATTGTACGCACAATTTACTAATTTGTTTGCTTGTTTTAAATAAATAGTGTGCTGAATATAAAATAATTCATGCTCATGAAATAATAATTTGCTCTACTTGTCCTTATTCTCATAAACGTTTTGCTGGTGAAATTTTGGGGCAGTCGTGGCCTAATGGTTACAGTCAGACTTGTAACCTGAAGGTTGTGGGTTCGAGTCTCGGATCCGGCAGGAATTGTCAGTGGGGAGAGTAAATAACCAGCACGGTCTCCACCTTCAATACCACAACTGAGTTGAGATCCTTGAGCAAGGCACCGAATCCCCAACTGCTCCCGGGCGCCTGCTCTTTTGATCTGTTTTTAGACACGTGCTATCTTTCCAAATTGCTGAAATATCAGCCATTGGTTGAAGCCATCCATCAACTTGACTATCAGTGCAAGTTAATTACTCTAGTATTTGGAAATGTAGGTCATGTGCACAAGAATGTGATTAAAGGACTGCAGTTGAGTGGATTGCAAAAAAAGAATGCAAAAAACTTGCTAAATTTTGTTCAGTTTCAGCCATTATAGGGAGAATGCCAATATAGAAACGAAGATGTTTTGTCTATCCTTGAGTGTTAAATGTCATACATTTAAGGACTTGAGAATGTATGTTAGCCATGTGTACCTGTCATCTTGCAAACTGACTTCCCAAGGTATTTGAATTCTGTTTTTGTCGCTTGCCTTGTGGATCCAAATAAAATAATAAAATGTGTGTTTACTATTGGATGGGTTCAATTAGATAGGTTAAATGCAGAGCACACTTATACATCTCTTTATGAGAATGCAGACAAGTAATACAAATTATTTCAGGCACATGATTTAGTAAACCGAGGGAAAGAATTCAAAATTGTAAACCAAGGGAGATAATTAGTAAATGGTGTGCACATTTTAGTATATCGAGGGAAAGAATTAGTACATCGTAAACCAAGGGAATGAATTTGTAAATCGTGAGCATGATTAAGTAAATTGAGAGAACGAATTAGTAAATCGTAAACCAAATGAATGAATTTGTAAGTTGTCCACACGAATTAGTAAACCAAGGGAACTAATTAGTAAATCAAGAGCACAAATTAGTAAATCGTAAAACAAGAGAATGAATAAGTTATTCAAGAGCACGATTTAGTAAAACAAGGGAACGAATTAGTAAATCAAGAGCACAACTTAATAAACCGAGGGAACAAATTAGTATATCTTAAAACAAGGGAGCTAATTAGGAAATTGTGAGAAGGATTTAGTAAACCGAGGGAACTAATTAGTATATCTTAAAACAAGGGAGCTAGTTAGGAAATTGTGAGAAGGATTTAGAAAACCAAGGGAATGAATTAGTAAATCGTGAGAAGGATTTAGTAAACTGAGGGAACAAATTAGTAAATCGTGAGAAGGATTTAGTAAACCGAGGTAACAAATTAGTAAATCGTGAGAAGGATTTAGTAAACCGAGGGAACGAATTAGTAAATCGTGAGAAGGATTTAGTAAACCGAGGGAACAAATTTGTATATCTTAAAACAAGGGAGCTAAATTAGGACATTGTGAGAAGGATTTAGTAAACCGAGGGAACGAATTAGTAAATCAAGAGCACAACTTAATAAACCGAGGGAACAAATTAGTATATCTTAAAACCGAGGGAACGAATTAGTAAATCGTGAGAAGGATTTAGTAAACCGAGGAAACAAATTAGTAAATCGTGAGAAGGATTTAGTAAACCGAGGGAACGAATTAGTAAATCGGGAGGATTTAGTAAACCGAGGGAACTAATTAGTAAATCGTGAGAAGGATTTAGTAAACCGAGGGAACGAATTAGTAAATCGTGAGAAGGATTTAGTAAACCGAGGGAACGAATTACTAAATCGTGAGAAGGATTTAGTAAAACGAGGGAACGAATTAGTAAATCAAGAGCACAACTTAATAAACAGAGGGAACGAATTAGTATATTAGGGAGCTAAGTAGTAAATCGTGAGAACGAATTGGTAAATCGTGGGAACGAATTAGTATATCCTAAAACAAGGAAACAAATTAGTAAATTCTGAGAAGGATTTAGTAAAACAAGGGAACGAATTAGTAAATCGTGAGAAGGATTTAGTAAACCGAGGGAATGAATTAGTAAATATTGAGAAGGATTTAGTAAAACAAGGGAACAAATTATTAAATCGTGAGAAGGATTTAGTAAAACAAGGGAACGAATTAGTAAATCGTAAGAAGGATTTAGTAAACCGAGGGAACAAATTAGTATATCGTAAAACAAGGGAACAAATTAGTAAATCGTGAGAAGGATTTAATAAAACAAGGGAACGAATTAATTCGAGCACGATTTAGTAAAACAAGGGAACGAATTAGTAAATCAAGAGCACAGCTTAATAAAACCAAGGGAACAAATTTGTATATCTTAAAACAAGGGAGCTAATTAGGAAATTGTGAGAAGGATTTAGTAAACCGAGGGAACGAATTAGTAAATCAAGAGCACAACTTAATAAACCGAGGGAAAAAATTAGTATATCTTAAAACCGAGGGAACGAATTAGTAAATCGTGAGAAGGATTTAGTAAACCGAGGAAACAAATTAGTAAATCGTGAGAAGGATTTAGTAAACCGAGGGAATGAATTAGTAAATCGTGAGAAATATTTAGTAAAACAAGGGAACGAATTAGTAAATCAAGAGCACAACTTAATAAACCGAGGGAACTAATTAGTATATCGTAAAGCAAGGGAGCGAATTAGTAAATCGTGAAAAGGATTTAGTAAACCAAGGGAACGAATTAGTAAATCGTGAGAAGGATTTAGTAAAACAAGGGAGCAAATTAGTAAATCATGAGAAGGATTTAGTAAAACAAGGGAGCGAATTAGTAAATCATGAGAAGGATTTAGTAAACCGAGGGAATGAATTAGTAAATCGTGAGAAGGATTTAGTAAACCGAGGGAATGAATTAGTAAATCAAGAGCACAACTTAATAAACCGAGGGAACGAATTAGTATATCGTAAAGCAAGGGAGCGAATTAGTAAATCGTGAAAAGGATTTAGTAAACCAAGGGAACGAATTAGTAAATCGTGAAAAGGATTTAGTAAACCAAGGGAACGAATTAGTAAATCGTGAGAAGGATTTAGTAAAACAAGGGAGCAAATTAGTAAATCATGAGAAGGATTTAGTAAAACAAGGGAGCGAATTAGTAAATCATGAGAAGGATTTAGTAAACCGAGGGAATTAATTAGTAAATCATGAGAAGGATTTAGTAAAACAAGAGCACAACTTAATAAACCGAGGGAACGAATTAGTATATCGTAAAGCAAGGGAGCGAATTAGTAAATCGTGAAAAGGATTTAGTAAACCAAGGGAGCGAATTAGTAAATCGTGAGAAGGATTTAGTAAACCGAGGGAACGAATTAGTAAATCGTGCAAAGGATTTAGTAAACCGAGGGAAGGAATTTGTAAATCGTGAGAAGGATTTAGTAAACCGAGGGAATGAATTAGTAAATCGTGAGAAGGATTTAGTAAAACAAGGGAACCAATTAGTAAATCAAGAGCACAACTTAATAAACCGAGGGAACGAATTAGTATATCGTAAAGCAAGGGAGCGAATTAGTAAATCGTGAAAAGGATTTAGTAAACCAAGGGAACGAATTAGTAAATCGTGAGAAGGATTTAGTAAAACAAGGGAGCGAATTAGTAAATTGTGAGAAGGATTTAGTAAAACAAGGGAGCGAATTAGTAAATCCTGAGAAAGATTTAGTAAACCAAGGGAACGAATTAGTAAATCGTGAGAAGGATTTAGTAAAACAAGGGAATGAATTAGTAAATCGTGAGAAGGATTTAGTAAAACAAGGGAGCGAATTAGTAAATCCTGAGAAGGATTTAGTAAACCAAGGGAACGAATTAGTAAATCGTGAGAAGGATTTAGTAAAACAAGGGAGCGAATTAGTATATCTTAAAACAAGGCAAAAAATAGTAAATCGTGAGAAGGATTTAGTAAACCGAGGGAACGAATTAGTAAATGGTGAGAAGGATTTAGTAAAACAAGGGAGCGAATTAGTATATCTTAAAACAAGGGAAAAAAATTGTAAATCCTGAGAAGGAATTAGTAAACCGAGGGAACGAATTAGAAAATCGTGAGAGAGATTTAGTGAACCAAGGGAACGAATTAGTAAATCGTGAGAAGGATTTAGTAAACCGAGGGAACGAATTAGAAAATCGTGAGAGAGATTTAGTGAACCAAGGGAACGAATTAGTAAATCGTGAGAAGGATTTAGTAAACCGAGGGAACGAATTAGCAAATCGTGAGAAGGATTTAGTAAACCGAGGGAACGAATTAGTAAATCGTGAGAAGGATTTAGTAAACCGAGGGAACGAATTAGTAAATCGTGAGAAGGATTTAGTAAACCGAGGGAAGGAATTAGTAAATCGTGAGAAGGATTTAGTAAACCGAGGGAAGGAATTAGTAAATCGTGAGAAGGATTTAGTAAACCGAGGGGAGGAATTAGTAAATCGTGAGAAGGATTTAGTAAACCGAGGGAACGAATTAGTATATCGTAAAGCAAGGGAGCTAATTAGTAAATCGTGAGAAGGATTTAGTAAACCGAGGGAACGAATTGGTAAATTGTGAGAAGGATTTAGTAAAACAAGGGAGCGAATTAGTAAATCGTGATAAGGATTTAGTAAACCGAGGGAACAAATTATTAAATCGTGAGAAGGATTTATTAAAAAAAGGGAACGAATTAGTAAATCGTGAGAAGAATTTAGTAAACCGAGGGAACGAATTAATAAATCGTGAGAAGGATTTAGTAAACCGAAGGAACGGATTAGTAAATCGTGAGAAGGATTTAGTAAAACAAGGGAATTAATTAGTAAATCGTGAGAAGAATTTAGTAAACTGAGGCAATTAATTAGTAAATTGTGAGCATGATTTCCTACTTCTTTTTCCCAGCATGTCATGTGTGGGGCTCCGTATATCACAAAAAAGAAATAACAAAAACAAACAAAAAAAACTAAATTACTAAAACTAACAAAAAATATACAAAACTAATAAAATCTATAATAATATCTCACTGATAATAATGTAACACTGCTTCAGAGTCTTATACCTTTTGAGTTTTTATTGTGATGAATAGAGTATAATGAGGTCTGAAATTTAATTTTTTGTTTGCATTAGATATGTTCCCAGTTAAGTACAAGGCTGGAGAAACAGCAGGCGTCCACGAAAGAGGAACTGGATATAGTTAAAGTGAGTAAATAATCTATCTATGCGTACTTTTATATGGCACGTTGAGCAGTGACAATCAGAATATGTTGATGTTGTTCTTCCAGGCTAAAGTGATGGCGTGTGAGCGCTGTAGGGAAGTGTTCAGCAAAGATGGACCCCTGCAGATCCCGGCGGTGAGTCGGGACAACCGGGACACGGACCTGGACGAGGAGAAGGACTCGCTGAAGGCTCAGCTCAGAGAGCTAGAACTGGAGCTGGCGCAAACCAAACTCCAGCTGGTGGAGGCCAAGTGCAAGATCCAGGTCAGACGTCACGGCATATAAAACACCATAGTGCTGGAGATTTACAGATGCTACTCAGCTAATTATCAGCTCATCAGCAGCAGCTCGAAACCAACAACCATTTGTGAAAGTTTACATTTACTAGTATATTCTCTGCTTTTTAAGCTTATATTTTGGTTATATTTTTGGTGTTAAAGGGAAATTTGTGTTTAGCTACTAGTAATTTGCTCTTAAGACTGACTGATATTAGTTTATAGTGAGCATATTTGAAATCAGTGTTTTATGGATGTTTTGTATCCTACTACATTACATTTTAGTGCCACGTTAAAATTATAAGAATACATTCGTAACATTATGAGAATAGTAGTAACTATTTGTACCATTTAGTTTACTCTGCGTTGCTTTGATACTCTGCTTTTCCTTATGACTTCTCAGAATATTCCAATTTTATAATTCTGTAACTATACTCGAAAAATTTAGATTTAGCAAAATTACTATAATTACTATAATTACTATAATTTTACTATAATAAAATTACTATAATCTTGCAGTGTTACGACTTTATTAATTTGTATGTACCTTTTAATGTTACAACTTTGTTAATGTAAATTGATTTAAATTTCATGTTATGACTTTGTTCACATACTTTTGCTTTAATCTCATAATTTTAACGTTTTTGTAATTTTTTACGAAGATCTCATAACGTTATAACTTTGTTCACGTACTTTTGCTTATATCTCATACTTTGGGCTATTATCATCAATTTTACTTAAATCTTGTAATGTTACTTTATTTGTGTATTTCTGCTTTGATCTAAAATGTTTGACTTTATTTGGATTATTGACTTTAACGTCCTAATGTTACAACTTAAATTATGTAATTTTAATTTATATCTCTGAATGTTATGACTTTGTTCACATAATTTTACCTGAAATATCAGTGTTATGATTCTTCACATCTGTTTTAATGGGAAAAAAAATATTTGACTCAATTTTGACTTTAAACTCATGCTACAACTAGATTAACATAATTCTGATTTAAATCTGAAAATGTTGTTCATGAAATTTTAACATTAATTTGTTTTTTAACTTAAATCTCAGAATGCTGTAATTTTGGTAATGTATTTTTGCTTTAATATCATAATTTTGACTTTATTTACACAATTTTTATTTAAATCTCGATAGGTTATGACTGTTCACGTTTGATTTATCAAATTTCTGAATTTGTGAATTTCCACTTAAATCTCATGTTTTGACTTTGTCCACATAATTTAGCTTTAATCGTAATTTTTTACACTATTTGCTTAGATTTTAATTTCCTAATGCTATGACTTTATTCTTATAATGTTATGACTGTGTTCTTATAATTTTGACTTTAATAATTTGTACTTTTCCGAAGCATTACATTTTCCAAGTACTACTATTTTAATCTTGTACTGTTAAGACTTTATTCTCAAAACTTTCTCTATTTTTGTAAATGACCTACTTGTAGTATCTTACCAAACAAGCTTAGCAAACAAACGAGTTATGTTTTAATAATAAGCAGTTTACGGCGATGTCGCAGTTACTTTAATGTTGTTTCTTCATGTACTGCACAGGAGCTGGAGCATCAGAGGGGTGTTTTGATGACTGAGGTCCAAGCTGCCAAAAACTCCTGGTTCATTAAAACACTGGGCTCCCTCAAGAATTCAGCCAGTAACCAGTCACCCTCCTCTCCCAAAGAGGGCCAGTAGGACTCGCCAAGGGCTTAACCAAAGGGTAGCGAAGCGTGACCCTTCCACTTGGCCAATCGGAGTAGAAAACAAGCTCTAATAAACACTACTAACAACACAACATGGCAATGCAGTATTCCCTCACATGGACTAATGAAGGACTTCCACATGCATTTAACAGTCTGTTAGGATATTCTTACCTACTGGACAGTGACAGTACTACAGTGATAATTATTACATTTACCCATATTCATCCAGTTATCCACTTCTGCAATGGATTTTTTCTTTTGTTAGTGAACAGTCAGTTCTAGCATGCAAGCTTTGACCTTTAGCTGACAATTTATAGGTTTTGATTTAGTTTTTTTCTCAGAGGGAATAATGCATTCTGTTAACAATTAAAATAAATCGGGGTTTTTTCTATATAAATAATAAATGTAACAGTTTTGTCATATAAATGTGTATAACTAAATGTTGATTTTTTTATTTTAATCTTGTACAGTTCTGAAAGAGAAGTGTTGCATTATTTTTTACAATTTTGAATATGAATGTGCTCTTTATAAATGTCAAATACCGAAAAGCACAGACAAATTGACCATGTATCACATGACATTCCCTCCGTCCGTTTTTCGCCGATTTAGTTTGCTGTAGAGTGTTTGGAGATCCTGTGAGCAGATCACGTGATTTATCAGACGACGCAGACCTTGACATTGTGGCCACACAAAATTGACCTGCCAAGTCACACATACTGCTTATTTTATGTTATTTAACAGGTATACATGAGCGATTGGGTGACGGACGCCATGCAGAAATCAAGAACGTGTCAAGATGTCTCTTTTGTGTTCTTTTTGATTTTTTAAGGAAAGTAAACCAGGTCGCACAGATGTATCGCTGTGGTCAGTGTGACTTCAAAGCCATACGGAGTCAATCTGCATTTTATTTTTTTCTTCTGCTATTTGTTAGAAAGTCCATATTAATAACTTCCCTTTATGTGTTGTATTTCACAAAGGGGAGTGAAATAATCTGCATGGCTCTTATACACACTAACAAGTCACCATATTGTGAATATGCTTTATTTACACTGATGCCAAACTAATTCTACAAATTAAGAAAGAGATGTCAGTTTAATATGCACTAATAGTGCTGTCCTGTGGCTTTCTACGGATGGTTACAGGTGTAACCTGTATATCGTAATCTACAGGACAGAAGACATTGCTTCTGTGTGTCTGGTTTATTGTTGGTTTATCGGTTTCATTGTTCCAGCCTGCTGATGTCGTCTGTCTAATAACTATCTGACAGTAAATATCTGGTTCTTGATGCCATGTTTGACTAAAAGTCTGATTCATTTGATTCACACCTTTCGTTGTTTCAATAAACAGTAATGGTAATTAATCTGTTGACCTATGTATTATTTCTTTGTTGTTTTGGTAGTTCTGTTATTAACAACTCTGATTCACTTAACCATTCTGCTTGTGTATATATATATTTATTATATTTTGGACTGACTGACTTTATTGTACAGGACAGTACAAGGGTAGAAAGAAAGGGGTCTTTAAATCGGGTCTTGAACTCGGGTGGCCCGAGACGATGCAGCTCCTCTTCAAATTTGACTTTACTCCGTAAAAGTGAATGAATGTAGACATACATATTTTTGTGTAAATAAAATGTAATACTGTTATTTTATATAAACTTTAAATAATATAATATTCCCTGCTCTGTCTACTCATTAAAGATATCCCGATACTTGAACACACATCTTCAGTCGAATTTGGTAACTTAAAGAATGTGAATACGGAAAGTTCGCTTTTCCTACAAACTATTTGTAAAATGTCTATATTACCAAATCACAAGCACGTTAAACGCAGTCCAGTACCTCAGTCAGTCAAATGGTCAAATGTGTAATAGTTATTAGCAGACAGTTAACAGTGCATGTTAACAGTTTCAGTACAAACCTTGTTTCCTGGTCTTCCTCGTCACCCCAGAAATTATTTTTGACTAAAACTGTCATTATTAGGCACCCACTCACCATTACATTATTACATGTTAAAGCTGTTGCTTAATTATTGGCACAATAAATACCTGACACAAGTGACTATTATTGTTACAAATTAACATCAAATTACTTTATTGACCATATCCATATTTTAGGCCCACGTACTTTCTACTACATTCTAGTCTCAACTAAAAAAAAACATACATAACACAAATCTCCTATAGGCCTATATATATATATATATATATATATATATATATAGATATATATATATATATATATACAGTGCTCAGCGTAAATAAGTACACCCCTTTGAAAAGTAACATTTTAAATAATATCTCAATGAACACAAAAACATTTTCCAAATTGTTGACAAGACTAAGTTTTATATAACATCTGTTTAACTTATAACATGAAAGTAAGGTTAATAATATAACTTAGATTACACATTTTCAGTTTTACTCAAATTAGGGTGATGCAAAATGAGTACCCCACTGAAAGTCTCTGGAGCAAAGCTAAATTTTAGACTACAAATGTCTAATTTAACAAGAATTCAACCACAGGTGAGTCTAATTATTCATTACACAGGTGACAGTTGACTATAAAAGGGTGTTACTTAAAGAAAACCCCTTCCCATTTCATGCTGTCAGCAATGGCACCACATGGAAGAGAAATGTCACAAGACCTGAGAAAGAAAATTATTTATTTACACAAGAAAGGTGAAGGCTACAAGAAGATCAGCAAAGCTTTACTTATCAGTCAGAATACTGTAGCAAAAGTGGTACAAACATTTAAAAAAGATGGAACTGTAACCATCTCACAGTGACGTCCAGGTCGTCCACAGAAGTTAACACCTCATCAGGAGCGTCTTCTGATGAGAAGGGTTGAAGAAAATCGACACGCAAGTTCACTGCAGTTATCTAAAGAAGTAGAAAGCCAAACTGGGGTGACTATTTCCTGTGACACAATACGGCGTACACTGCAGAGGAATGGCATGCATGGGTGCCGTCCACGAAAGAAGCCTCTCCTAAAGCCCAGGCACAAAAAAGCCCGCCTAGAGTTTGCCAGGGCCCATGCTGACAAAGATGAAGACTACTGGGACTCTATACTCTGGAGTGATGAGACCAAGATAAATGTTTTTGGAACTGATGGCTTCAAAACTATATGGCGTCGCAAAGGTGACACATTCACAAATGTACTGCTCTATACTGAAAGAGAAGATGCTACCATCACTCCGTGCCCTTGGTCGTTGTGCACTTTTCCAACATGACAATGATCCTAAACACACATCTAAGGCCACTGTTGTATTTCTGAAGAAGAACAGGGTGAAAGTGATTCAGTGGCCAAGTATGTCTCCTGATCTGAACCCAATCGAACACCTATGGGGAATTCTGAAGAGACAAGTTGAGCATCACTCTCCATCCAGCATCCAATCTCTAAAAGAGGTAATTCTTGAAGAATGGAAAAAGATAGATCTGGCAAAATGTCGCCAAATTGTTCATTCCATGCCTAGAAGACTTGGTGCTGTCATTAAAAATCATGGAGGCCATACAAAGTACTAGATTTAGTCATTTTTGTTGTGGGGTGTACTCATTTTTGCATCACCCTAATTTGAGTAAAACTGAAAAATGTGTAATCTAATTTTTATTATTAACCTTACTTTCATGTTATAAGTTAAACAGATGTTATATTAAACTTGGTCTTGTCAACATTTTGGAAATGGTTTTTGTGTTCATTGAGATATTCTTTAAAATTTTACTTTTCAAAGGGGGTGTACTCATTTACGCTGAGCACTGTATATATATATATATATACACATACATATAGCACTTTATATGTTGTCCTCCATTTGACCAACATCATCCAGATAGTCGTCTGCAAAGTTGAGCATCTGCTGTAGAGCGGTGAGAAGCAGGACGTCACAGTTAAGCTCCAGCTCCAGCTCCTGACTGTAGTTCTTCACTGGTAACACACAAGACACCGGCGCACCCAACCGAGAGCTCACCTCCTGCACCTACAGACACAAAACAACATCTCACTCACTCTGAGTCCTGTAGCAACAGACCATGTGATCATCACGCGTCTCACCTTTGACTTGATGTAGGAACTGACATAGAGGCTTTGAAGATTTTCCTCCACTAGAGGACATGCTTCATCTACTTTGGTCATCAAGATGATCTGAGCAATGCCTGAAATTGCACATTTTAAGGTATGTTGTGTGCAACTTTTCAGGTAGATCAATGTACAACCTACTTTATATTAGACACAGGATTGGTGTAAATCTGTTCACTTACCCAGTGAGTTCACTTTTCTGCGTATGGAAGCAAGCTTTTCCTGTAGTTTGTCAGACATGAGGGAGATTTTGGTGGCATCTATCACGTACACCACACAGTGGATCTTCTCCTGTAGAGATGCAGCTCTGGAGGCCTTTTGCTCATGGGGTTGAAACGGTGCTGTGGGGTTAAACTAAATCAAGAGGATTTAGCATGAAACAAACATCATTCATACTTCAACCCTCACTCATTTTGGAGATGAGTGCTCTTACTTTATAGCGGTCTGGTACGTGACCTTGAAGAATGCTGCTGATGTCCTCAATATCCAGTCCTGCACCTGATATCTCCTCGAGTCCCATGGTGTCACACAACACAAATGGCAACGGCTTTCCCTCACGACCATCTTTCACTGGATATGTGCGAAACTACCAACCAACAAGACAATCACATCAAGACCTAAAGTCATCAAGAGATGTTCCTTGAACTCTCCTATAATCTTGAGTCTGTACCTGTGTGGTCAGACTAGTGCCTGCAGATCCTGACATGGCTTTGCTGGAAATGCGGCCCATGAAGATGGAGTTGATGGAGTTGAAGAAACTGGATTTTCCAGCACCTACAGGACCGATCATTAGGATTCGGATCCGACTCACAGATGCCATCAACGGTTTATGATTCCTGATCTTTTTCATGAGCTCGTCTCTTCGTCTACGACACAGATCACATATCTATAGCTGTATATCAAATTACAATAGCAAATGAGCAAAAATAATCAAACCTGAGTAGAAACATACTCAGCTGTCCACAGAACGTTCCTCCATGATTTCTCCTCAGCACTGACTTGAGAGCCTGGCAAATAATAAATGAAATGTTAACAATAAAGATTAAGGTAAATTACTTAAAAAGATTTAAACTTCTTGTACATGACTATATTTGGTTCAAAAACAAATCTGGTGACTGACTTACTTTGCTTCACTTTGTAGACCTCACATTCACTCATTTGAGTGTCATTGCCGTACATTGTTGCCGTATTAAGACTGAATGCATTGCCTCCAGAATTATACACAACTGGTTGGTTGCTGTAGCAAAAGTACAACTGTTGACCAAAGTTGGGCCCTCCACCGTCATCGAGACGTGCATTATAGCCACTATTAATTTTGATGCACACAGGTATCTTGCCCTGAATACTGAACAAAAATGTTTCCTCATCAGTAATATGCTGCCCGCTTTGAGCATAATCTACACTAGTGTATCCACCAAAGATGTAGCCTGAATGGTTGTAGGCTACAAGTAAAGTGGGACCCTGACGGTCACATTTCTGGTGGAAGGCAGAAGCTTGATATCCATGAACTGAAGCTTTGTAGAGAAGAGTCAATTCCACATTCCCCAGTAAGGCACAGAGCTGCTTTCTTTTCTCTTCTGTCAAACTAGAAGTGAGGGACTCCATAGTACCAGCTCTCACTTGTCTTTTATACAACCTTGAATAAAAAGACATACAAATACAAATATAAACCTGAGCTTCATCCACAAACTGTTAACTTTTGTGTCCTATTATTCTTTTTTTAATGCAGTGTTTATGTGCTTTCTGCATTTATCAAGCTCATTTCTGTTGCAGGGAAAAAAATACCAAATCAATATTTTTCTTTCATTTATGAGAAATATAAGGTACTAAATATACAAGACCAACATTTTCTGAAGTTACTTTCTTTAAGTGACCAGTTGTTAAATACTGTCACTTTTCCTCTGTTTGTGACTTGTGTATTTGTTTATGGCTTGTTTAAATCTACAAGGCTCAGTAAAGTTTTATTTTTTGTACTTTTCTTTAAAGCTTGCTTTCATCGTTTCTGTGAACTGCCACATCACATAGTGTTATATGAATTGACAGATCAAAATACATTCATTGTACATCAGAATATCCAAACACTAAACAATAACAAACAATTTGAATATCTGTATGTAATATCTTATACTCTTACAATATGTATATGTAACTTACCTTTCGCAGAGCACTTGCTGTGTGAAAGTAACACTGAAATGCTTCACTTGTTCTCAGAATGTTACACCCAAGACAAACCTGTTCTATCAAGTTCCCTCATTACTGTAAACGGGAATGTTTTTGGCATTAAAACTGATCAACTAATAATGAATTGTCAGGTCTCTAAAACACAATGTATGCTGAGGGAGATGAAAAACTGCTCTAATGGCCTGAACAAACAGAAGTACCTGTTTTTAGTGTGGGAACCGCCCATTGATTCCTCACCTGACTTTGTGTCTGAGCAAACCGGTTCTCCTTGCTCAGACATTAATCATAGTGAACACCAGAGGTCTTCATGTCTGTCACATACTGTATGTGTTTCAGTTGTTTATTGGTTACTGTTTCAACTAAAATGCTAGAATATACATGAAGTAAGCTGTCGGTTGGACAGTATAATATATATATCAACAAAATTTTGACACGCTAAAAGAAAATGCAAAAATACATCATCATCATAGAGACCTCCAGGGTGATGCAGTTCAAGAGCCAAATAACACATTGTCATATTAAATTGCAATCAGCAAGCCATGCAGAATTTATTTTAATAATGTTTACTTTTAAATATAAGGAGTAACTCATTTCAAAATGGATATTTTCCATGGAAAGTTCTTCATTTCTTTTTGAATAATCTGACAGTCCTAATTTGTAATATTGATCTTACAGCATTTTTGCTGTAAAGCCAATAAATAAATGCAATACAAGTAATACACCAATTTTCTAGCTTAAGATACATTATCATCCAGAGATGGAAGCTAAGCCACCTATATCCTATTCAAAGACAATATAACAATCTGGACGCATCTCAGCAAAGCATTTTAACAAACATTGTCCTCCATTTGACCAACATCATCCAGATAGTCGTCTGCAAAGTTGAGCATCTGCTGTAGAGCGGTGAGAAGCAGGACGTCACAGTTGAGATCCAGCTCCAGCTCCTGACTGTAGTTCTTCACTGGTAACACACAAGACACCGGCACACCCAACCGAGAGCTCACCTCCTGCACCTACAGACACAAAACAACATCTCACTCACTCTGAGTCCTGTAGCAACAGACCATGTGATCATCACCGCGTCTCACCTTTGACTTGATGTAGGAACTGACATAGAGGCTTTGAAGATTTCCCTCCACTAGAGGACATGCTTCATCTACTTTGGTCATCAAGATGATCTGAGCAATGCCTGAAATTGCACATTTTAAGGTATGTTGTGTGCAACTTTTCAGGTAGATCAATGTACAACCTACTTTATATTAGACACAGGATTGGTGTAAATCTGTTCACTTACCCAGTGAGTTTACTTTTCTGCGTATGGAAGCAAGCTTTTCCTGTAGTTTGTCAGACATGAGGGAGATTTTGGTGGCATCTATCACGTACACCACACAGTGGATCTTCTCCTGTAGAGATGCAGCTCTGGAGGCCTTTTGCTCATGGGGTTGAAACGGTGCTGTGGGGTTAAACTAAATCAAGAGGATTTAGCATGAAACAAACATCATTCATGCTTCAACCTTCATTCATTTTTTAGATGAGTGCTCTTACTTTATAGCGGTCTGGTACGTGACCTTGAAGAATGCTGCTGATGTCCTCAATATCCAGTCCTGCACCTGATATCTCCTCGAGTCCCATGGTGTCACACAACACAAATGACAACGGCTTTCCCTCACGACCATCTTTCACTGGATATGTGCGAAACTACCAACCAACAAGACAATCACATCTAGACCTAAAGTCATCAAGAGATGTTCCTTGAACTCTCCTATAATCTTGAGTCTGTACCTGTGTGGTCAGACTAGTGCCTGCAGATCCTGACATGGCTTTGCTGGAAATGCGGCCCATGAAGATGGAGTTGATGGAGTTGAAGAAACTGGATTTTCCAGCACCTACAGGACCGATCATTAGGATTCGGATCCGACTCACAGATGCCATCAACGGTTTATGATTCCTGATCTTTTTCATGAGCTCGTCTCTTCGTCTACGACACAGATCACATATCTATAGCTGTATATCAAATTACAATAGCAAATGAGCAAAAATAATCAAACCTGAGTAGAAACATACTCAGCTGTCCACAGAACGTTCCTCCATGATTTCTCCTCAGCGCTGACTTGAGAGCCTGGCAAATAATAAATTAAATGTTAACAATAAAGATTAACGTAAATTACTTAAAAAGATTTAAACTTCTTGTACATGACTATATTTGGTTCAAAAACAAATCTGGTGACTGACTTACTTTGCTCCACTTTGTAGACCTCACATTCACTCATTTGAGTGTCGTTGCCGTACATTGTTGCCGTATTAAGACTGAATGCATTGACTCCAAAATTATACACAACTGGTTGGTTGCTGTAGCAAAAGTACAACTGTTGACCAAAGTTGGGCCCTCCACCGTCATCGAGAGACGTGCATTATAGCCACTATTAATTTTGATGCACACAGGTATCTTGCCCTGAATACTGAACAAAAATGTATCCTCATCAGTAATATGCTGCCCGCTTTGAGAATAATCTACACTAGTGTATCCACCAAAGATGTAGCCTGAATGGTTGTAGGCTACAAGTAAAGTGGGACCCTGACGGTCACATTTCTGGTGGAAGGCAGAAGCTTGATATCCATGAACTGAAGCTTTGTAGAGAAGAGTCAGTTCCACATTCCCCAGTAAGGCGCAGAGCTGCTTTCTTTTCTCTTCTGTCAAACTAGAAGTGAGAGGAGCGTTGTGAGTGGTGGATGCCCCGAAAGATGAATACATCTAAAAAAAGAAAAATTAGTTGTCATTTGAATTCTGTAACAGACACGCATACATAGATAAGAGCCGTCAATGACTTGTTTTCTGAAAGCCCTGAAATAACTGAAACTGATCATCCGGAATCGAAACTGAAATTAAAGCAAAATCTACTCGAATTATAGTCCATTATAGTCTTATTTATTGTATAAATATTGCATATTTGAGCTTTTTTATTTACTTTTATAAATTGAATAACGACTGCCTATCTTACCTTTGCCTTTCGCATTCCTCTTTCTCTGAAGAAATGATGAAACTGATCTATATGAAACGCTGCTTTTGTTGCTATCTTGCATCCACAGCTGAACGCTGTTCCTCTCTTCCCTCTAATCATACGACACAGCCTCGTAATCGAAACTCTTTGCTCAAGGCGATAATATTTTATGTTGTAGCTGTTTGAAACTTATCTTTGACCTGTTCACGTTATATATAGATGAATAGTTATAGTAACGAGGAAATCAAAATGAATAGGCTATACTGTACACCCAGTGGTGGACAAAGTACACAGATCAAGTACTTGAGTAAAAGTACAGATACGTATAATAAAATATTACTCCAGTAAAAGTAAAAGTACTGCTTTTCAATTTTACTCAGTGAAAGTACAAAAGTACTCAATTTTTATGTACTTAAGTAAAAAGTACTGATTGACAGATTTATTTTGCAATTTTATATAGACTACTTTATTTAATTTTATATTAGCACATATTTTTATAATCTTACTGCCCAAAATACCTGGGTTTTTCCCAAAATAACCACTATAGAGTCAAGATATATATTTTGTTGCTATGGACTACATTGATGAGAGTGATGTAGTAGTTCACTGTGAAGCTTACACTGCCATGTACCTGAGAGAAAACAGATTTCACCATCTAACTTTCACCAGTAAGAAAAAAGTGTTTTAGAACTTGTTGTTTTGCAGAACGTCAGTTATATATGACATGAGAATTAGGCCTGAAATTAGGAGGAACATTTTAAGGAAAATCTAATTATATTTTCATAATGATAAAAATAATAAAAACACCCCTGGCCAAATGCCCCCAGAGGGCATCATCACTTCCCACTCTGATAATTACTGTAGTTACTATGTTCTGAACATCACATCCTTTCTTTTTCCCTCAGATGGAATCTATCTAGGTGGCTGAATAAAGATATTTGGATTTTATATCTAAAAATGTCCTCAACTTAGCACCAGCAAGCTTGTTAGTGTTGGACTTCAAACGTCCTGCGTGATCAAAAATTGAAGGAAGGCGAAATATAAAAAGTATTGAAATTTATTGATCAGAACAGCGCGCTGGGTTGTTCTCAGACCCAAGTCTCAGAAAGAACCAACCCAGAAACACATTTTTACAAAATATTTATATTATGTCTCGGCGTGTATCATCTTCTCATAGGTCGAGGGGTTCCTCCCTTGGTCCCTCCAATCAGCTCTCACTTCTTTGTTCTTTGTTCTTATGCAGATATGCCTGAAGCTCTAACTGCCTTGCAGCTGCTTCCCCTTTTTCTGCACTCAAGGCCATTCACACCCACACACACACATTCCTCAGAAAGTACACTTAAAATCAGCCCATAGTTTCAACATTCCAGCAAGCACCATCCAATAAACCCTCCAATAAAATCTTAACAAAAGAATCCCATATAATAATTGATTACATATCAACGAATTGATCTCACTCATAAACAGATTAATAACAGTGAACAGTAATTGATTAACATGAATGATGAATGTAAATTATTAACATTTTTTACAGACTTTTATATCCCACAATCCCTCTCTTGACCTCTGAAAGAGGTCACACATTATTTTCCTCATTATCATTCTCCTCATCATGGTGGTATCCTGGTAAACAGGCGTCTGTCACCACAGTAGTAATAGAGGCCCGCTCTTGCCCACGGCCCTATTTTTGTTCCATTGTCATTTATTATGACATTACACCACTCTTCATTAATGCGTCCGTAATTAATCGATGAACTAGACGGTGTGAAATTAAAACATGTGAAATTATCCTGTCTAGGTACGAATGGGCCTGTCCTAGTATCATTTGAAATTGGGGAAATATAGATGCTAATGTGGTACAATTGGTTGATCCCACTTCCCTTGTTAGTGATAACATACAGTTATATCCCCATGTATCATTTGGATGCAGGGGAGCTGGTTCAATGTGAAGTCTAGGCCTGGCACCTGCACATGCTACACAGTCATCTATTTTTTGTTCTTTGGCAGTGTTAATCAACCATTCTAACCACAAATTAGTCTCTCCATAGCCTGTTGCCTTCTCTATTATGTCCTCTGGGGTTAGTTTAGTATAATCTACACCTACGTGTTTATCTACCATTGATATAACTGATACATTCTTAGTTTCTGTGATATTTGGTTGAGGTTTAGGAACTACATTTATTTTGATCAATCCCATAGAATCCTTTCCATTCTGATCCACCCCTAAGGTAATATACATGGTTACTCTGTCTTTCTTGCCTGGGAATAACTCACTAGCATGTTTACAGCCACAGGCTGTATCCGTACCCGTATTATCACACAGATATACATCATACCCTCTCCACGAACTATTCAGGCTCCGACAATTAATAACTGAGCATAAATCAAAAGTGAAAGAGGAAGTTGATCCATTTGTATACTCTAATTCTATACCTCTGTAATATTGCACACATGCATCCTCCTTCTGTGCTCTTTTATGTCTGATTGTGGTTGAATTTTGTTGTGATTTTTCTACACCCAAGATTATGCCCACGATTATGAGAGAAATGATGAGGAGGAAACCCATACACGGCCAATCTTCCCACAGCCCTCTTCTCAGCATTTGCCTTAAACACAACATAATTATCAATAAAGGAAAAGAAACAGTATTAGCAGATGCTTGTTAGCAAAGACTTTGAAACACTTAAAAGCACTTATTGACAAAACAATCACACATTATAATCACACATTATATTTTCAACACACACTTGTCATGTAGTTATCTAGCACACACACACCTATCCCCTATCCTTCACTTTACGGTGTATATATGGTTATGACAATATCGATACCTGTAAAAACTTCTCCCAAAATGTTCTGGACTCTTTGGAAGTCAAGTTTATCCAAGCCACACCCCAGCCGGGGTACAGAGACGCGTTTCACTTTATGTTCTACACACCAATCTCTCATATGTTTCAGACTGTTGGTGAAATCTTCGTATGTGGGGAGATCAGTACACTTTCTTTTTGTGATTAAATGAAAGATTGTTCTACCATCCTCCTCATGTGTGACTGCACACTGACCAGGTTTTTTATTTTGCTGTCTCACTTTCTCCACACCATACTTATCTTTAAATGTTACTGCAATGCCTGCTCCATATGCACAATCTGCACTTACACAGTGAGCCAGAGGTTCTAATTGTGGGCTTGAAAAAAGATCACCTTTCCTTCGTTGGATGTCTGGTAGTTGATATTGTATCAGGTGTGTCTGTGTATCCTCACCCTCACCCTCAGTCTCCCTCTCTTGGACCTGAGTCCTCAGGTCCACAGCAGTTTGCGCCAAAGACCTACTGGGGGGATCACATGCAGCACAAGCAGATAAATGATACCACGTGTCACCTTTCCCTGCCAGGCGAACACAATGTGAGGTCCTCGAGGTGACTTTCAGGGGCCCAGACCACCTAGCTTCGTTCCACTTCCTGCGAAACTTCTTCAGTCTGACCCACTCGGTTGGCGGAGGAATCGGTTCTGGTTAATTGTCTACAGTGACCTGCTGGGAAAATTGTTTAATCAGAGCAGTTAGTTTGTCAAAATAAACACAGTGTGACAATGGTGTGATCTGGTCAGGTCTCAATGGCGTTGAAGGTCCAGGAAAAGAACGACCTGTAAGCAACTCAAAAGGTGTAAAGCCAGAAATCCTGTTAACAGAGGAACGTACAGACATTAATACCAATGGAAGGGCAGATAACCACGTCAATTTGGTCTGTGCACAGATTTTAGCCAATTTCATTTTCAACGTAAGATTCATACGTTCGACCTTATTAAAAATCCCTGGTGTCAAGATAAAGCCTTGTGGCAATCTGTTATAAGAGTACTGGCGGCCTCTGTAGGTGAATGCCAAACATGACTTACATTCTTCAGACAATGGTATGCAGAAAAATGCATTTGCCAGATCAATGCATGTAAACCACTGGTGAGCTGGGGTTAAATTTGAGATTGTGATATATGGGTTGGGGACAGCCAGTGTGGGTGTCACCACCATACTGTTGATTCGTCTTAAATCGTGCACTAATCTGTATTTATTAGTGGCTGGTTTTGTACAGGAAAATGGGAGTGTTCCATGGAGATTTCCACGGGTGATAACTCCCTCTCTAGGAGCCCTTGAACAGTTGATGCAATACCCTCATCTGCCTCTGGTTTGTTATGGTACTGTGGTACCCAAATCGGTTCGTTAGAGGATAAGTCAAAAGTCACGGGTGCAATGTTGCATAAACCAACGTCTGTTGGCCCTTGTGACCACAAGTCAGATGGCTGTACTGCAATCAACTGCTCTGCCCCTGGTCCATCTGTCTGCTCTCTTCCATGACATCTTAAAATTTGTTTGTGTGTGAGTACCCCCATATCTTCAGTCTGTCCTGTTATCCAATAAGATTTGGCTGTTGGGGAATACAATACCATATTGATGTCAGTGGGCTCCCAATCGGCAACAGCCTTTAACCTCTTAGTCATACCTCCTAACTCTCTAGCTTCATGGCCTGGGTGTAATGCCATAGAGATGTGTGGGGCGGCTGTGTCTGTCATTTCATACCATTTTAGCTGTTCTGAGGTCAAAACGATGGGGGCTACAACTCCTTCTTTTCCTATAAATATGCCATCTCCTGTGAGACGCCATCTATCCCCTTCTATGCTGTTAAACATTTCTTGGTACATAACCGTGTCATTTCTGTCATAGAACAATGTACAGTGTAGTGGGTCTATGGGTGGTAAGTAAACATCTATGTCCATTATCCATGGCCTGTGATTGTTGTATAAAGTCACTACACTCATCAGTGATGGAGAAATATCTAATTCTACCCAATAAATGTCAGCTGCCTCCTTTAATGGCCCTCCTAGTAAAACACTCTGTCTGCAACCTGTTGGAGCAGTCTGTGAGCAATCAACCTGTGTGCCATCTGGAAAAGTCACTATTACCCCTTGTGGTGAACATAAAATACTGGCTCCCAATTTGATAAGCAGATCTCTTCCCAGCAGAGGTACAGGAGCGTTAGAGGAGTACAAATGAGTGTGGTAAGCTCTGATTCACAACCTGGACGGTTAATTGTTTTGTCATTGGCCAATGTTCTAACCCACCAGAGAAACCCATGACTCCCACTGTTTTATCACTTAGATCTTTATCTGTGATTGTGCCTCTTGTTACAGTGGAGTATGTGGCTCCAGTATCCACCAGAGCCCTTAGTGGTTTGTTGTCAACCACTATTTCCATGAGGGGTTCAGCCATTCCCCTCATGTAGTCCTCTGTGGGCCCCTTCAACAATCCCAGCGTCTCCCTCCGGGCCCCATGTTGGGTGCATAGGCGCCTGTAGGTTGGCTGGAGGACGGGTGTTGTTGCCCCGGTATCGTGAGGCATGTGGCCACGACCACCAGGTCCACCTCTGAGAGGACCCCATCCCCCTGCAGGTGGCCCTGTGAATTGGCCGCCCCCTTGCTGTGAAGGGCATTCCCTTTGCCAATGATCATTGCCACCACACAAAAAACATCCTCCTCTTTGTGGTTCCCCACCTCTGCCTCGTCTGCCTCTAAATCCCATGTTTCCACCCCTCTGTCCTCTATTTCCTCCCCAATTACCCCTCTGTGACCATCCCTGGTCATACCCAAAATATGGGGGTACAGGTGAAGGGTGAGTTGGCTCATTCACAGACTGCTGAGACATTTGCTTGGTTTTCTTCGGGCCACTGGCTCTAGCCAAGTCTAATTGTAGTTTTAATAGTTGATTTTTTGTCTTTTCTAGCTCCTTCTCTTCTTTGTGCAGTTTATCAACTGTCCTATCAATGTGAAATATTAAGTGTCTTTCCCATACCTCATTGGTTGCTACCGGTATATCGGGGTTACCTTCCATGGCCTGTTTTACACCATTGGGGGCCCCTGACATCACTGCTGATCTGAAAATGTCACGTGTTATGGGGTTATTTAAACTGTTTTGCTCAACCATTTGTTCCCATTCTGCAGCACATCTGAAATAATAACCTGATCCAGTCTCACCGGGTTTGATGCGAAATTTAATATTCTTTTTGTTTCATTGTTTTTATTCTCTCTTTCTTGTTTTTCCAATTTTATTAATTTAATTCCATTTAGTTTGAACAAGGTTAATACCCCTAATTCTTGTTCTCTTTTTTCATTTCTCTTTTTGGAGGTGTCAGTGGTCTTGTAATTTTTAATCAAGACTTCCATTTCTTTACACATAGTCACATTAAATGTTCCTCCTGCCGGCCACTTTGTAACCAAGTACTAATTTTAAAATAAAAACAGAAAATAAATATGTTTAGCTAGTTGCTAAAAACTAATAGAAATGACAAAACACAATATTACTTAAACTGTAACTAAACTTAAACAAATATAAATACAACAATATATTTTATTTTATCTAGTTACCAAAAACACAAAAAAAAAAAAAAAAATGACTAAAAGTTCTCTCTGCCCACTTTACTGAGAGCTCCCCTATTATTTCATTACAGGCTGGATTTCTAGCTGCCAAGAACTCTACTGGAGTTTGACATCTTTGAAAGCCAGATTTATTAACCTGTTTAATATAATGAATTATTAATTGTATTATTATTATTATTATTATTATTGTTTCCTTCAGTGATTTACCTCTCTAATCCCAGCCCTTTAATTACTTGTTAATCTTCACCAGGCTCATCAGACGAGGATCACTAAAAGCATCCGACCCCTGATTTCCACCTGGATTTTTGCTGGGCGGAGGACTTATCACTTATTATAGAATTTGGTTAGACTTTCTCAAATATTTTAAAATAATACCAATGTGTTTTCTAGTTAATAATTAATCTTTCTCATTGCTCCATTCATTTGGATTATCATAATATTCATCAACTTTATATATTTTACTCTGCTTTGGATGAGATTTTTCATCCTTTTCTCTCCCTCTCCCCTTTGAACTTCACTGCCAGCAGTGTTTACACACATTCGCCCCTCCTTTCTCTCTCTCTGTCTCACACACACTGGGCCCCTCCTTTCTCTCTCTCTGTCTCACACACACTGGGCCCCTCCTTTCTCTCTCTCTGTCTCTCACACACACACAGATCAAAAGAGAAAAACACCAACAGGTCTCATTCTCTTTCTGGGAATGAAAAATCAATCAGTTTTTATCTTTTTCTTTATCAATAATTCAGTTTAACAATTTGGATCACAATGTCAGCAACTTGGATGATGGCCAAATAGCCAACAAAGCCAATTTCATGGTATATTTTT
The DNA here is from genome assembly GCA_027564155.1 of Gymnocypris eckloni scoliostomus. Taxonomy (NCBI): domain Eukaryota; kingdom Metazoa; phylum Chordata; class Actinopteri; order Cypriniformes; family Cyprinidae; genus Gymnocypris; species Gymnocypris eckloni. The sequence continues at coordinate 39,917,586 of CM050418.1, forward strand.
AGTTTTTTCAACTCTTGGTGCTTATGCCACCGACATTTTATCGGGATTATCCCACCCGTTTTCAATACATATCTGACTCCATTTATTTTCCCAAATTTTCTTCTCTTTTTTTGTGATTTTTAGGCTCCGATTGAGCCAGTAACATATCTACTACGTTATCCCACTGCGTTGTAATTGGGGGACACCCGTACTCCTCACATTCTCTCTCAAATTCGGACATTTTCCTGATATCAATCAACACTCACAATACTATTAACACGTATATTTTAAACCTCATTCAACATAAAACAATAATCAGGCAATGTTTAATACATTCAGACCACACACAACAAAGAATAGGACAGTAATACACAACAATTTGCAAAATGCTGAAGGACTTTAACCAACAGTCTTACTGTGAATTCTCTTACGTCAGAGTGAATGGACTTTAACCACTCAGTTGACTACCTGAACCCTTATTACGGTTGTCAGAGTGAGGACTTTCACCACTCAGTTGACTACCTGAACCTTTATTACGGTTGTCAGAGTGAGGGACTTTCACCACTCAGTTGACTACCTGAACCTTTATTACGGTTGTCAGAGTGAGGGACTTTCACCACTCAGTTGACTACCTGAACCTTTATTACGGTTGTCAGAGTGAGGGACTTTCACCACTCAGTTGACTACCTGAACCTTTATTACGGTTGTCAGAGTGAGGGACTTTCACCACTCAGTTGACTACCTGAAATACTGGGCGGACTTTAACCCCTCAGTTTTCCCCAATGTCTGTTACAGCCACAACTCTCAGTTGCTACCTGACAAATCTTTCTGATCAACAGATATCAATATTTTACTAATAAATGGAACGGAATACAATTCAAATTCAACACAAGAAATTTAGAATATCCAATTTGCAGAAGTTTGATTTAACAGGTTTCTGCTTACCTTATTTTAATCGGTCGACCGTGTGTTGAACCCGAGTTCGTTCCGTCCCGGAACCTCGGCCCTTGCCGGATCTCTTATGATTAATGCCTTTTTCCTCAATCACGTCGGGGTCACCAATTGTTGGACTTCAAACGTCCTGCGTGATCAAAAATTGAAGGAAGGCGAAATATAAAAAGTATTGAAATTTATTGATCAGAACAGCGCGCTGGGTTGTTCTCAGACCCAAGTCTCAGAAAGAACCAACCCAGAAACACATTTTTACAAAATATTTATATTATGTCTCGGCGTGTATCATCTTCTCATAGGTCGAGGGGTTCCTCCCTTGGTCCCTCCAATCAGCTCTCACTTCTTTGTTCTTTGTTCTTATGCAGATATGCCTGAAGCTCTAACTGCCTTGCAGCTGCTTCCCCTTTTTCTGCACTCAAGGCCATTCACACCCACACACACACATTCCTCAGAAAGTACACTTAAAATCAGCCCATAGTTTCAACATTCCAGCAAGCACCATCCAATAAACCCTCCAATAAAATCTTAACAAAAGAATCCCATATAATAATTGATTACATATCAACGAATTGATCTCACTCATAAACAGATTAATAACAGCGAACAGTAATTGATTAACATGAATGATGAATGTAAATGATTAACATTTTTTACAGACTTTTATATCCCACATTAGCTAGACAGTTAGCATCAGCTAACAATAATTACTTAGTTTCAGTATGGTTATGAATAAACATTCATATCTGTCTACTCGGCTAGTTGATCTGAACAATATAAAAATGTATACTGTTGATAAACAATATAAAAACAGACGTCACATAGGTCTAAATGCGTAGCATTTTAATAAAACTGCTAACGTTACAACAGCAGGGAATATGAACGTGCATGAGTTATTTTATTTAATCGGTGTTATTTTAATGGTTTTTTTTTTGGACCTAAAACATAACGTTAGAGACACTGATGTTGATCTGTCTGCATTCAAGCATTTCAGTGGGCTTAAATAGATCACCCTTTACAGCAGATTTAGTTCACAAACAACTGACAGTTTTGACCTAAATATTATTTTCAGTTACAATAATTAATCCTAAAATTCGACATTAGTAACGTACTTTTCACAGCATCAGTAGCGCGTGCTCACAAGATCTCCCGGTTCTTTACTTGTGAGTTCAGTTCACTGGAGAAGACTCGCTCTAAACGGATCATTTGAATCAGTGAGTTTTCGACTCGAGAACAGCTGCAATCGGATCATTGCAGTTCGTGAATTAATCGTTTGTTGCGATTTGCGAACCGATTGAACAGGTTCATTGAAAAGAATCAGTTTGTTCATGAATCATACACCGCTTCTGCGTCTCGGAGCACGTGATGTATTGTAAGGAGTAACGATATGTTTTATGAAATGCAGTGAAGTAAAAAGTACGATCTTATGCTTTGGAATGTAGTGAAGTAAAAGTAAAAGTTACTCAAAATAAAACTACTCCAGTAAAGTACAGATACTTGAAAAATGTACTTAAGTACAGTAACGAAGTAACTTAGTTGTACTTCGTTACTGACCACCACTGTGTACACCTAAAATAACTGGACGCGGATGACACCAGATAGAATCGCACATTTAATTTAGCAGATTTTCACCGATCTTGGGAGATATCGACTCTTTCGTTTATTTTATATTTTGTGAATTATTTTTGTAACTGAAACTGCAGCGTCACTAGACCGCTTTTACTGGGGCACGTGCAAAAAAACTGGTCTATATGCTATTTAGTAACCTAATTCACGTGAGAAGAGGCAATTCCTCCATCGCGATATGATTGGATATGATCGGTTATGACTGAATGTGATTGGCTCATGCGATTAATCCCGCCTCTTGTTTTCGTGCGAGCTCTCGGCCTGAATGAAGAAAATGATGGCATTATTGACTATTTATTAAGTAAACAACTCACCCGCTTGGATATAACTGCTATGTGTCTCATCAAATTAAAACGTGTCTGTGACAGTGTTTACATGGATTTAATGACGATGACTCGAATAAGTTGACTATTAAAAGTATATCTGAACATCAGTTCACTATTAAAAAACGGAGTGCCTATTACACTAAGTCCAAATAGTTGGTATAAGCCATGGGCGTAACCACCATATACTTTGGAGAAAATACCAATCTGCCCCAATAATAGGCCTATTATATTGTAATATGTGACATATGATATGCCCTCCTTTTATGAACCCTGGTTGTAGCCTAGTGGATCTGTTGTTATTTCCGATTTACTTTCAATTTAGGAAAAACAAGGAAACAAAACTGTGTCCCCCTCGATTGTACACTTGGTTGAGCCCGTAAACGCCGCTCATGCATCATTTGAAAACCGCTCAGTCCGACTGTCACTGGTGCTTAAATGAAATGAAGGTAGGAGCTAAAAGAAAGAAGCAGGACGAACAGGTGGACATTCGCCTTTTTAAAGTAGTATAGTGAAATAAGTAGTATAAATAGCAGACAATCCTGCTATTTTAACAGTGTAAATATAATCTATAGTTATTTGCACTTAGTGTAAATAATCGCTAAGAAAATACTTCTATTTTCACTTAATGTTAGCGACTAACTAAGATTAATAAATGCTGTAGACGTATTGTTTATTCTTTGTTCATGTTTACTAACTAATGAAGTCTTTCCAAAATATTGTTCAATTGTTACTGCATTTCCTTATTATTTTGGAATAAATAAAAAATGCACAAAACACTATGAAATGTATAATTATTATTGAAAATAATGTTAATAAAAAAAGTTTGTACCAGGGACATGAATTTATATATATATATATATATATATATATATATATATATATATATATATATATACTGTATATAACTGCCTCCTCATTTTAAAACACCACCACACACCACTGGTGCTATTATATGCAGTACAATTTAATGCTCAAAAAATGAACCAACCTTGTTTTGACTTGGCTGAGAAACCGGGCAATGCCTTTGTTTTCTTTATTAAATATGCTCTTTATTTTAGTTGCGGCCATAAAATGACTAGTTTCTTGAAATGCTGTAATTGTAAATTCTTGAAAATATGTAATTAACTCAATTAAATTTAAGATTATTTGTAGAGCGCTTTTTACATTACAATCGTTGCAAAGCAACTTCACAGGAAATTAAGTTTCTAAAATAGATTTATATTGTAGAAACTCAATATAATTTACATATGGCTAAATTTGGTTAATTCAGTATAATCGCTGATGGTTGGCTTCCTCTGAGGTCCTCCGAGGTGTTGTCATCGTCTCTTCTCAGGTGTTCGGTCATCTCAGATTATTTCAGGGTTGGATCCAGACTGAAGCTTGTGTAATTCATGGATGTTAATCCCGTGGCAGAAACAGATAAACAAAAAAAGACAATTAGCGTAGCTCTTGTTCCATCCAGGAACAACGCTGGATGAAATTATCAGTTCAACCCAAGCAAAAGAATAATAATGTGCATTTGTTCAGATAGATTGTGAGATGCATTATATGAATGCTTGGCTAAAGAGATGTGTCTTTAATCTAGATTTAAACAGAGAGAGTGTGTCTGAACCCCGAACGTTATCAGGAAGGCTATTCCAGAGTTTGGGGGCTAAATATGAAAAAGTTCTACCTCCTTTAGTGGACTTTGCAATCCTAGGTACTACCAAGAGTCCAGAGTTTTGTGACCTTAGGGAGCGAGTTGGATTGTAGCGTGATAGAAGACTAGTTAGGTACGCAAAAGCTAAATCATTTAGGGCCTTATAGGCAAGTAATAATATTTTGTAACTGATACGGAACTTAATAGGTAGCCAGTGCAGAGACTGTAAAATTGGAATAATATGATCATATTTTCTTGACCTGGTAAGGACTCTAGCCGCAGCATTTTGTACTATCTGTAGCTTGTTTATTGAAGATGCAGGACAACCACCTAGCAGTGCAATAGTCCAGTCTAGAGGTCATGAATGCATGAACTAGCTTTTCTGCATCAGAAACACTTAACATGTTCCGTAGCTTGGAAATGTTTCTAAGATGGAAGAATGCTGTTTTTGTAACATTGGAAATATGATTGTCAAAAGATAGGTTTAGTAAAACAAGGGAAAAGAATTAGTAAATAGTGAGAAGGATTTAGTAAGCGAGGGAACAAATTAGTAAATCAAGAGCACGACATAATAAACCGAGGGAACAAATTATTAAATTCTGAGCATGATTTCCTACTTTTTCCCAGCATATCATGTGTTGGGCTCCGTATATCACAAAAATAAACAATACAAATAAAATAAAAATTACTAAAACTAACTAACTTAAAATATACAAAACTAATAAAACCTATAATAATATCTCACTGATAATAATGTAACACTGCTTCAGAGTCTTATATCTTTTTTGAGTTTTTATTGTGATGAATAGAGTATAATGAGGTCTGAAATTACATTTGTGAAAGTTTACATTTACTAGTATATTCTCTGCTTTTTAAGCTTATATTTTGGTCAGTGTCAAAGGGAAATTTGTGATTAGCTACTAGTAATTTGCTCTTAAGACTGACTGATATTAGTTTATAGTGAGCATGTTTGAAATCAGTGTTTTATGGATGTTTTGTATCCTACTACATTACATTTTAGTGCCACATTAAAATTATAAGAATACATTCGTAACATTATGAGAATAGATGTAACTATTTGTACCATTTAGTTTACTCTGCGTTGCTTTGATACTCTGCTTTTCCTTATGACTTCTCAGAATATTACAATTTTATAATTCTGTAACTATACTCGAAAAATTTAGATTTAGCAAAATTACTCCTATAATCTTGCGGTGTTATGACTTTATTCATTTTTATTTACCTTGTAATTGTCATGATCCGGTTCATGATCTTACGCCCACTCACCACCAGAGGTTACTCGCTCACCACATGAACTCTTGCACTACACTCACTGCTGCACTCCACCTCAGACTACAATTCCCATCACCCATTGCACTAATGACACACAGCTGATTGCACTGAACACACTGCTGATTACCCTGACACACACAGCTGATTGCACTGATCACACAGCTTACATAAGCCATGGACTTCCTCTCTGTCATTGCCGAGTTTTGTTGAGCGTTTAGCATCCCCCAGATGTTACCCACATACCAAGCCATTCCGTATTTTGTTATAGTTTCTGTCCAGTCCTTCTATGTTGCCTTGTTGTCTGGTTCCTGACCTTCTGCTTGTGACCTGATTATCTCTCTGCCTTGCCCTCTGGATATTGTTCGCCGATCGTAGACCCCGCCCGTTTACTTGATTACTCTCCTGCCTTGCCCTCTATATACCTGTTTGCCATTTGCTTGACCCTGCCTGTGTTTTCACCATGTCTTCTAATAAAACCCTGTATATGGATCCGCACGCCTCTCGTCTAGTCGGTCCCATTACAGTAATATTACAACTTTGTTAATGTAAATTGATTTAAATTTCACGTTATGACTTTGTTCACATACTTTTGCTTTAATCTCATAATTTTAACGTTTTTGTAATTTTTTTACGTAGATCTCATGTTATAACTTTGTTCACGTACTTTTGCTTATATCTCATACTTTGGGCTATTATCATCAATTTTACTTAAATCTTGTAATGTTACTTTATTTGTGTTTTTCTGCTTTGATCTAAAATGTTTGACTTTATTTGGATTATTGACTTTAACATCCTAATGTTACAACTTAAATTATGTAATTTTAACTTGTATCTCTGAATGTTATGACTTTGTTCACATAATTTTACCTGAAATATCAGTGTTATGATTCTTCACATCTGCTTTAATGGCAAAATGTTTACTTTACTAAATTTTGACTTTAAACTCAAATACATGCTACAACTAGATTAACATAATTCTGATTTAAATCTCAAAATGTTGTTCATGAAGTTTTAACATTATTTTGTTTTTTTAACTTAATTCTCTGAATGCTGTAATTTCATAATTTTGACTTTATTTACACTATTTTTATTTAAATCTTGATAGGTTATGACTGTTCACGTTTGATTTATCAAATTTCTGAATTTGTGAATTTTGACTTAAATCTCATGTTTTGACTTTGTCCACATAATTTAGCTTTAATCGTAATTTTTTACACTATTTGCTTAGATTTTAATTTCCTAATGCTATGACTTTATTCTTATAATGTTATGACTGTGTTCTTATAATTTTGACTTTAATAATTTGTACTTTTCCGAAGCATTACATTTTCCAAGTACTACTATTTTAATTTTGTACTGTTAAGACTTTATTCTCAAAACTTTGACTCTATTTTTGTAAATGACCTACTTGTAGTATCTTACCAAACAAGCTTAGCAAACAAACGAGTTATGTTTTAATAATAAGCAGTTTACGGCGATGTCGCAGTTACTTTAATGTTGTTTCTTCATGTACTGCACAGGAGCTGGAGCATCAGAGGGGTGTTTTGATGACTGAGGTCCAAGCTGCCAAAAACTCCTGGTTCATTAAAACACTGGGCTCCCTCAAGAATTCAGCCAGTAACCAGTCACCCTCCTCTCCCAAAGAGGGCCAGTAGGACTCGCCAAGGGCTTAACCAAAGGGTAGCGAAGCGTGACCCTTCCACTTGGCCAATCGGAGTAGAAAACAAACTCTAATAAACTACTAACAACACAACATGGCAATGCAGTATTCCCTCACATGGACTAATGAAGGACTTCCACATGCATTTAACAGTCTGTTAGGATATTCTTACCTACTGGACAGTGACAGTACTACAGTGATAATTATTACATTTACCCATATTCATCCAGTTATCCACTTCTGCAATGGATTTTTATTTTGTTAGTAAACAGTCAGTTCTAGCATGCAAGCTTTGACCTTTAGCTGACAATTTATAGGTTTTGATTTAGTTTTTCTCAGAGGGAATAATGCATTCTGTTAACAATTAAAATAAATCGGGGTTTTTCTATATAAATAATAAATGTAACAGTTTTGTCATATAAATGTGTATAACTAAATGTTGATTTTTTTATTTTAATCTTGTACAGTTCTGAAAGAGAAGTGTTGCATTATTTTTTACAATTTTGAATATGAATGTGCTCTTTATAAATGTCAAATACCGAAAAGCACAGACAAATTGACCATGTATCACATGACATTCCCTCCGTCCGTTTTTCAACGTTTTAGTTTGCTGTAGAGTGTTTGGAGATCCTGTGAGCAGATCACGTGATTTATCAGACGATGCAGACCTTGACATTGTGGCCACACAAAATTGACCTGCCAAGTCACACATACTGCTTATTTTATGTTATTTAACAGGTATACATGAGCGATTGGGTGACGGATGCTGTGCAGAAATCAAGAACGTGTCAAGTGTCTCTTTTGTGTTCTTTTGATTTTTAAGGAAAGTAAACCAGGTCGCACAGATGTATCGTTGTGGTCAGTGTGACTTCAAAGCCATACGGAGTCAATCTGCGTTTTATTGTTTTCTTCTGCTATTTGTTAGAAAGTCCATATTAATAACTTCCCTTTATGTGTTGTATTTCACAAAGGGGAGTGAAATAATCTGCATGGCTCTTATACACACTAACAAATCGCCATATTGTGAACATGCTTTATTTACACTGATGCCAAACTAATTCTACAAATTAAGAAAGAGATGTCAGTTTAATATGCACTAATAGTGCTGTCCTGTGGCTTTCTACGGATGGTTACAGGTGTAACCTGTATATCGTAATCTACAGGACAGAATACATTGCTTCTGTGTGTCTGGTTTATTGTCGGTTTATCGGTTTCATTGTTCCAGCCTGCTGATGTCGTCTGTCTAATAACTATCTGACAGTAAATATCTGGTTCTTGATGCCATGTTTGACTAAAAGTCTGATTCATTTGATTCACACCTTTCGTTGTTTCAATAAACAGTAATGGTAATTAATCTGTTGACCTACAGTATATATTATTTCTTTGTTGTTTTGGTAGTTCCGTTATTAACAACTCTATGATTCACTTAACCATTCTGCTTGTATATATATATTTATTATATTTTGGACTGACTGACTTTATTGTACAGGACAGTACAAGGGTAGAAAGAAAGGGGTCTTCGAATCGGGACTTGAACTCGGGTGGCCCGAGACGATGCAGCTCCTCTTTAAATTTGACTTTACTCCGTAAAGTGAATGAATGTAGACATACATATTTTTGTGTAAATAAAATATAATACTGTTATTTTATATAAACTTTAAATAATATAATATTCCTGCACTGTCTACTCATTAAAGATATCCCGATACTTGAACACACATCTTCAGTCGAGTGTGGTAACTTAAAGAATGTGAATACGGAAAATTCTCTTTTCCTACAAACTATTTGTAAAATGTCAATATTACCAAATCACAATGTTTACACGTTAAACACAGTCCAGAACCTCAGTCAGTCAAATGTGTAATAGTTATTAGCAGACAGTTAAGAGTGCATGTTAACAGTTTCAGTACAAACCTTGTTTCCTGGTCTTCTCGTCACCCCAGAAATTGTTCTTTTTGACTAAAACTGTCATTATTAGGCACCCACTCACCATTACATTATTACATGTTAAAGCTGATGCTTAATTATTGACACAATAAATACCTGACACAAGTGACTATTATTGTTACAAATTAACATCAAATTACATTATTGACCATATCCATATTTTAGGCCCACGTACTTTCTACTACATTCTAGTCTCAACTAAAAAAAAACATACATAACACAAATCTCCTATAGGCATATATATATATATATATATATATATATACACAGTGCTCAGCGTAAATAAGTACACCCCCTTTGAAAAGTAACATTTTAAATAATATCTCAATGAACACAAAAACATTTTCCAAAATGTTGACAAGACTAAGTTTTATATAACATCTGTTTAACTTATAACATGAAAGTAAGGTTAATAATATAACTTAGATTACACATTTTTCAGTTTTACTCAAATTAGGGTGATGCGAAAATGAGTACACCCCACTGAAAGTTTCTGGAGCAAAGCTAAATTTTAGACTACAAATGTCTAATTTAACAAGAATTCAACCACAGGTGAGTCTAATTATTCATTACACAGGTGACAGTTGACTATAAAAGGGTGTTACTTAAAGAAAACCCCTTCCCATTTCATGCTGTCAGCAATGGCACCACATGGAAGAGAAATGTCACAAGACCTGAGAAAGAAAATAATTTCTTTACACAAGAAAGGTGAAGGCTACAAGAAGATCGGCAAAGCTTTATTTATCAGTCAGAATACTGTAGCAAAAGTGGTACAAACATTTAAAAGATGGAACTGCAACCATCTCACAGAGACGCCCAGGTCGTCCCACGGAAGTTAACGCCTCGTCAGGGCGTCTTCTGATGAGAAGGGTTGAAGAAAATCGACATGCAAGTTCACTGCAGTTATCTAAAGAAGTAGAAAGCCAAACTGGGGTGACTATTTCCTGTGACACAATACGGCGTACACTGCAGAGGAATGGCATGCATGGGTGCCGTCCACGAAAGAAGCCTCTCCTAAAGCCCAGGCACAAAAAAGCCCGCCTAGAGTTTGCCAGGGCCCATGCTGACAAAGATGAAGACTACTGGGACTCTATACTCTGGAGTGATGAGACCAAGATAAATGTTTATGGAACTGATGGCTTCAAAACTGTATGGTGTCGCAAAAGTGAGGAATACTAAGAAAAATGCATGGTGCCTACAGTGAAACATGGTGGTGGCAGTGTCCTTATGTGGGGCTGCATGAGGGCTGCTGGTGTCGGGGAGCTGCATTTCATTGATGGCATCATGAATTCACAAATGTACTTCTCTATACTGAAAGAGAAGATGCTACCATCACTCCGTGCCCTTGGTCGTCTTGCACTTTTCCAACATGACAATGATCCTAAACACACATCTAAGGCCACTGTTGGATTTCTGAAGAAGAACAGGGTGAAAGTGATTCAGTGGCCAAGTATGACTCCTGATCTGAACCCAATCGAACACCTATGGGGAATTCTGAAGAGACAAGTTGAGCATCACTCTCCATCCAGCATCCAATCTCTAAAAGAGATCATTCTTGAAGAATGGAAAAAGATAGATCTGGCAAAATGTCGCCAACTTGTTCATTCCATGCCTAGAAGACTTGGTGCTGTCATAAAAATCATGGAGGCCATACAAAGTACTAGATTTTGTAGTTTTTGTTGTGGGGTGTACTCATTTTGCATCACCGTAATTTGAGTAAAACTGAAAAATGTGTAATCTAAGTTATATTATTAACCTTACTTTCATGTTATACGTTAAACAGATGTTATCTAAAACTTAGTCTTGTCAACATTTTGGAAATATTTTTTGTGTTCATTGAGATATTGTTTAAAATTGTACTTTTCAAAGGGGGTGTACTCATTTACGCTGAGCACTGTATATATATATATATATATATATATATACAGTGGGGCAAAAAAGTATTTAGTCAGCCACCAATTGTGCAAGTTCTCCCACTTAAAAAGATGAGAGAGGCCTGTAATTTGCATCATAGGTATACCTCAACTATGAGAGACAAAATAAGAAGAAAAAATCCAGAAAATCACATTGTAGGATTTTTTAAGAATTTATTTGCAAATTATGGTGGAAAATAAGTATTTGGTCAATAACAAAATTTCATCTCAATACTTTGTTATATACCCTTTGTTGGCAATGACAGAGGTCAAACGTTTTCTGTAAGTCTTCACAAGGTTTTCACACACTGTTGCTGGTATTTTGGCCCATTCCTCCATGCAGATCTCCTCTAGAGCAGTGATGTTTTGGGGCTGTCGCTGGGCAACACGGACTTTCAACTCCCTCCAAAGATTTTCTATGGGGTTGAGATCTGGAGACTGGCTAGGCCACTCCAGGACCTTGAAATGCTTCTTCACGAAGCCACTCCTTTGTTGCCAGGCGGTGTGTTTGGGATCATTGTCATGCTGAAAGACCCAGCCACGTTTCATCTTCAATGCCCTTGCTGATGGAAGGAGGTTTTCACTCAAAATCTCACGATACATGGCTCCATACATTCTTTCCTTTACACAGATCAGTCGTCCTGGTCCCTTTGCAGAAAAACAGCCCCAAAGCATGATGTTTCCACCCCCATGCTTCACAGTAGGTATGGTGTTCTTTGGATGCAACTCAGCATTCTTTCTCCTCCAAACACGACAAATTGAGTTTTTACCAAAAAGTTCTATTTTGGTTTCATGACATTCTCCCAATCCTCTTCTGGATCATCCAAATGCTCTCTAGCAAACTTCAGACGGGCCTGGACATGTACTGGCTTAAGCAGGGGGACACGTCTGGCACTGCAGGATTTGAGTCCCTGGCGGCGCAGTGTGTTACTGATGGTAGCCTTTGTTACTTTGGTCCCAGCTCTCTGCAGGTCATTCACTAGGTCCCCCGTGTGGTTCTGGGATTTTTGCTCACAGTTCTTGTGATCGTTTTGACCCCACGGGGTGAGATCTTGCGTGGAGCCCCAGATCGAGAGAGATTATCAGTGGTCTTGTATGTCTTCCATTTTCTAATAATTGCTCCCACAGTTGATTTCTTCACACCAAGCTGCTTACCTATTGCAGAGTCAGTCTTCCCAGCCTGGTGCAGGTCTACAATTTTGTTTCTGGTGTCCTTTGACAGCTCTTTGGTCTTGGCCATAGTGGAGTTTGGAGTGTGACTGTTTGAGGTTGTGGACAGGTGTCTTTTATATTGATAACTAGTTCAAACAGATGCCATTAATACAGGTAACGAGTGGAGGACAGAGGAGCCTCTTAAAGAAGAAGTTACAGGTCTGTGAGAGCCAGCAATCTTGCTTGTTTGTAGGTGACCAAATACTTATTTTCCACCATAATTTGCAAATAAATTCTTAAAAATCCTACAATGTGATTTTCTGGATTTTTTTTTCTTATTTTGTCTCTCATAGTTGAGGTATACCTATGATGAAAATTACAGGCCTCTCTCATCTTTTTAAGTGGGAGAACTTGCACAATTGGTGGCTGACTAAATACTTTTTTGCCCCACTGTATATACACACACATACATATAGCACTTTATATGTTGTCCTCCATTTCATCAACATCATCCAGATAGTCATCTGCAAAGTTGAGCATCTGCTGTAGAGCGGTGAGAAGCAGGACGTCACAGTTGAGCTCCAGCTCCAGCTCCTGACTGTAGTTCTTCACTGGTAACACACAAGACACCGCACCCAATAGAGGCTTTGAAGATTTTCCTCCACTAGAGGACATGCTTCATCTACTTTGGTCATCAAGATGATCTGAGCAATGCCTGAAATTGCACATTTTAAGGTATGTTGTGTGCAACTTTTCAGGTAGATCAATGTACAACCTACTTTATATTAGTCACAGGATTGGTGTAAATCTGTTCACTTACCCAGTGAGTTCACTTTTCTGCGTATGGAAGCAAGCTTTTCCTGTAGTTTGTCAGACATGAGGGAGATTTTGGTGGCATCTATCACGTACACCACACAGTGGATCTTCTCCTGTAGAGATGCAGCTCTGGAGGCCTTTTGCTCATGGGGTTGAAACGGTGCTGTGGGGTTAAACTAAATCAAGAGGATTTAGCATGAAACAAACATCATTCATACTTCAACCTTCATTCATTTTTTAGATGAGTGCTCTTACTTTATAGCAGTCTGGTACGTGACCTTGAAGAATGCTGCTGATGTCCTCAATATCCAGTCCTGCACCTGATATCTCCTCGAGTCCCATGGTGTCACACAACACAAATGGCAACGGCTTTCCCTCACGACCATCTTTCACTGGATATGTGCGAAACTACCAACCAAGAAGACAATCACATCTAGACCTAAAGTCATCAAGAGATGTTCCTTGAACTCTCCTATAATCTTGAGTCTGTACCTGTGTGGTCAGACTAGTGCCTGCAGATCCTGACATGGCTTTGCTGGAAATGCGGCCCATGAAGATGGAGTTGATGGAGTTGAAGAAACTGGATTTTCCAGCACCTACAGGACCGATCATTAGGATTCGGATCCGACTCACAGATGCCATCAACGGTTTATGATTCCTGATCTTTTTCATGAGCTCGTCTCTTCGTCTACGACACAGATCACATATCTATAGCTGCATATCAAATTACAATAGCAAATGAGCAAAAAAAATCAAACCTGAGTAGAAACATACTCAGCTGTCCACAGAACGTTTCTCCATGATTTCTCCTCAGCACTGACTTGAGAGCCTGGCAAATAATAAATGAAATGTTAACAATAAAGATTAACGTAAATTACTTAAAAAGATTTAAACTTCTTGTACATGACTATATTTGGTTCAAAAACAAATCTGGTGACTGACTTACTTTGCTCCACTTTGTAGACCTCACATTCACTCATTTGAGTGTCGTTGCCGTACATTGTTGCCGTATTAAGACTGAATGCATTGACTCCAAAATTATACACAACTGGTTGGTTGCTGTAGCAAAAGTACAACTGTTGACCAAAGTTGGGCCCTCCACCGTCATCGAGACGTGCATTACAGCCACTATTAATTTTGATGCACACAGGTATCTTGCCCTGAATACTGAACAAAAATGTATCCTCATCAGTAATATGCTGCCCGCTTTGAGAATAATCTACACTAGTGTATCCACCAAAGATGTAGCCTGAATGGTTGTAGGCTACAAGTAAAGTGGGACCCTGACGGTCACATTTCTGGTGGAAGGCAGAAGCTTGATATCCATGAACTGAAGCTTTGTAGAGAAGAGTCAGTTCCACATTCCCCAGTAAGGCGCAGAACTGCTTTCTTTGCTCTTCTGTCAAACTAGAAGTGAGAGGAGGCGTTGTGAGTGGTGGATGCCCGAAAGATGAATACATCTAAAAAAGAAAAATTAGTTGTCATTTGAATTCTGTAACAGACACGCATACATAGATAAGAGCCGTCAATGACTTGTTTTCTGAAAGCCCTGAAATAACTGAAACTGATCATCCGAATCGAAACTGAAATTAAAGCAAAATCTACTCGAATTATAGTCCATTATAGTCTTATTTATTGTATAAATATTGCATATTTGAGCTTTTTATTTACTTTTATAAATTGAATAACGACTGCCTATCTTACCTTTGCCTTTCGCATTCCTCTTTCTCTGAAGCAATGATGAAACTGATCTATATGAAGCGCTGCTTTTGTTGCTATCTTGCATCCACAGCTGAACGCTGTTCCTCTCTTCCCTCTAATCATCGACACAGCCTCGTAATCGAAACTCTTTGCTCAAGGCGATAATATTTTATGTTGTAGCTGTTTGAAACTTATCTTTGACCTGTTCACGTTATATATAGATGAATAGTTATAGTAACGAGGAAATCAAAATGGATAGGCTATACTGTACACCCAGTGGTGGACAAAGTACACAGATCAAGTACTTGAGTAAAAGTACAGATACGTATAATAAAATATTACTCCAGTAAAAGTAAAAGTACTGCTTTTCAATTTTACTCGAGTGAAAGTACAAAAGTACTCAATTTTTATGTACTTAAGTAAAAAGTACTGATTGACAGATTTATTTTGCAATTTTATATAGACTACTTTATTTAATTTTATATTAGCACATATTTTTATAATCATACTGCCCAAAATACCTGGGTTTTTCCCAAAATAACCACTATATAGAGTCAAGATATATATTTTGTTGATATGGACTACATTGATGAGAGCGATGTAGTAATGTTCACTGTGAAGCTTACACTGCCATGTACCTGAGAGAAAACAGATTTGACCATCTAATGTTCACCAGTAAGAAAAAAGTGTTTTAGAACTTGTTGTTTTGCAGAACGTCAGTTATATATGACATGAGAATTAGGCCTGAAATTAGGAGGAACATTTTAAGGAAAATCTAATTATATTTTCATAATGATAAAAATAATAAAACACCCTGGCCCAATGCCCCAGAGGGCATCACTTCCCACTCTGATAATTACTGTAGTTACTATGTTCTGAACATCACATCCTTTCTTTTTCCCTCAGATGGAATCTATCTAGGTGGCTGAATAAAGATATTTGGACTTTATATAAAAAAAAATCCTCAACTTAGCACCAGCAAGCTTGTTAGCTAGACAGATAGCATCAGCTAACAATATTTACTTATTTTCAGTATGGTTATGAATAAACATTCATATCTGTCTACTCGGCTAGTTGATCTAAACAATATAAAAATGTATACTGTTGATAAACAATATAAAAACAGACGTCACATAGGTCTAAATGCGTAGCATTTTAATAAAACTGCTAACGTTACAGCAGCGGGGAATATGAACGTGCATGAGTTATTTTATTTAATCGGTGTTATTTTAATGTTTTGTTTTTGACCTAAAACATAACGTTAGAGACACTGATGTTGATCTGTCTGCATTCAAGCATTTCAGTGGGCTTAAATAGATCACCCTTTACAGCAGATTTAGTTCACAAACAACTGACAGTTTTGACCTAAATATTATTTTCAGTTACAATAATTAATCCTAAAATTCGACATTAGTAACTTACTTTTCACAGCATCAGTAGCGCGCGCTCACAAGATCTCCCGGTTCTTTACTTGTGAGTTCAGTTCACTGAAGAAGACTCGCTCTAAACGGATCATTTGAATCAGTGAGTTTTCGACTCGAGAACAGCTGCAATCGGATCATTGCAGTTCGTGAATGAATCGTTTGTTGCGATTTGCGAACCGATTGAAGAGGTTCATTGAAAAGAATCAGTTTGTTCATGAATCATACACCGCTTCTGCGTCTCGGAGCACGTGATGTATTATAAGGAGTAACGATATGTTTTATGAAATGCAGTGAAGTAAAAAGTACGATCTTATGCTTTGGAATGTAGTGAAGTAAAAGTAAAAGTTACTCAAAATAAAACTACTCCAGTAAAGTACAGATACTTGAAAAATGTACTTAAGTACAGTAAGGAAGTAACTTATTTGTACTTCGTTACTGACCACCACTGTGTACACCTAAAATAACTGGACGCGGATGACACCAGATAGAATCGCACATTTAATTTAGCAGATTTTCACCGATCTTGGGAGATATCGACTCTTTCGTTTATTTTATATTTTGTGAATTATTTTTGTAACTGAAACTGCAGCGTCACTAGACCGCTTTTACTGGGGCACGTGCAAAAAACTGGTCTATATGCTATTTAGTAACCTAATTCACGTGAGAAGAGGCAATTTCTCCATCGCGATATGATTGGATATGATCGGTTATGACTGAATGTGATTGGCTCATGCGATTAATCCCGCCTCTTGTTTTCGTGCGAGCTCTCGGCTTGAATGAAGAAAATGATGGCATTATTGACTATTTATTAAGTAAACAACTCACCCGCTTGGATATAACTGCTATGTGTCTCATCAAATTAAAACGTGTCTGTGACAGTGTTTACATGGATTTAATGACGATGACTCGAATAAGTTGACTATTAAAAAGTATATCTGAACATCAGTTCACTATTAAAAAACGGAGTGCCTATTACACTAAGTCCAAATAGTTGGTATAAGCCATGGGCGTAACCACCATATACTTTGGAGAAAATACCAATCTGCCCCCTAGCACTGCTATTTTAACAGTGTAAATATAATCTATAGTTATTTGCACTTAGTGTAAATGGCACATCGCTAAGAAAATACTTATATTTTCACTTAATGTTAGCGACTAACTAAGATTAATAAATGCTGTAGAAGTATTGTGTATTCTTTGTTCATGTTTACTAACTAATGAAGTCTTTCCAAAATATTGTTCAAATTGTTACTGCATTTCCTTATTATTTTGGAATAAATAAAAAAAATGCACAAAACACTATGAAATGTATAATTATTATTGAAAATAATGTTAATTAAAAAAAAGTTTGTACCAGGGACATGAATTTATATATATATATATATATATATATATTAGAGGTGGGCATAGATTAATTTTTTAATCTAGATTAATTTTGGAATTAATCTAGATTAATCTAGATTAAAATGGCTCATTTGAATTCTGCGAAGGCATTCAGAATATGTGTGCTACCCAAATAATGACTAAAGTAAGTCTTTGAGAACGGGTTTCTCAAGCCAGGTGGCGATTAGACCAGGGCTCATCTCCTGTTTCCAAAATGCATCACAAACTTTAATCTCTTCCCGTCCCAATCCCACGAAAAAACTGGAGGAAAATCCCGTTCCACTCCCGGAAGAATGACTCCCATTCCTCCCACTCCCGTGTTGTTGTTTTTTTTTTGCCGATAACTGTCAATTACAGTAAAAATATAGTACAGATCACAGCGTGCCCACCTTATTAGTTGAATAAAAACCCAAAATGTCGTTTTTTGTTATTATATTGAACTGAAAGCCATCTTGTGCACAGTGTTGCACAGATTAAATTTCATGTAAATCATCCATGCTAACACACACGTCTTGTATTTTTTTTTTTTTGACATTTCACTCTCTATAGATATATTTTTCTATGTACTGTATTTTTAGATATATTCGAGTTTCGAAGTTTCTCGCTCAAGTTCACATGAGACCTAAAGCGCATCCTGTTTGCTTAAAAGCGCAACGTTTCGTTGTTATTCTGAGTACACACAAAAAACGTAGAGTCTTTACAGATTCGAAGATGTATTAGGCTACTTTTATCTGTATGACCAAAAATGACGGAGATTTTAAGAGCAAGTGAGCGCACCGGAGCCTGTCTTGCAGCAAACGCTTCCACACAAACACTTCAATAGCGCACATTTCTCTAGGTTAACATCATATTGAGCGGCCATGTAAAGTTGCTACATACATCTTTCAGATGAAAAGCCATATTTGAGGTTGATGAATGATAGGTGAGCGTTTGGATGTCCTGCCCGATTGTATTACCACATAGACCAGCCGTTAACAATCTGTCCATCACGGACTGTGTCGGAGTTCGAAGACTCGTTCTCGCCCCCTACAGTGCAATTCGGCTAGGTATACATCCGCGCTAAAATATCAGGGTGAAAGTCATCATAGCTTGCGTAGAATAGACCCAGCTCCCAACCCAACTTTGAGAATAGATTAATGGCGATATTTTTTTTATCGCCGATAAGAGTCTCACGTTAACGCAGCACGTTAACGCCGATAACGGCCCACCACTAATATATATATATACTGTATATAACTGCCTCCTCATTTTAAAACACCACCACACACCACTGGTGCTATTATATGCAGTACAATTTAATGCTCAAAAAATGAACCAACCTTGTTTTGACTTGGCTGAGAAACCGGGCAATGCCTTTGTTTTCTTTATTTAAATATGCTCTTTATTTTAGTTGCTTCCATAAAATGACTAGTTTCTTGAAATGCTGTAATTGTAAATTCTTGAAAATATGTAATTAACTCAATTAAATTTAAGATTATTTGTAGAGCGCTTTTTACATTACAATCGTTGCAAAGCAACTTCACAGGAAATTAAGTTTCTAAAATAGATTTATATTGTAGAAACTCAATATAATTGACATATGGCTAAATTTGGTTAATTCAGTATAATCGCTGATGGTTGGCTTCCTCTGAGGTCCTCCGAGGTGTTGTTATCATCTCTTCTCAGGTGTTTGGTCATCTCAGATTATTTCAGGGTTGGATCCAGACTGAAGCTTGTGTAATTCATGGATGTTAATCCCGTGGCAGAAACAGAGAAACAAAAAAAGACAATTAGCGTAGCTCTTGTTCCATCCAGGAACAACGCTGGATGAAATTATCAGTTCAACCCAAGCAAAAGAATAATAATGTGCATTTGTTCAGATAGACTGTGAGATGCATTATATGAATGCTTGGCTAAAGAGATGTGTCTTTAATCTAGATTTAAACAGAGAGAGTGTGTCTGAACCCCGAACGTTATCAGGAAGGCTATTCCAGAGTTTGGGGGCTAAATATGAAAAAGTTCTACCTCCTTTAGTGGACTTTGCAATCCTAGGTACTACCAAAAGTCAAGAGTTTTGCGACCTTAGGGAGCGGGTTGGATTGTAGCGTGATAGAAGGTTAGTTAGGTACGCAGGAGCTAAATCATTTAGGGCCTTATAGGCAAGTAATAATATTTTGTAACTGATACGGAACTTAATAGGTAGCCAGTGCAGAGACTGTAAAATTGGAATAATATGATCATATTTTCTTGACCTGGTATAAGGACTCTAGCCGCAGCATTTTTTACTATCTGTAGCTTGTTTATTGAAGATGCAGGACAAACACCTAGCAGTGCATTACAATAGTCCAGTCTAGAGGTCATGAATGCATGAACTAGCTTTTCTGCATCAGAAACACTTAACATGTTCCGTAGCTTGGAAATGTTTCTAAGATGAAAGAATGCTGTTTTTGTAACATTGGAAATATGATTGTCAAAAGATAGGTTTAGTAAAACAAGGGAACGAATTAGTAAATCAAGAGCACGACATAATAAACCGAGGGAACAAATTATTAAATTCTGAGCATGATTTCCTACTTTTTCCCAGCATATCATGTGTTGGGCTCCGTATATCACAAAAAAATAAACAATACAAATAAAATAAAAATTACTAAAACTAACTAACTTAAAATATACAAAACTAATAAAACCTATAATAATATCTCACTGATAATAATGTAACACTGCTTCAGAGTCTTATATCTTTTTTGAGTTTTTATTGTGATGAATAGAGTATAATGAGGTCTGAAATTACATTTGAGAAAGTTTACATTTACTAGTATATTCTCTGCTTTTTAAGCTTATATTTTGGTCAGTGTTAAAGGGAAATTTGTGTTTAGCTACTAGTAATTTGCTCTTAAGACTGACTGATATTAGTTTACAGTGAGCATATTTGAAATCAGTGTTTTATGGATGTTTTGTATCCTACTACATTACATTTTAGTGCCACATTAACATTATAAGAATGCATTCGTAACATTATGAGGATAGATGTAACTATTTGTACCATTTAGTTTACTCTGCGTTGCTTTGATACTCTGCTTTTCCTTATGACTTCTCAGAATATTACAATTTTATAATTCTGTAACTATACTCGAAAAATTTAGATTTAGCAAAATTACTCCTATAATCTTGCGGTGTTATGACTTTATTCATTTTTATTTACCTTGTAATTGTCATGATCCGGTTCATGATCTTACGCCCACTCACCACCAGAGGTTACTCGCTCACCACATGAACTCTTGCACTACACTCACTGCTGCACTCCACCTCAGACTACAATTCCCATCACCCATTGCACTAACGACACACAGCTGATTGCACTGAACACACTGCTGATTACCCTGACACACACAGCTGATTGCACTGATCACACAGCTTACATAAGCCATGGACATCCTCTCTGTCATTGCCGAGTTTTGTTGAGCGTTTAGCATCCCCCAGATGTTACCCACATACCAAGCCATTCCGTATTTTGTTATAGTTTCTGTCCAGTCCTTCTATGTTGCCTTGTTGTCTGGTTCCTGACCTTCTGCTTGTGACCTGATTATCTCTCTGCCTTGCCCTCTGGATATTGTTCGCCGATCGTAGACCACGCTCGTTTACTTGATTACTCTCCTGCCTTGCCCTCTATATACCTGTTTGCCATTTGCTTGACCCTGCCTGTGTTTTCACCATGTCTTCTAATAAAACCCTGTATATGGATCCATGCGCCTCTCTCGTCTAGTCGGTCCCATTACAGTAATATTACAACTTTGTTAATGTAAATTGATTTAAATTTCACGTTATGACTTTGTTCACATACTTTTGCTTTAATCTCATAATTTTAACGTTTTTGTAATTTTTTTACGTAGATCTCATGTTATAACTTTGTTCACGTACTTTTGCTTATATCTCATACTTTGGGCTATTATCATCAATTTTACTTAAATCTTGTAATGTTACTTTATTTGTGTATTTCTGCTTTGATCTAAAATGTTTGACTTTATTTGGATTATTGACTTTAACATCCTAATGTTACAACTTAAATTATGTAATTTTAACTTGTATCTCTGAATGTTATGACTTTGTTCACATAATTTTACCTGAAATATCAGTGTTATGATTCTTCACATCTGCTTTAATGGCAAAATGTTTACTTTACTAAATTTTGACTTTAAACTCAAATACATGCTACAACTAGATTAACATAATTCTGATTTAAATCTGAAAATGTTGTTCATGAAGTTTTAACATTATTTTGTTTTTTTAACTTAATTCTCTGAATGCTGTAATTTCATAATTTTGACTTTATTTACACTATTTTTATTTAAATCTTGATAGGTTATGACTGTTCACATTTATCAAATTTCTGAATTTGTGAATTTTGACTTAAATCTCGTGTTTTGACTTTGTCCACATAATTTTGCTTTAATCATAATTTTTTACACTATTTGCTTAGATTTTAATTTCCTAATGCTATGACTTTATTCTTATAATGTTATGACTGTGTTCTTATAATTTTGACTTTAATAATTTGTACTTTTCCGAAGCATTACATTTTCCAAGTACTACTATTTTAATTTTGTACTGTTAAGACTTTATTCTCAAAACTTTGACTCTATTTTTGTAAATGACCTACTTGTAGTATCTTACCAAACAAGCTTAGCAAACAAACGAGTTATGTTTTAATAATAAGCAGTTTACATGTCGCAGTTACTTTAATGTTGTTTCTTCATGTACTGCACAGGAGCTGGAGCATCAGAGGGTGTTTTGATGACTGAGGTCCAAGCTGCCAAAAACTCCTGGTTCATTAAAACACTGGGCTCCCTCAAGAATTCAGCCAGTAACCAGTCACCCTCCTCTCCCAAAGAGGGCCAGTAGGACTCGCCAAGGGCTTAACCAAAGGGTAGCGAAGCGTGACCCTTCCACTTGGCCAATCGGAGTAGAAAACAAACTCTAATAAACACTACTAACAACACAACATGGCAATGCAGTATTCCCTCACATGGACTAATGAAGGACTTCCACATGCATTTAACAGTCTGTTAGGATATTCTTACCTACTGGACAGTGACAGTACTACAGTGATAATTATTACATTTACCCATATTCATCCAGTTATCCACTTCTGCAATGGATTTTTTATTTTGTTAGTAAACAGTCAGTTCTAGCATGCAAGCTTTGACCTTTAGCTGACAATTTATAGGTTTTGATTTAGTTTTTTTCTCAGAGGGAATAATGCATTCTGTTAACAATTAAAATAAATCGGGGTTTTTTCTATATAAATAATAAATGTAACAGTTTTATCATATAAATGTGTATAACTAAATGTTGATTTTTTATTTTAATCTTGTACAGTTCTGAAAGAGAAGTGTTGCATTATTTTTTACAATTTTTAATATGAATGTGCTCTTTATAAATGTCAAATACCGAAAAGCACAGACAAATTGACCATGTATCACATGACATTCCCTCCGTCCGTTTTTCAACGTTTTAGTTTGCTGTAGAGTGTTTGGAGATCCTGTGAGCAGATCACGTGATTTATCAGACGATGCAGACCTTGACATTGTGGCCACACAAAATTGACCTGCCAAGTCACACATACTGCTTATTTTATGTTATTTAACAGGTATACATGAGCGATTGGGTGACGGATGCTGTGCAGAAATCAAGAACGTGTCAAGTGTCTCTTTTGTGTTCTTTTTGATTTTTTTTAAGGAAAGTAAACCAGGTCGCACAGATGTATCGTTGTGGTCAGTGTGACTTCAAAGCCATACGGAGTCAATCTGCGTTTTATTGTTTTCTTCTGCTATTTGTTAGAAAGTCCATATTAATAACTTCCCTTTATGTGTTGTATTTCACAAAGGGGAGTGAAATAATCTGCATGGCTCTTATACACACTAACAAATCGCCATATTGTGAACATGCTTTATTTACACTGATGCCAAACTAATTCTACAAATTAAGAAAGAGATGTCAGTTTAATATGCACTAATAGTGCTGTCCTGTGGCTTTCACGGATGGTTACAGGTGTAACCTGTATATCGTAATCTACAGGACAGAATACATTGCTTCTGTGTGTCTGGTTTATTGTCGGTTTATCGGTTTCATTGTTCCAGCCTGCTGATGTCGTCTGTCTAATAACTATCTGACAGTAAATATCTGGTTCTTGATGCCATGTTTGACTAAAAGTCTGATTCATTTGATTCACACCTTTCGTTGTTTCAATAAACAGTAATGGTAATTAATCTGTTGACCTACAGTATATATTATTTCTTTGTTGTTTTGGTAGTTCCGTTATTAACAACTCTATGATTCACTTAACCATTCTGCTTGTATATATATATTTATTATATTTTGGACTGACTGACTTTATTGTACAGGACAGTACAAGGGTAGAAAGAAAGGGGTCTTCGAATCGGGACTTGAACTCGGGTGGCCCGAGACGATGCAGCTCCTCTTTAAATTTGACTTTACTCCGTAAAAGTGAATGAATGTAGACATACATATTTTTGTGTAAATAAAATATAATACTGTTATTTTATATAAACTTTAAATAATATAATATTCCCTGCACTGTCTACTCATTAAAGATATCCCGATACTTGAACACACATCTTCAGTCGAGTGTGGTAACTTAAAGAATGTGAATACGGAAAATTCTCTTTTCCTACAAACTATTTGTAAAATGTCAATATTACCAAATCACAATGTTTACACGTTAAACACAGTCCAGAACCTCAGTCAGTCAAATGTGTAATAGTTATTAGCAGACAGTTAAGAGTGCATGTTAACAGTTTCAGTACAAACCTTGTTTCCTGGTCTTCTCGTCACCCCAGAAATTGTTCTTTTTGACTAAAACTGTCATTATTAGGCACCACTCACCATTACATTATTACATGTTAAAGCTGATGCTTAATTATTGACACAATAAATACCTGACACAAGTGACTATTATTGTTACAAATTAACATCAAATTACATTATTGACCATATCCATATTTTAGGCCCACGTACTTTCTACTACATTCTAGTCTCAACTAAAAAACATACATAACACAAATCTCCTATAGGCATATATATATATATATATATATATATATATATACAGTGCTCAGCGTAAATAAGTACACCCCTTTGAAAAGTAACATTTTAAATAATATCTCAATGAACACAAAACATTTTCCAAAATGTTGACAAGACTAAGTTTTATATAACATCTGTTTAACTTATAACATGAAAGTAAGGTTAATAATATAACTTAGATTACACATTTTCAGTTTTACTCAAATTAGGGTGATGCGAAATGAGTACACCCCACTGAAAGTTTCTGGAGCAAAGCTAAATTTTAGACTACAAATGTCTAATTTAACAAGAATTCAACCACAGGTGAGTCTAATTATTCATTACACAGGTGACAGTTGACTATAAAAGGGTGTTACTTAAAGAAAACCCCTTCCCATTTCATGCTGTCAGCAATGGCACCACATGGAAGAGAAATGTCACAAGACCTGAGAAAGAAAATAATTTCTTTACACAAGAAAGGTGAAGGCTACAAGAAGATCGGCAAAGCTTTATTTATCAGTCAGAATACTGTAGCAAAAGTGGTACAAACATTTAAAAAAGATGGAACTGCAACCATCTCACAGAGACGTCCAGGTCGTCCACGGAAGTTAACGCCTCGTCAGGAGCGTCTTCTGATGAGAAGGGTTGAAGAAAATCGACATGCAAGTTCACTGCAGTTATCTAAAGAAGTAGAAAGCCAAACTGGGGTGACTATTTCCTGTGACACAATACGGGCGACACTGCAGAGGAATGGCATGCATGGGTGCCGCCCACGGAAGAAGCCTCTCCAAAGCCCAGGCACAAAAAGCCCGCCTAGAGTTTGCCAGGGCCCATGCTGACAAAGATGAAGACTACTGGGACTCTATACTCTGGAGTGATGAGACCAAGATAAATGTTTATGGAACTGATGGCTTCAAAACTGTATGGTGTCGCAAAAGTGAGGAATACTAAGAAAAATGCATGGTGCCTACAGTGAAACATGGTGGTGGCAGTGTCCTTATGTGGGGCTGCATGAGGGCTGCTGGTGTCGGGAGCTGCATTTCATTGATGGCATCATGAATTCACAAATGTACTTCTCTATACTGAAAGAGAAGATGCTACCATCACTCCGTGCCCTTGGTCGCCTTGCACTTTTCCAACATGACAATGATCCTAAACACACATCTAAGGCCACTGTTGGATTTCTGAAGAAGAACAGGGTGAAAGTGATTCAGTGGCCAAGTATGACTCCTGATCTGAACCCAATCGAACACCTATGGGGAATTCTGAAGAGACAAGTTGAGCATCACTCTCCATCCAGCATCCAATCTCTAAAAGAGATCATTCTTGAAGAATGGAAAAAGATAGATCTGGCAAAATGTCGCCAACTTGTTCATTCCATGCCTAGAAGACTTGGTGCTGTCATAAAAAATCATGGAGGCCATACAAAGTACTAGATTTTGTAGTTTTTTGTTGTGGGGTGTACTCATTTTTGCATCACCGTAATTTGAGTAAAACTGAAAAATGTGTAATCTAAGTTATATTATTAACCTTACTTTCATGTTATACGTTAAACAGATGTTATCTAAAACTTAGTCTTGTCAACATTTTGGAAATATTTTTTGTGTTCATTGAGATATTGTTTAAAATTGTACTTTTCAAAGGGGGTGTACTCATTTACGCTGAGCACTGTATATATATATATATATATATATATATACAGTGGGCAAAAAGTATTTAGTCAGCCACCAATTGTGCAAGTTCTCCCACTTAAAAAGATGAGAGGCCTGTAATTTGCATCATAGGTATACCTCAACTATGAGAGACAAAATAAGAAGAAAAATCCAGAAAATCACATTGTAGGATTTTTAAGAATTTATTTGCAAATTATGGTGGAAAATAAGTATTTGGTCAATAACAAAATTTCATCTCAATACTTTGTTATATACCCTTTGTTGGCAATGACAGAGGTCAAACGTTTTCTGTAAGTCTTCACAAGGTTTTCACACACTGTTGCTGGTATTTTGGCCCATTCCTCCATGCAGATCTCCTCTAGAGCAGTGATGTTTTGGGGCTGTCGCTGGGCAACACGGACTTTCAACTCCTCCAAAGATTTTCTATGGGGTTGAGATCTGGAGACTGGCTAGGCCACTCCAGGACCTTGAAATGCTTCTTACGAAGCCACTCCTTTGTTGCCCGGGCGGTGTGTTTGGGATCATTGTCATGCTGAAAGACCCAGCCACGTTTCATCTTCAATGCCCTTGCTGATGGAAGGAGGTTTCACCAAAATCTCACGATACATGGCTCCATACATTCTTTCCTTTACACAGATCAGTCGTCCTGGTCCCTTTGCAGAAAAACAGCCCCAAAGCATGATGTTTCCACCCCATGCTTCACAGTAGGTATGGTGTTCTTTGGATGCAACTCAGCATTCTTTCTCCTCCAAACACGACAAATTGAGTTTTACCAAAAGTTCTATTTTGGTTTCATGACATTCTCCCAATCCTCTTCTGGATCATCCAAATGCTCTCTAGCAAACTTCAGACGGGCCTGGACATGTACTGGCTTAAGCAGGGGACACGTCTGGCACTGCAGGATTTGAGTCCCTGGCGGCGCAGTGTGTTACTGATGGTAGCCTTTGTTACTTTGGTCCCAGCTCTCTGCAGGTCATTCACTAGGTCCCCCTGTGGTTCTGGGATTTTTGCTCACAGTTCTTGTGATCGCTTTTGACCCCACGGGTGAGATCTTCATGGAGCCCCAGATCGAGAGAGATTATCAGTGGTCTTGTATGTCTTCCATTTTCTAATAATTGCTCCCACAGTTGATTTCTTCACACCAAGCTGCTTACCTATTGCAGAGTCAGTCTTCCCAGCCTGGTGCAGGTCTACAATTTTGTTTCTGGTGTCCTTTGACAGCTCTTTGGTCTTGGCCATAGTGGAGTTTGGAGTGTGACTGTTTGAGGTTGTGGACAGGTGTCTTTTATATTGATAACTAGTTCAAACAGATGCCATTAATACAGGTAACGAGTGGAGGACAGAGGAGCCTCTTAAAGAAGAAGTTACAGGTCTGTGAGAGCCAGCAATCTTGCTTGTTTGTAGGTGACCAAATACTTATTTTCCACCATAATTTTGCAAATAAATTCTTAAAAATCCTACAATGTGATTTTCTGGATTTTTTTCTTATTTTGTCTCTCATAGTTGAGGTATACCTATGATGAAAATTACAGGCCTCTCATCTTTTTAAGTGGGAGAACTTGCACAATTGGTGGCTGACTAAATACTTTTTGCCCCACTGTATATACACACATACATATAGCACTTTATATGTTGTCCTCCATTTCATCAACATCATCCAGATAGTCATCTGCAAAGTTGAGCATCTGCTGTAGAGCGGTGAGAAGCAGGACGTCACAGTTGAGCTCCAGCTCCAGCTCCTGACTGTAGTTCTTCACTGGTAACACACAAGACACCGGCGCACCCAACCGAGAGCTCACCTCCTGCACCTACAGACACAAAACAACATCTCACTCACTCTGAGTCCTGTAGCAACAGACCATGTGATCATCACCGCGTCTCACCTTTGACTTGATGTAGGAACTGACATAGAGGCTTTGAAGATTTTCCTCCACTAGAGGACATGCTTCATCTACTTTGGTCATCAAGATGATCTGAGCAATGCCTGAAATTGCACATTTTAAGGTATGTTGTGTGCAACTTTTCAGGTAGATCAATGTACAACCTACTTTATATTAGTCACAGGATTGGTGTAAATCTGTTCACTTACCCAGTGAGTTCACTTTTCTGCGTATGGAAGCAAGCTTTTCCTGTAGTTTGTCAGACATGAGGGAGATTTTGGTGGCATCTATCACGTACACCACACAGTGGATCTTCTCCTGTAGAGATGCAGCTCTGGAGGCCTTTTGCTCATGGGGTTGAAACGGTGCTGTGGGGTTAAACTAAATCAAGAGGATTTAGCATGAAACAAACATCATTCATACTTCAACCTTCATTCATTTTTTAGATGAGTGCTCTTACTTTATAGCAGTCTGGTACGTGACCTTGAAGAATGCTGCTGATGTCCTCAATATCCAGTCCTGCACCTGATATCTCCTCGAGTCCCATGGTGTCACACAACACAAATGGCAACGCTTTCCCTCACGACCATCTTTCACTGGATATGTGCGAAACTACCAACCAAGAAGACAATCACATCTAGACCTAAAGTCATCAAGAGATGTTCCTTGAACTCTCCTATAATCTTGAGTCTGTACCTGTGTGGTCAGACTAGTGCCTGCAGATCCTGACATGGCTTTGCTGGAAATGCGGCCCATGAAGATGGAGTTGATGGAGTTGAAGAAACTGGATTTTCCAGCACCTACAGGACCGATCATTAGGATTCGGATCCGACTCACAGATGCCATCAACGGTTTATGATTCCTGATCTTTTTCATGAGCTCGTCTCTTCGTCTACGACACAGATCACATATCTATAGCTGCATATCAAATTACAATAGCAAATGAGCAAAAAAAATCAAACCTGAGTAGAAACATACTCAGCTGTCCACAGAACGTTTCTCCATGATTTCTCCTCAGCACTGACTTGAGAGCCTGGCAAATAATAAATGAAATGTTAACAATAAAGATTAACGTAAATTACTTAAAAAGATTTAAACTTCTTGTACATGACTATATTTGGTTCAAAACAAATCTGGTGACTGACTTACTTTGCTCCACTTTGTAGACCTCACATTCACTCATTTGAGTGTCGTTGCCGTACATTGTTGCCGTATTAAGACTGAATGCATTGACTCCAAAATTATACACAACTGGTTGGTTGCTGTAGCAAAAGTACAACTGTTGACCAAAGTTGGGCCCTCCACCGTCATCGAGACGTGCATTACAGCCACTATTAATTTTGATGCACACAGGTATCTTGCCCTGAATACTGAACAAAAATGTATCCTCATCAGTAATATGCTGCCCGCTTTGAGAATAATCTACACTAGTGTATCCACCAAAGATGTAGCCTGAATGGTTGTAGGCTACAAGTAAAGTGGGACCCTGACGGTCACATTTCTGGTGGAAGGCAGAAGCTTGATATCCATGAACTGAAGCTTTGTAGAGAAGAGTCAGTTCCACATTCCCCAGTAAGGCGCAGAACTGCTTTCTTTGCTCTTCTGTCAAACTAGAAGTGAGAGGAGCGTTGTGAGTGGTGGATGCCCCGAAAGATGAATACATCTAAAAAAAGAAAAATTAGTTGTCATTTGAATTCTGTAACAGACACGCATACATAGATAAGAGCCGTCAATGACTTGTTTTCTGAAAGCCCTGAAATAACTGAAACTGATCATCCGGAATCGAAACTGAAATTAAAGCAAAATCTACTCGAATTATAGTCCATTATAGTCTTATTTATTGTATAAATATTGCATATTTGAGCTTTTTTATTTACTTTTATAAATTGAATAACGACTGCCTATCTTACCTTTGCCTTTCGCATTCCTCTTTCTCTGAAGCAATGATGAAACTGATCTATATGAAGCGCTGCTTTTGTTGCTATCTTGCATCCACAGCTGAACGCTGTTCCTCTCTTCCCTCTAATCATACGACACAGCCTCGTAATCGAAACTCTTTGCTCAAGGCGATAATATTTTATGTTGTAGCTGTTTGAAACTTATCTTTGACCTGTTCACGTTATATATAGATGAATAGTTATAGTAACGAGGAAATCAAAATGGATAGGCTATACTGTACACCCAGTGGTGGACAAAGTACACAGATCAAGTACTTGAGTAAAAGTACAGATACGTATAATAAAATATTACTCCAGTAAAAGTAAAAGTACTGCTTTTCAATTTTACTCGAGTGAAAGTACAAAAGTACTCAATTTTTATGTACTTAAGTAAAAAGTACTGATTGACAGATTTATTTTGCAATTTTATATAGACTACTTTATTTAATTTTATATTAGCACATATTTTTATAATCATACTGCCCAAAATACCTGGGTTTTTCCCAAAATAACCACTATATAGAGTCAAGATATATATTTTGTTGATATGGACTACATTGATGAGAGCGATGTAGTAATGTTCACTGTGAAGCTTACACTGCCATGTACCTGAGAGAAAACAGATTTGACCATCTAATGTTCACCAGTAAGAAAAAAGTGTTTTAGAACATGTTGTTTTGCAGAACGTCAGTTATATATGACATGAGAATTAGGCCTGAAATTAGGAGGAACATTTTAAGGAAAATCTAATTATATTTTCATAATGATAAAAATAATAAAAACACCCCTGGCCCAATGCCCCCAGAGGGCATCACTTCCCACTCTGATAATTACTGTAGTTACTATGTTCTGAACATCACATCCTTTCTTTTTCCCTCAGATGGAATCTATCTAGGTGGCTGAATAAAGATATTTGGACTTTATATAAAAAAAAATCCTCAACTTAGCACCAGCAAGCTTGTTAGCTAGACAGATAGCATCAGCTAACAATATTTACTTATTTTCAGTATGGTTATGAATAAACATTCATATCTGTCTACTCGGCTAGTTGATCTAAACAATATAAAAATGTATACTGTTGATAAACAATATAAAACAGACGTCACATAGGTCTAAATGCGTAGCATTTTAATAAAACTGCTAACGTTACAGCAGCGGGAATATGAACGTGCATGAGTTATTTTATTTAATCGGTGTTATTTTAATGTTTTGTTTTGACCTAAAACATAACGTTAGAGACACTGATGTTGATCTGTCTGCATTCAAGCATTTCAGTGGGCTTAAATAGATCACCCTTTACAGCAGATTTAGTTCACAAACAACTGACAGTTTTGACCTAAATATTATTTTCAGTTACAATAATTAATCCTAAAATTCGACATTAGTAACGCATTTTCACAGCATCAGTAGCGTGCTCACAAGATCTCCCGGTTCTTTACTTGTGAGTTCAGTTCACTGGAGAAGACTCGCTCTAAACGGATCATTTGAATCAGTGAGTTTTCGACTCGAGAACAGCTGCAATCGGATCATTGCAGTTCGTGAATTAATCGTTTGTTGCGATTTGCCAACCGATTGAACAGGTTCATTGAAAAGAATCAGTTTGTTCATGAATCATACACCGCTTCTGCGTCGGAGCACGTGATGTATTGTAAGGAGTAACGATATGTTTTATGAAATGCAGTGAAGTAAAAGTACGATCTTATGCTTTGGAATGTAGTGAAGTAAAAGTAAAAGTTACTCAAAATAAAACTACTCCAGTAAAGTACAGATACTTGAAAATGTACTTAAGTACAGTAACGAAGTAACTTAGTTGTACCGTTACTGACCACCACTGTGTACACCTAAAATAACTGGACGCGATGACACCAGATAGAATCGCACATTTAATTTAGCAGATTTTCACCGATCTTGGGAGATATCGACTCTTTCGCTTATTTTATATTTTGTGAATTATTTTTGTAACTGAAACTGCAGCGTCACTAGACCGCTTTTACTGGGGCACGTGCAAAAAACTGGTCTATATGCTATTTAGTAACCTAATTCACGTGAGAGGAAGGCAATTCCTCCATCACAATATGATTGGATATGATCGGTTATGATCGGTTATGATTGAATGTGATTGGCTCATGCGATAAATCCCGCCTCTTGTTTTCATGCGAGCTCTCGGCCTGAATGAAGAAAATTATGGCATTATTTACTATATATTAATAAACAACGAACTCACCCGTTTAGATATCACTGCTATGTGTCACATCAAATTAAAACGTGTCTGTGACAGTGTTTACAGGGATTTAATGATGATGATTCGAATAATTCGACTATTAAAAAGTATATCTGAACATCAGGTTACTATTAAAAACGTGTCTATTACACTAAGTCCAAATAGTTGGTTTAAGCCATGGGCGTAACCACCATATACTTTGGAGAAAATACCAATCTGAAATAATAGGCCTATTATATTGTAATATGTGACATATGATATGCCCTCCTTTTATGAACCCTGGTTGTAGCCTAGTGGATCTGTTGTTATTTCCGATTTACTTTCAATTTAGGAAAACAAGGAAACAAAACTGTGTCCCCACCCCCTCGATTGTACACTTGGTTGAGCCGTGAAACGCGGCTCGCGGCATCGCTTGAAACCGCTCAGTCCGACTGTCACTGGTGCTTAAATGAAATGAAGGTAGGAGCTAAAAGAAAGAAGCAGGACGAACAGGTGGACATTCGCCTTTTTTAAAGTAGTATAGTGAAATAAGTAGTATAAATAGCAGACAATCCTGCTATTTTAACAGTGTAAATATAATCTATAGTTATTTGCACTTAGTGTAAATGGCACATCGCTAAGAAAATACTTCTATTTTCACTTAATGTTAGCGACTAACTAAGATTAATAAATGCTGTAGACGTATTGTTTATTCTTTGTTCATGTTTACTAACTAATGAAGTCTTTCCAAAATATTGTTCAAATTGTTACTGCATTTCCTTATTATTTTGGAATAAATAAAAAAATGCATAAAATACTATGAAATGTATAATTATTATTGAAAATAATGTTAATAAAAAAGTTTGTACCAGGGACATGAATTTATATATATATATATATATATATATATATATATATATATATATATATATATACTGTATATAACGGCCTCCTCACCACTGGTGCTATTATATGCAGTACAATTTAATGCTCAAAAAATGAACCAACCTTGTTTTGACTTGGCTGAGAAACCGGGCAATGCCTTTGTTTTCTTTTTTAAATATGCTCTTTATTTTAGTTGGCCATAAAATGACTAGTTTCTTGAAATGCTGTAATTGTAAATTCTTGAAAATATGTAATTAACTCAATTAAATTTAAGATTATTTGTACATTTACATTTGCTTTTTACATTACAATCGTTGCAAAGCAACTTCACAGGAAATTAAGTTTCTAAAATAGATTTATATTGTAGAAACTCAATATAATTTACATATGGCTAAATTTGGTTAATTCAGTATAATCGCTGATGGTTGGCTTCCTCTGAGGTCCTCCGAGGTGTTGTCATCTCTTCTCAGGTGTTCGGTCATCTCAGATTATTTCAGGGTTGGATCCAGACTGAAGCTTGTGTAATTCATGGATGTTAATCCGTGGCAGAAACAGATAAACAAAAAGACAATTAGCGTAGTTCTTGTTCCATCCAGGAACAACGCTGGATGAAATTATCAGTTCAACCCAAGCAAAAGAATAATAATGTGCATTTGTTCAGATAGACTGTGAGATGCATTATATGAATGCTTGGCTAAAGAGATGTGTCTTTAATCTAGATTTAAACAGAGAGTGTGTCTGAACCCCGAACGTTATCAGGAAGGCTATTCCAGAGTTTGGGGCTAAATATGAAAAAGTTCTACCTCCTTTAGTGGACTTTGCAATCCTAGGTACTACCAAGAGTCCAGAGTTTTGTGACCTTAGGGAGCGGGTTGGATTGTAGCGTGATAGAAGACTAGTTAGGTACGCAAAAGCTAAATCATTTAGGGCCTTATAGGCAAGTAATAATATTTTGTAACTGATACGGAACTTAATAGGTAGCCAGTGCAGAGACTGTAAAATTGGAATAATATGATCATATTTTCTTGACCTGGTAAGGACTCTAGCCGCAGCATTTTGTACTATCTGTAGCTTGTTTATTGAAGATGCAGGACAACCACCTAGCAGTGCAATAGTCCAGTCTAGAGGTCATGAATGCATGAACTAGCTTTTCTGCATCAGAAACACTTAACATGTTCCGTAGCTTGGAAATGTTTCTAAGATGGAAGAATGCTGTTTTTGTAACATTGGAAATATGATTGTCAAAAGATAGGTTTAGTAAAACAAGGGAAAAGAATTAGTAAATAGTGAGAAGGATTTAGTAAAGCGAGGGAACAAATTAGTAAATCAAGAGCACGACATAATAAACCGAGGGAACAAATTATTAAATTCTGAGCATGATTTCCTACTTTTTCCCAGCATATCATGTGTTGGGCTCCGTATATCACAAAAAAATAAACAATACAAATAAAATAAAAATTACTAAAACTAACTAACTTAAAATATACAAAACTAATAAAACCTATAATAATATCTCACTGATAATAATGTAACACTGCTTCAGAGTCTTATATCTTTTTTGAGTTTTTATTGTGATGAATAGAGTATAATGAGGTCTGAAATTACATTTGTGAAAGTTTACATTTACTAGTATATTCTCTGCTTTTTAAGCTTATATTTTGGTCAGTGTTAAAGGGAAATTTGTGTTTAGCTACTAGTAATTTGCTCTTAAGACTGACTGATATTAGTTTATAGTGAGCATGTTTGAAATCAGTGTTTTATGGATGTTTTGTATCCTACTACATTACATTTTAGTGCCACATTAAAATTATAAGAATACATTCGTAACATTATGAGAATAGATGTAACTATTTGTACCATTTAGTTTACTCTATGCTTGCTTTGATACTCTGCTTTTCCTTATGACTTCTCAGAATATTCAAATTTTATAATTCTGTAACTATACTGAAAAATTTAGATTTAGCAAAATTACTCCTATAATCTTGCGGTGTTATGACTTTATTCATTTTATTTACCTTGTAATTGTCATGATCCGGTTCATGATCTTACGCCCACTCACCACCAGAGGTTACTCGCTCACCACATGAACTCTTGCACTACACTCACTGCTGCACTCCACCTCAGACTACAATTCCCATCACCCATTGCACTAATGA
Organism: Gymnocypris eckloni scoliostomus; assembly: GCA_027564155.1. Lineage (NCBI taxonomy): Eukaryota > Metazoa > Chordata > Actinopteri > Cypriniformes > Cyprinidae > Gymnocypris > Gymnocypris eckloni. The sequence continues at coordinate 39,953,186 of CM050418.1, forward strand.
CACACAGCTGATTGCACTGAACACACTGCTGATTACCCTGACACACACAGCTGATTGCACTGATCACACAGCTTACATAAGCCATGGACTTCCTCTCTGTCATTGCCGAGTTTTGTTGAGCGTTTAGCATCCCCCAGATGTTACCCACATACCAAGCCGTTCCGTATTTTGTTATAGTTTCTGTCCAGTCCTTATATGTTGCCTTGTTGTCTGGTTCCTGACCTTCTGCTTGTGACCTGATTATCTCTCTGCCTTGCCCTCTGGATATTGTTCGCCGATCGTAGACCACGCTCGTTTACTTGATTACTCTCCTGCCTTGCCCTCTATATACCTGTTTGCCATTTGCTCGACCCTGCCTGTGTTTTCACCATGTCTTCTAATAAAAGCCTGCATATGGATCTGCACGCCTCTCGTCTAGTCGGTCCCATTACAGTAATATTACAACTTTGTTAATGTAAATTGATTTAAATTTCACGTTATGACTTTGTTCACATACTTTTGCTTTAATCTCATAATTTAATGTTTTTGTAATTTTTTACGTAGATCTCATGTTATAACTTTGTTCACGTACTTTTGCTTATATCTCATACGTTGGGCTATTATCATCAATTTTACTTAAATCTTGTAACGTTACTTTATTTGTGTATTTCTGCTTTGATCTAAAATGTTTGACTTTATTTGGATTATTGACTTTAACGTCCTAATGTTACAACTTAAATTATGTAATTTTAACTTGTATCTCTGAATGTTATGACTTTGTTCACATAATTTTACCTGAAATATCAGTGTTATGATTCTTCACATCTGCTTTAATGGCAAAATGTTTACTTTACTAAATTTTGACTTTAAACTCAAATACATGCTACAACTAGATTAACATAATTCTGATTTAAATCTCAAAATGTTGTTCATGAAGTTTTAACATCATTTTGTTTTTTTAACTTAATTCTCTGAATGCTGTAATTTCATAATTTTGACTTTATTTACACTATTTTTATTTAAATCTTGATAGGTTATGACTGTTCACATTTATCAAATTTCTGAATTTGTGAATTTTGACTTAAATCTCGATAGGTTATGACTGTTCACGTTTGATTTATCAAATTTCTGAATTTGTGAATTTTCACTTCAATCTCGTGTTTTGACTTTGTCCACATAATTTAGCTTTAATCGTAATTTTTTACTCTATTTGCTTAGATTTTAATTTCCTAATGCTATGACTTTATTCTTATAATGTTATGACTGTGTTCTTATAATTTTGACTTTAATAATTTGTACTTTTCCAAGCATTACATTTTCCAAGTACTACTATTTTAATCTTGTACTGTTAAGACTTTTGACTCAAAACTTATATTTTGTAAATGACCTGACTTGTATTGTACCAAACAAGCTTAGCAAACAAACGAGTTATGTTTTAATAATAAGCAGTTTACAGCGATGTCGCAGTTACTTTAATGTTGTTTCTTCATGTACTGCACAGGAGCTGGAGCATCAGAGGGGTGTTTTGATGACTGAGGTCCAAGCTGCCAAAAACTCCTGGTTCATTAAAACACTGGCCTCAAGAATTCAGCCAGTAACCAGTCACCCTCCTCTCCCAAAGAGGGCCAGTAGGACTCGCCAAGGGCTTAACCAAAGGGTGGTATGACCCTTCCACTTGGCCAATCGGAGTAGAAAACAAGCTCTAATAAACACTACTAGCAACACAACATGGCAATGCAGTATTCCCTCACATGGACTAATGAAGGACAGCATTTAACAGTCTGTTAGGATATTCTTACCTACTGACAGTGACAGTACTACAGTGATAATTATTACATTTACCCATATTCATCCAGTTATCCACTTCTGCAATGGATTTTTTATTTTGTTAGTAAACAGTCTTGCTAGCATGCAAGCTTTGACCTTTAGCTGACAATTTATAGGTTTTGATTTAGTTTTTTCTCAGAGGAATAATGCATTCTGTTAACAATTAAAATAAATCGGGGTTTTTTCTATATAAATAATAAATGTAACAGTTTTATCATATAAATGTGTATAACTAAATGTTGATTTTTTATTTTAATCTTGTACAGTTCTGAAAGAGAAGTGTTGCATTATTTTTTACAATTTTGAATATGAATGTGCTCTTTATAAATGTCAAATACCGAAAAGCACAGACAAATTGACCATGTATCACATGACATTCCCTCCGTCCGTTTTTCGCAGTTTTAGTTTGCTGTTTGGAGATCCTGTGAGCAGATCACGTGATTTATCAGATGACGCAGACCTTGACATTGTGTCCACACAATATTGACCTGCCAAGTCACACATACTGCTTATTTTATGTTATTTAACAGGTATACATGAGCGATTGGGTGACGGATGCTGTGCAGAAATCAAGAACGTGTCAAGATGTCTCTTTTGTGTTCTTTTTGATTTTTAAGGAAAGTAAACCAGGTCGCACAGATGTATCGCTGTGGTCAGTGTGACTTCAAAGCCATACGGAGTCAATCTATGCTTATTTTTTTTCTTCTGCTATTTGTTAGAAAGTCCATATTAATAACTTCCCTTTATGTGTTGTATTTCACAAAGGGGAGTGAAATAATCTGCATGGCTCTTATACACACTAACAAGTCGCCATATTGTGAACATGCTTTATTTACACTGATGCCAAACTACTTCTACAAATTAAGAAAGAGATGTCAGTTTAATATGCACTAATAGTGCTGTCCTGTGGCTTTCTACGGATGGTTACAGGTGTAACTTGTATATCGTAATCTACAGGACAGAAGACATTGCTTCTGTGTGTCTGGTTTATTGTCGGTTTATCGGTTTCATTGTTCCAGCCTGCTGATGTCGTCTGTCTAATAACTATCTGACAGTAAATATCTGGTTCTTGATGCCATGTTTGACTAAAAGTCTGATTCATTTGATTCACACCTTTCATTGTTTCAATAAAAAGTAATGGTAATTAATCTGTTGACCTACAGTATATATTATTTCTTTGTTGTTTTGGTAGTTCTGTTATTAACAACTCTGATTCACTTAACCATTCTGCTTATGTATATATATTTATAATATTTTGGACTGACTGACTTTATTGTACAGGACAGTACAAGGGTAGAAAGAAAGGGGTCTTCGAATCGGCAAAAGAATTAAAGAATGTGAATACGGAAAGTTCGCTTTTCCTACAAACTATTTGTAAAATGTCTATATTACCAAATCACAAGCATGTTAAAAGCAGTCCAGTACCTCAGTCAGTCAAATGTGTAATAGTTATTAGCAGACAGTTAACAGTGCATGTTAACAGTTTCAGTACAAACCTTGTTTCCTGGTCTTCCTCGTCACCCCAGAAATAGTTATTTTTGACTAAAACTGTCATTATTAGGCACCCACTCACCATTACATTATTACATGTTAAAGCTGTTGCTTAATTATTGACACAATAAATACTATTGTTCCAAATTAACATCAAATTACTTTATTGACCATATCCATATTTTAGGCCCACGTACTTTCTACTACATTCTAGTCTCAACTAAAAAAAAACATACATAACACAAATCTCCTATAGGCATATATATATATATATATATATATATATATATATATATATATATATATACACAGTGCTCAGCGTAAATGAGTACACCCCTTTGAAAAGTAACATTTTAAATAATATCTCAATGAACATAAAAACATTTTCCAAAATGTTGACAAGACTAAGTTTTATATAACATCGGTTTAACTTATAGCATGAAAGTAAGGTTAATAATATAACTTAGAGAACAAAATTTTCAGTTTTACTCAAATTAGGGTGATGCAAAAATGAGTACACCCCACTGAAAGTCTCTGGAGCAAAGCTAAATTTTAGACTACAAATGTCTAATTTAACAAGAATTCAACCACAGGTGAGTCTAATTATTCATTACACAGATGACAGTTGAATATAAAAGGATGTTACTTAAAGAAAACCCCTTCCCATTTCATGCTGTCAGCAAGGGCACCACATGGAAGAGAAATGTCACAAGACCTGAGAAAGAAAATTATTTCTTTACACAAGAAAGGTGAAGGCTACAAGAAGATCAGCAAAGCTTTACTAATCAGTCAGAATACTGTAGCAAAAGTGGTACAAACATTTAAAAAGATGGAACTGTAACCATCTCACAGAGACGCCCAGGTCGTCCACGGAAGTTAACACCTCGTCAGGAGCGCCTTCTGATGAGAAGGGTTGAAGAAAATCGACATGCAAGTTCACTGCTCTGGAGTGATGAGACCAAGATAAATGGACACATTCACAAATGTACTGCTCTATACTGAAAGAGAAGATGCTACCATCACTCTGTGCCCTTGGTCGTTGTGCACTTTTCCAACATGACAATGATCCTTAACACATATCTAAGGCCACTGTTGGATTTCTGAAGAAGAACAGGGTGAAAGTGATTCAGTGGCCAAGTATGTCTCCTGATCTGAAACCAATCGAACACCTATGGGGAATTCTGAAGAAACAAGTTGAGCATCACTCTCCATCCAGCATCCAATCTCTAAAAGAGGTCATTCTTGAAGAATGGAAAAAGATAGATCTGGCAAAATGTCGCCAACTTGTTCATTACATGCCTAGAAGACTTGGTGCTGTCATTAAAAATCATGGAGGCCATACAAAGTACTAGATTTAGTCATTTTTGTTGTGGGGTGTACTCATTTTTGCATCACCCTAATTTGAGTAAAACTGAAAAATGTGTAATCTAATTTATATTATTAACCTTAATTTCATGTTATAAGTTAAACAGATGTTATATTAAACTTGGTCTTGTCAACATTTTGGAAGTGTTCATTGAGATATTCTTTAAAATTTTACTTTTCATGTACTCATTTACGCTGAGCACTGTATATATATATATACACACATACATATAGCACTTTATATGTTGTCCTCCATTTGACCAACATCATCCAGATAGTCGTCTGCAAAGTTGAGCATCTGCTGTAGAGCGGTGAGAAGCAGGACGTCACAGTTGAGATCCAGCTCCAGCTCCTGACTGTAGTTCTTCACTGGTAACACACAAGACACCGGCACACCCAACCGAGAGCTCACCTCCTGCACCTACAGACACAAAACAACATCTCACTCACTCTGAGTCCTGTAGCAACAGACCATGTGATCATGTGACCGCGTCTCACCTTTGACTTGATGTAGGAACTGACATAGAGGCTTTGAAGATTTTCCTCCACTAGAGGACATGCTTCATCTACTTTGGTCATCAAGATGATCTGAGCAATGCCTGAAATTGTTGAGGTACTTTTTAAAATATGTCTCACATGTAGCTCTATGTACAACCTACTTTGTATTAGTCACAAGATTTGTATAAATGTGACCCTGAACAACAAAACCAGCCATAAGTGGCACCGGTATATTTGTGGCAATGGCCAAAAATACATTATATGGGTCAAAATGATCGATTTTTCTTTTATGCCAAAAATCATTAGGATAGTAAATAAATGGATATAAATTCCATACCATAAATATATCAAAACTTAATTTTTGATTAGTAATATGCATTGGTAAGGACTTCATTTAGACAGCTTTAAATTTGATTTTCTCAATATGTTCATTCTTTTTGTACCCTCAGATTCCAGTTTTTTAAATAGTTATATCTCATCCAAATATTGTCCTATCATAACGAACCATACATCAATGGAAAGCTTATTCGGGTGATGTATAAATATCAATTCGATGGTTTGAGAAATGACTGGTTTTGTTGTCCAGCGTCACAAATCTGTTCACTTACCCAGTGAGTTTACTTTTCTGCGTATGGAAGCAAGCTTTTCCTGTAGTTTGTCAGACATGAGGGAGATTTTGGTGGCATCTATCACGTACACCACACAGTGGATCTTCTCCTGTAGAGATGCAGCTCTGGAGGCCTTTTGCTCATGGGGTTGAAACGGTGCTGTGGGGTTAAACTAAATCAAGAGGATTTAGCATGATAGTACATCATTCATACTTCAACCTTCATTCATTTTGGAGATGAGTGCTCTTACTTTATAGCGGTCTGGTACGTGACCTTGAAGAATGCTGCTGATGTCCTCAATATCCAGTCCTGCACCTGATATCTCCTCGAGTCCCATGGTGTCACACAACACAAATGGCAATGGCTTTCCCTCACGACCATCTTTCACTAGATATGTGCGAAACTACCAACCAAGAAGACAATCACATCTAGACCTAAAGTCATCAAGAGATGTTCCTTGAACTCTCCTATAATCTTGAGTCTGTACCTGTGTGGTCAGACTAGTGCCTGCAGATCCTGACATGGCTTTGCTGGAAATGCGGCCCATGAAGATGGAGTTGATGGAGTTGAAGAAACTGGATTTTCCAGCGCCTACAGGACCGATCATTAGGATTCGGATCCGACTCACAGATGCCATCAACGGTTTATGATTCCTGATCTTTTTCATGAGCTCGTCTCTTCGTCTACGACACAGATCACATATCTATAGCTGTATATCAAATTACAATAGCAAATGAGCAAAAATAATCAAACCTGAGTAGAAACATACTCAGCTGTCCACAGAACGTTCCTCCATGATTTCTCCTCAGCACTGACTTGAGAGCCTGGCAAATAATAAATTAAATGTTAACAATAAAGATTAAGGTAAATTACTTAAAAAGATTGAAACTTCTTGTACATGACTATATTTGGTTCAAAAACAAATCTGGTGACTGACTTACTTTGCTCCACTTTGTAGACCTCACATTCACTCATTTGAGTGTCGTTGTCGACATTGTTGTCGATTAAGACTGAATGCATTGACTCTAGAATTATACACAACTGGTTGGTTGCTGTAGCAAAAGTACAACTGTTGACCAAAGTTGGGCCCTCCACCATCATCGAGACGTGCATTACAGCTAGAGATCGACCGATATTATTTTTGTAAAAAAAAAATATCGTTTTTTTTTTTTTTTTTATATATTTTTTATACATACATAATTATACAGAGTATAACCAGCAGTGAAATTTTGACCTACATTTGACCCATCCAAGTACACACACACCTGGAGCAGTGTTCACTCAGGAAATGCTCCAGCACGACCACACATGTAACTTTATACAAGATTGACTTGTTTGAAACACGCTGAATTATATTAACATTTACTATAGAACCATTATTTCGCCAATAAACATCTAAATAAATACATCTCTATCGAAATTAATTATTTATTATCTCCACAAGCGATTGCAGTTTGAGTATAGTTCTGTGTAAATGCATAGATAAACCGCGCTGTCAGCAGTTATTTCATAATCTAGAATGACAAAAACATTTGAATAATTCTGATAAAACATGCCAGTTGAGAAATGCAATAAAATACGATGTTTTGTTTGTTATAGCTTATTTCAATTCAGAGAATATTATTCAGTGAATTAACATTATCCAGTGAATTATTATTATTCACTCTTTAGCCTATTAAACAGCTTATAAACCTAAAACTCTAGTTTAAAATGAAGTTGATATTTTGTTTGAGTTTTCCGTATTTTCCTTAGGTTTTAAATAGCCTGTAAGCGTCGTGCAAATTCGGTGTCAAGCAGTGTTTAAAATAAAAAACAGCAAATACTGTGGAACCAAATAAATGAGAAACGAATGTTTTTTTTTTTAAACATTATCACTTAGATCAGGGGTAATAGATCGTATTCACCTCTCTACGTATTCTGTGTTTAGGAGGAGAAATACGGTTCTCATGGCGCTGTGAATACAGACTGAACGGCGGCTCAAAGCCGCTGTATGAGAACATGATACACAAACGTCTCAGGTTACGTATGTAACCATGGTTCCCGAGTGGGGAACGAGACACTGCGTCCCCTAGGGTCGCTACGGGGAACGCCCTCAGCGTGACTCGGTCTGAAGATACATATGTAAAAACACCACCTGTTGGCCGGCGACAGCCCATGACGTCACTACCGGCGTGCCACAATATAAGTGCCGCCGGGAGAATACATCATCAGCCGCCTGAAGCTTGCGTCCAAGCATGGCCCAAGCCTAGGGGACGAGTGTCTCGCTCCCCACTGGGAACCATGGTTACATACGTAACCTGAGACGCTTCCCTTCATGGGAACTCGAACTGCGCCCCTAGGGGTCGCCACGGGAACGTTATACCCACTTCACCATGCTGAGGGAATGCAAGCCAATTTCTCAAAAAAGGCGAGCACCAAGCCAGCTCTACCCGGCTAAGGGAGTTGCCCCTGGGACGGCTGATGGCTGTCAGTGATATTATCCCCTTCAGCCAAAGGCCGGAGCTGCATACCCTAGTACTTACCTGTTCTAGGTGCCGGGATTACCGGGCCTAGGGTAGAGCTCAAAGTCTTGGAATCAGAAAAGATTCCTTTAAGGGGATATGGCCAGGCACCTGGCTCACTAGGTCCTGGCCGATCACCAGGGGTTACCACTTGCTCTCAAGCTTACCGAGGAACTGTCTCAACAGACCTCTTGGTAGCGCACCCCTTTCTTTCCCTTTTTTTTTTTTGGACCCAACATATATGGGACAGGGAGCGGGCCCAAGGCACAAGCCGGGCTTTAACCAACTCAAAAAGGGCACGAAGCTTGTGCGAACCCTACCCTTTCGGGATTTTTAGAAAGAACGCAGAACCTTGATGTGCGGACTTACCACTGAGTGGATTTTAGAAAGTGCCCAAAGTCTCGCGTGTGCACTTATTAGAAGAACGTTCTATGCCCTGGAGCGGAGAACTACTCATTCCTCGGAGTGAGAGGGAACTCAGACGCTCAGAAGGGAGCGGCAAGCTCATAGATGACCCTCTGGTTGAAGGGAGCAATGCTGGCTCGACCGACGGCGAGCCCTGGAGAGCGGAGAACTCATTCCTCGGAATGAGAGGAACTCAGCTACCAATGAGGAGCTCTAGAGCGGAGAACTCACTCCTCAGAGTGAGACCTATAACGAGCTCTGAGAGTGGAGAACTCATTCCTCAGAATGAGAGGCACCGCCGCTCAGAAGGGAGCGGCAAGCCCAGCCATGTGCTCTCTGGAGAGCGGGAACTCATTCCTCAGAATGAGAGGGAACTCAGCAGGAGCGGCATGCTCATAGATAACCCTCTATAGTGAGGGGAGCAATGCTAGCTCGACCAGCAAGAGAGATCACAGAGCTCGAGGAGCGGAGAACTCATTCCTCAGAATGAGAGGAAACTCAGACGCCCGCAGGGAGCGGCATGCTCAAAGATGACCCTCTAATGAGGGGAGTAATGCTTGCTCTACCTATAACGAGCTCTGAGAGCGGAGAACTCATTCCTCAGAATGAGAAGGAACTCAGACGCCAGCAGGAGCGGCATGCTCATAGATAACCCTCTATAGTGAGGGGAGCAATGCTAGCTCTACCTATAACGAGCTCTGAGAGCGGGAACTCATTCCTCAGAATGAGAGGGAACTCAGACGCTCAGCAGGGAGCGGCATGCTCATAGATAACCCTCTATAGTGAGGGGAGCAATGCTAGCTCGACCAGCACGGAGAGCGACCTATCACAGAGCTCGGACTATCACAGAGCTCTGAGGAGCAGAGAACTCATTCCTCAGAATGAGAGGGAACTCAGACGCTCCGCAGGGAGCGACATGCTCAAAGGTGACCCTCTAATGAGGGGAGCAATGCTAGCTCTACCTATAACGAGCTCTGGAGAGCGGAGAACTCATTCCTCAGAATGAGAACCGGAGGGCATAGGTGACCCCGGAAACTCATTCCTCAGAATGAGAGGGAACTCACCTTTTTTTGCCTTTGCTTAGCCGGAAATTTCCACCTAACCTCGGTCAGGTGAAGTTTACGGTGGTTACAGGGAATTAGAGAGGAATGAGAGGCTTGCCTCTCTCTGACCCGCGCCCTTTCTCTCACCCTAGCCGCAGGAGGGGAGGGGCATGAGTCGCGAGACTAGCCTTCTGAGCCCATCTCTGACCCTCAGACCGAGATGGGCTAGGACCCCTGGTTGTTCGGGCTCAGACCTGGATTATATAGAACCTTATCCAGGTCTTTCAGCAGATCAGTCTGGTACGCCTTAGTGTGCAACGAAGCGACGGTCTGACCTGCTGCTGCATATACCCTGCCATTTAAGCGAGATTCAGGGGCTTAGGTGGCCAGGGGGGAGCCTTGAGAGAGGATGTCTGCCACAGAGAGATAAGCTGTTTATCATCTCTTGCACAGGGGACATCCCCTCATAGCCATTTTCACACAATGTCAGCATAACTAGTATGCTGAAACCTATGAATACGAGAAAAAATAGCTTTTTTTCACTCCTTCTCAATCTCCACATCGAGATTTTATGAAGAAAGGAAGGCTCACTCGAGCTGGGGGTGATTTGGCCAGAAAGATTAATTTTTATGATCCACAACCCCCAAAAACTCGTTCATATGCAGAGAAGAGCACTAGCCGCTGAATCTGATTATGTCAGAAAGATCGCATCGTCACAATCCAGCAGCTCACTCTCGTTCTCGGCCGACGCGCGCGAAAAGGGGCGGTCCCTCTTTTCTTTCTCACTCATCGGCCACATCCAACTGCTAATTTCATTACCTCCGTGCCTCGGCAGCGGTGGGTCCCGAATCGCGGGAAGCAGACGGCTGCCCCTCTTTCCTCGGAAAGGGACAGGACGAGAGCGGAGCTTTTACATAGAAAAAGCTCACAGTGCACGCAGATTTCCCCTCAAGGACATCGCAAAGATTGTGTGTGTCATCGCGGTGGGTCCCGATTTTATCCACACACAATCTTAAACGCCTTGCTAGTGCTCGCCATTTGATAGAGAGAAAACTGTACTCTTACCAGATTGCACGCTTCAAACAAACCAGTCAGTGAAGACGAAAAAGCTGATGATGTATTCTCCCGGCGGCACTTATATTGTGGCACGCCGGTAGTGACGCGTCATGGGCTGTCGCCGCCAACAGGTGGTGTTTTTACATATGTATCTTCAGACCGAGTCACGCTGAGGGCGTTCCCCGTAGCGACCCCTAGGGGACGCAGTTCGAGTTCCCATGAAGGGGAACTACAGCTCTTGCTGGATACAAGAAGCCAGTGTCACACTAGTACACACAAGTTTGGATGGGCAAGTTTTGTAATCAAGGTAAAGCTGATTACAGTGACATGATCGCATTAGGCGCGTTATGTCCGTTATAAATGACGCAAGAAACGAACCGTGTATGTGCGCTCTCGAACATGTCATATTTCTGCTTGAATACAGCTCAGTATATGGTTGAATACAGCGACGTGAATAGTGAATAATAATAAAATACTATTTTATTTATCATTATTAAATTAATGTAACATAAAGATACATCACAACAAGCCTTTTTAATTATTTATTTAATGTGTATTTTATCATTTATTTACTTTTCACTTGGTAGATCTCGGTGAGTTTTCTCCTTGATAGAAATGTCAGACTCAGAAGTCAACAGGCTTAAAACGGGCACTTTTACATTTGGTTTTGAAACTCTTCCGCATCATCTTGTCAGTCTCACCTCACTCTTCTTGTCAGTCATCTCTCTTCACGTGATAAATGAAATCTGATCTGTGATGTAGAGGTCTGTGCGGGACTATTTTAGGTTTTATTCGGCACACACCTGCTCCCGCGATATATTCTGTTTGTTCACATTTCTGCTGAAAGAAAGAGAGCTAGGCTAACAAATAAAAGTTTAGTCTGCACAAAAGTGTATTTATTTTATTTTTGTCTTGTCAAGAGTCTTGAATGTATTGACTGATAAATGTCAATAACATTTTGCTGCCAACACGGAATAAAGTTTCACAGTGAGGAAAAAAGTTATACAAAAATTGTAATCCCTATTATAATTTGTTTTGTCAGGATATAATTCGTTTATGCTAACATTCAGCCTACAACACAATAGGAAGAAAATGTAGGTTTAGCCTAATAGCTATTTTATTAGTCTTGTCAAAACACTAAATTCATTTAACATCTTGCTGTTAACACAGTAAAAAGTGCAGCAGAGAAAAAATAAATAAATTCGACACAGTCTGTCATTTAAAATGATAGGATAAGCATAATACAAAAAAAGGGAAAGAGAATTGCACGTCCTTCAAGGACAGCGGAGTAATAAATCTGGTCGGGACAGCCGCGCAATGCAGACCTAGACTTCTGTGATGCAAGACTCTCCTTCGTTCGGTGCGTTGCATTTAGCAGCCGCGTTCAGTTTTAATTTTAGTGTCCTCTATCTGAACGAATTTATTTGTATTACTATAAAAACAATCTAAACGAAGGTGGGGGACGGTGCCATGGTGAGCAAGTGATGTAACAGTGTTGCGGCTTAACACCAGTATAACCGTCGTCACGTCTATCACGGCAAGCCTACTTCACTCTGTTATTTATTTACTTTATAACAGTAAATAAATATCGGTTCTGAATATCGGTTATCGGTTAAATAAACTATAAATAATCGATATCGGTATCGGTTATAAAAAGTCAATATCGGTCGATCACTAATTACAGCCACTATTAATTTTGATGCACACAGGTATCTTGCCCTGAATACTGAACAAAAATGTATCCTCATCAGTAATATTCTGCCCGCTTTGAGCATAATCTACACTAGTGTATCCACCAAAGATGTAGCCTGAATGGTTGTAGGCTACAAGTAAAGTGGGACCCTGACGGTCACATATCTGGTGGAAGGCAGAAGCTTGATATCCATGAACTGAAGCTTTGTAGAGAAGAGTCAATTCCACATTCCCCAGTAAGGCACAGAGCTGCTTTCTTTTCTCTTCTGTCAAACTAGAAGTGAGGGACTCCATGGTACCAGCTCTCACTTGTCTTTTATACAACCTTGAATACAAAGACATACAAATACAAATACAAACTTGAGCTTCATGCATTAATATTTCCAGTCGGCACATTCCACAAACAGGGTACACTTTTGTGTCCTAAGTGCAAATAGCATATTTGCTTAGCGATATATACTATTCACACTAAGTGCAAATAGCTATAGATTCTATTTACACTGTTAAAATAACAAGATTTCTGCTATGTATACTACTTATTGCAAATAGTGGCAAATTATCTGCACGTCAGCATTGTAGAACATTATAAAACAGTATGCAATAATAACGTATTGAGTGTAAATTATATAATTTTAATTCAAATTATTAAAAGGATGCCACCTTATTGGGTCAATAAAGCCCTTCCTATCCCCTAATCCTACCTGATACTTTATTGTCAATTTTTTGATTATTTCCTTCATTTTTATTGAAAATAACTGCCTTTCCGATGCGATATGAGATTTGAAAAGAGAGAAAAAGTTTGCCAAAAGGTGGGTTCAAACTCGGGTCGGTCGCATCAAGAAGCACACACCTTACCATCTACGTCACTGAAACTGAAGATCGACAAGAGGTTTTTTTCAGTGTTGACTGTCACAATCACATGTTGGCGGGCAGAGTTAGTTTAAATACCCTTACGAAAAAGAAGTTTGTTCAAGTGTGCTATTAGTATACTTCTTTCAAACTAAAAATAGGAAAGTATACTCTCAGTCTGCTTTTCATGTACTTCTCAGAAATATACTTAAAATGACATTTAAGTATACTTGACTTATACTTAGAAAAATTCTAAATATGCAGTATCTCACAGAAGTGAGTAAACCCCTCACATTTTTGTAAATATTTTATTAAATCTTTTCATGTGACAACACTGAACAAATTACACTTTGCTACAATGTAAAGTAGTGAGTGTACAGTTTGTATAACAGTGTAAATTTGCTGTCACCTCAAAATAATTCAACACACAGCCATTAATGTCTAAACCGCTGGCCACAAAAGTGAGTACACCCCTAAGTGAAAATGTCCAAATTGGGCCCAATTAGCTATTTTCTCTCCCCGGTGTCATGTCATGTCATTTTATGTTATTGCTTTCACTCTCTCATACTGGTCACTGGAGGTTTAACTTAGCACCTCATGGCAAATAACTCTCTGAGTATCTGAAATAAAGATCGGTTGCTCTACATCAAAGATGGCGTAGGCTATAAGAAGATTGCCAAGACCCTGCACTGAGCTGCAGAGCGGTGGCCAAGACCATACAGCGGTTTAACAGAACAGGTTCCACTCAGAACAGGCCTCACCATGGTCAACCAAAGAAGTTGAGTGCACGTGCTCAGTGTCATATCCAGAGGTTGTGTTTGGGAAATAGACGAATGAGTGCTGCCAGCATTGCTGCAGAGGTTGAGGGAGTGGGGGGTCAGCCTGTCAGTGCTCAGACCATACGCCGCACACTGCATCAAATTGGTCTGCATGGCTGTCGTTCCAGAAGGAAGCCTCTTCTAAAGATGATGCACAAGAAAGCCCACAAACAGTTTGCTGAAGACAAGCAGACTAAGGACATGGATTACTGGAACCATGTCCTGTGGTCTGATGAGACCAAGATAAACTTATTTGGTTCAGATGGTGTCAAGCGTGTGTGGCGGCAACCAGGTGAGGAGTACAAAGACAAGTGTGTCTTGCATACAGTCAAGCATAGTGGTGGGAGTGTCATGGTCTGGGGCTGCATGAGTGCTGCCGGCACTGTGGAGCTACAGTTCATTGAGGGAACCATGAATGCCAACATGTACTGTGACATACTGAAGCAGAGTATGATCCCCTCCCTTCGGAGACTGGGCCGCAGGGCAGTATTCCAACATGATAACGACCCCAAACACATCTCCAAGACAAACACTGCCTTGCTAAAGAAGCTGAGGGTAAAGGTAATCTTTGGGGCATCCTCAAATGGAAGGCTAATAGCTAAATAGGGACATAGTAGTATACTTAAAGTATAATGTAAAGTTCACTTAAAGAAAACGTACAAGTATGCAGTATAAAACTACTAAGCTAGTAGTTTACTGAGACAATACATCAAAGTGCTAAAAGTGCATCATAACTGCAAAATGCATCAAAGTACTAAAAATGCTACTACAAGTATTTAATTAGTAAACTATCAGTATACCTATAAGTTATCTTTTAGTAGGCTATAGTTGCAGTACAAGCTAAAAAATATATGTAAACTAGTTGTGTACTCAAA